>CALYLW010000954.1:0-230451 GCA_944989445.1 Ampullaceana balthica | reverse complement strand
GGCACTAAAACTATCTTATCTTTTGTTTTGTTTTGTTGTTATTATGGGACTCCGAGCTCCGCCCCTGGGTGTTTAGGACACGAACAACGAAAGACGTTGACATTTTTGTGTATTGAATTGCCACATGATTAAATTTTGAAATAACGCAATTTGCAAATATTTTTTTAATGATAAAGAATACTTTGACATTTTGATTCATCTTCATTTGAAACATGAACCATTATTCCGTGTTTTTTTATCTCTGAAAATAAAAGGATATTTTTAAATCCTTTATATTAACTCGTGGTGTCTGCGGCGGACCTTGCTTGCTTGCTTGCTTGCTTGTCGCCAAAACTTTTGATCGATTTTTAACCCACTTGCTCGCAAGATAGCGAGCAGAAATTTTGCAGGCAGTTTCGTACCGATGATAAAAACAATGTATCAAAATTTCAGATCGATCGCATGTACCGTAATTAAATTATTGATTTTTTAGATTATTTTATTTATTCCTATGTATCATGCTATTTTTTGAGATAGGGCGTCGCGGTGCGTATTATATTGAACAACCTTTCTGTCGCGCAACAAGGTGCGTATTTTATTGACAGCTCTTTTTATAAACATATTTCTGATCGGTGCGCATTATATTAAACACGTTTTACGACTCAACTGCAATTTTGTATTTCTGGATGGTCTGGCGCTGCGTATTATAATGAACATTCTTTTAGTTACTTCTCGTACATAAAGGATTTATAGTAAAAAACTTGGTTTTTTACGGGTTTTTCTTATTTTTATTTTAAGTGACGCATAATTTGTGCTCTATTGTATGAGCAAAGATGATCTTCATTTGGCGAATTTTGATTGGAGGATAAGTGATCTTGTAGGATGTATTCAATCTGGAAGCTGCAATCCTCACAGTTGCCATATTTCATGTACAGGGATCCTCACATTCAGAACTGCATTTTACTTTAAATATAACCTTCTTCACATAGGAGATGGCTGTGCATAATATGAGAAATTTTATTTATTCAAAATAATTCAAATAATTACGACTGGTCAGTCCTTCTGGCCTGTGATTATTTAATTGTGTGCCCCTGGCTATAAGGGGACGGGGGACAACACTGGGCAAAGGGAAGACCACTTCTTACTCGAATTATTTATGCAAGCGAAAAACAAATAATTTGTTTCAAGATAAATTCAAGGTTCTCCTTTTTTTTAAAAAACTATCGGTCACGTTTTCCTTTGCCAGCCCTCAATAAAAGCTTCTTATAATTAGTATATATGATTAAAGGGTGAAATAAAACCAGGTGTTCATTGAATCACATGATAGAAAAGGTCATAGACGTGTTTGACAAAGAGAGACCGTGAACTCACATTTGATAAACTCACCAATAATGAAAACTTTGGGGGGAAAACAATTAAAAAGTTAAAGGTCATTGACTCTATAGACGACGCTGACAGGGATGTGTCCCCCAAAAAGGTCATCGTCTCATTAGACAAGTTAGGTTCACAGACTCTTGAGACAAGTTAAGGCCATGGTCTCATTGGACAATTTAAGGTCATGGTCTCATTGGACAATTTAAGGTCATGGTCTCATTGGACAATTTAAGGTCATGGTCTCATTGGACAATTTAAGGTCATGGTCACATTGGACAAGTTAAGGTCATGGTCTCATTGGACAATTTAAGGTCATGGTCTCATTGGATAATTTAAGGTCATGGTCTCATTGTACAATTTAAGGTCATGGTCTCATTGGACAATTTAAGGGCATGGTCTCATTGGACAATTTAAGGTCATGGTCTCATTGGACAATTTAAGGTCATGGTCTCATTGGACAAGTTAAGGTCATGGTCTCATTGGACAATTTAAGGCCATGTTCTCATTGGACAATTTAAGGTCATGGTCTCATTGGACAATTTAAGGTCATGGTCTCATTGGACAATTTAAGGCCATGTTCTCATTGGACAATTTAAGGCCATGTTCTCATTGGACAATTTAAGGCCATGGTCTCATTGGACAAGTTAAGGTTATAGACTCATATTCTTTCCCTGGTAATAAAAACCTTTTTGGACTTGACCACAAAAACCAATTGATGAAGTCAGCACTTAGGTCAGGTCACCAGCTCGCCACTATAACACGGTCACCCCTTCGCCCCCCCCTCCCAAACCACCTCAGCTCGAGAGCACGCGTGGCAACATGCACTGCCGAAGCCGCAGAATCAAATCACGGGGGCCGAAGGAGCAGCACAGAAAATTCCATCCCAGCCCTTGTGAAAGTGCCAGTCAAGTTGATTGAGTCATTTTAGGGGAGAGTTTATTGAATATTTTCCAAGAAGGGAGCGCTCGGCGAGACAAAGCGATGGTGGTTTTATTGGGCTATTCCATTATCTTCATGTGTTTTAAAGGGGAGGGGGGGTAGTAAGGGAGGGGGGACGCCACTCGTGGGGATTTTCTTCTCGTTCCTCCGCAAACCGAGGACACGCCGATTGTACGTGTTATGTCCGGCGTTTATG
Organism: Ampullaceana balthica; assembly: GCA_944989445.1. Classification (NCBI taxonomy): domain Eukaryota; kingdom Metazoa; phylum Mollusca; class Gastropoda; family Lymnaeidae; genus Ampullaceana; species Ampullaceana balthica. Next base: position 227,963 of record CALYLW010000954.1, on the reverse strand, counting down.
ATGGATAGCAAAAGGCTGGATTAGTACGTGGATTGATGGATGGCGTCATCGGCGGTTCCGATCATGTATCACTGGTTTCCTTTGGCGCATGCGCACACGTGTCTTCTCTGTATGCTAGAAGTGGAGAGATTGATAGAGTTGAAAAAGTTCTTTCAAGCGAACACATGAAGGTGAAGGTTGTTGAAACAGATGAAGAGGTTTTGTGTGATGTTACTTACTATGTACTCAAAGACCACAATAACAAGGGAGTGAAGGCGTACTGTCTGGACACGTCATTGCTAGGGTTTAGGGGCTGTCCATAAAGTACGTCACGCTCCGAGGGGGGAGGGGGTGTAAGAAAGTGTGACACTTAGTGACGGGGGGGAGGGGGGTCAGGCCATGTGTGATGTCACACATTTATTTTTTAAATATATTACTTTTCTAATTTATTTATATTTTTTAGTAGAATTTAAATAGGTTTAAAAATAATTTTCAAAAATTGTGTGAAACATTAGAATTAGTTTAATGTCAAAATAGCATGAAATGCGTATCTCCTGAATGTGTTCATAAATCTGAATTGGATACAGCAGGACTGATATTGAAGGATCAGGAATGGTTTGACAATCATGTTCGCACCAGCCAATATTTCGCTCAAATTTTTAAATATCAGGACATAAAATGTTGCAGCAAAGCACGAAGCTCATATTTCAACGTTTTACCTTCAAGATTCTTCCCTTCTCCAATCCCAATCAACCAAACAGTTGATGGACTCAAAGCTTCAGAAAGAGCAGATACAGGTTCTCATAAATGCCCTTCCTTGTTTGTAGTACAAACTCTCAAATTTGATGACATTATGCAAAGATCAACAGGCGTTTTCAAAGTACAACTATATGATTACCAGCTTATTTGATCGACTTTGCAAAGTATGTCACTTATATTTTGCCTCACAAACAATGTTAAAGAAACATGCAGGACAACACAGAGCTCGGGCTCAGGAGAATGTGCCCACCCAAACTGTTAAAGAATCAACTCAGATAAAACGCATCCGTACTTTGAGAATCGCTTCTAGAAGGCAAAGAGAACCTATGACAGTTATTGCCAGAAGAGAAAATGCACATACAGAGGCTGTTGAGTGGCTAGATGAGGACGAGTTGATCTGTCTGCAATTATCCTTCCAGGAAACGATGATGGTGAAAGATTGATGGATGAACACTTCACTTCACTGTTGTAAGACGATGTCCAGTGAATATTTTTTAATGAAACATAATTAATAGGACCATAATAAACAGATTCAAAATAGCACAAGAGTTGGTCACATAATTTGTTTGTTTCCTTTTTATTATTTAATAACCTTCGATGTAAAGTTTCGCTAATCTACTTCTTACCCTGTGTCAATAGAATGCATAATCGGAAGATTATCTAAAACTTGACCTCACCCATTGTAAATGAACGGGTAGCAGATAAATTATGTGTTTTATATTATTGTCAAGTCTAATTTGTGCAATTTTTGTTTTTGAACCCATCTAGATGGAGTTACTGTTTCATTGAATAACTGTGACAACTGTTGACAATTAACTATTCTACTATTAAAGTCATTTTAATAATCTGATAGTTCTTAAAATAGGGGTGTACGGGATTTCAGCTCCAGCTCTGGCAATCCGGCTATTTTTTAAAATCTGGCTCCGGCAGGATTTCACTTCATAAATCCGGCTGGCCGGTAGATTCCTAATTTATATATATATTCATAGTGTCTCCGGCAAATCCGGAATCCGGCCATTTTTAACAAATCTGATTCCAGCTCCAGCAGGATTTCACTTCATAAATCCGGGAAATTCAGCTCCGGCCGGATTTCAAAATTTTGAATCCGGTACATCCCTACTTTTAAGTGGAAATTACATATTTTAATACAGTTCAATAGTGAAGTGTAATTTAAGTATTAAATTAAATATTTTAATTAGGTGTTAATTTTTTTTTAAATGTCGTAATTGTGACGTACTTTAGGGGGGTGGTGTCCCGATATTTGTGACAGTTTGTGACGTCAAAAATGGTCAAAAATGGCGTGACGTACTTTATGGACGGCCCCTTAGCTGCCGTTTTACTATTTAAACGGATATGTTTTAATTACAAACACAAAATGATATATAGGAGGCTAAAGGTTGTCTGTAAAGAAAGATTCAAGTGTACTTACGTTTAATCTATGATTTTTGTTTGTTTGTTGTGTGGTTAGGTTTTTGTATTTCGATAGTCCAATCTTAAATTCGGGTCATGTTTTGAGACACATCACGTATGCGACATCAAAACGTTTTTTAAAAAAACACACAAAAAAAACAAGTAATTCTAGTCTGCTAATCCTGTACTTATAATGTGCTAATCCTATACCTGGGCTCATCTAATCCTATACCTGGGCTCATCTAATCCTATACCTGGGCTCATCTAATCCTATACCTGGGCTCATCTAATCCTATACCTGGGCTCATTTAATCCTATACCTGGGCTCATCTAATCTATACCTGGGCTCATCTAATCCTATACCTGGGCTCATCTAATCCTATACCTGGGCTCATCTAATCCTATACCTGGGCTCATCTAATCCTATACCTGGGCTCATCTAATCCTATACCTGGGCTCATCTAATCCTATACCTGGGCTCATCTAATCCTATACCTGGGCTCATCTAATCCTATACCTGGGCTCATCTAATCCTATACCTGGGCTCATCTAATCCTATACCTGGGCTCATCTAATCCTATACCTGGGCTCATCTAATCCTATACCTGGGCTCATCTAATCCTATACCTGGGCTCATCTAATCCTATACCTGGGCTCATCTAATCCTATACCTGGGCTCATCTAATCCTATACCTGGGCTCATCTAATCCTATACCTGGGCTCATCTAATCCTATACCTGGGCTCATCTAATCCTATACCTGAGCTCATCTAATCCTATACCTGGGCTCATCTAATCCTATACCTGGGCCCATCTAATCCAGTTCTGAAAACCTGTTTAATTATTGTCTTGCCGTCTGCTGACCCATTATTGAGGCGTCTGATCATCGAGTACTTGATCTTACATCTGATCTCATTTAGAGATTGGTCTCTGTGTTTGTGCTCTTAAATATTATCACAAGAGAAAATTTAGTTTTTTTAAAATAGGGAGGGAATCACGTAGGAAATCTTCAAACCCCTCCTCCCCGTTCCTCATCAGGCCACAACCCACACACACACACACTCCAAACTCATTCTAAGAGAAGCTTAGACAGAGCAAAAGATACTCTTTGAATTATTTATTTCTACAGTTTTTCCAAGCCAAAGAATGGATTTTGCCAACAAGTTATATGTGTTTTCCCCTGTCTTTATGTATGCAGTATCTTATGAAGATAATTTTTTATAATACAAATAATACAATTCTTTCAGCTCGCATTTCAGTCTCGTATTCTTGCTGTCGAGTTTTTGTGACACACGTGACACCTAGTTTGGTCGACTGAGCCCCACCCTCGGGCTGCTGACCTGTGATAGTCGCCTCTGATTGGACGGCCCAGACCAACCAGTCCGATCAGGTCAAAGTGTGGATGTAGTATACGACAGGCGTCGGTGCCCACTGTAGGATAAGGGATGTAGGATACGACAAGCCATCGGTCCCCACTGTAGGATATTGGATTGGTACAAGGGTTAGGGACATGTTATTTTGACATTTTAAACTTGTTCAGATTCTGCAATGTTTGTTATAAAACTGGCTAGAGAACTAAATTATGACAATCTGTTTTGGGGGCTAAAGTTGTCTTTTTATTTATTTTTTCTAAGTGGTAATTTGCAGATTGCATCTTTAAATAATTAAAAGTAGAAAAAAGAGAAGAAAACAATAAAGATCGTCTTAATGGATTTCAGCATCTTTTCCTGTCTTGAAACCCGGACAATTAAGTGAACGTTTAAAACCCGGACAATTAAGTGAACGTTTGAAACCCGGACAATTAAGCGAACGTTTGAAACCCGGACAATTAAGCGAACTTTTGAAACCCGGACAATTAAGTGAAACGTTTGAAACCCGGACAATTAAGTGAACGTTTGAAAATTTCTTTTAACCTTTAAGCGGTCAAGCTCTAACGCAACTGAACCAGTGTGAAACCAGCCTTAGACTGGTGGTAACAACATTTTGTGTGTGTGTAAGTTTGAGTCTCAGTCGTGTGGCCCTAACATCAACTCACTCCTACTTCATTTACCTCGATGAAGAATTAGTATGTTGTTGATGTTGTTGATGTTGTTGATGTTGTTGATGTTGTTGATGTTGTTGATGTTGTTGATGAAAACCAAATGAACGGAACATAAGAAGGACCTCCTTAATCTTCATTGTAGCCCCCCTCCATTAACCCGTCTCAGAGAACAATCCCTGGAAGATTTCAACAAGTTTTATTCCACCACTTAAAGAATCTTTCATGATCTCAAGTCTATAGGAACGATGATTCACGCTGTGAACAAATTTCGTTGTTCTCTAACTTTATTTTAGATGGATGAGCAGCCGACAAAAACAAGGTGGTTAGGGAAATTTAAAATGAATTAAAGACATCGCGCACGCGAACATTCCTTTGTAATTCTGCCCTAATTTCTAAGTTGTCCCCCATATGGTTTGATGTCTCAGTAGCCCCCCCCCCATGTTAACACTGCTCTAATTTCTTAGTTGCCCCCTTGTCCAAACCGTCCAAAATTTCTCAGTTGCCCCCTTTTCCAAACCAGCCCAAATTTCTCAGTTGCCCCCTTTTCCAAACCAGCCCAAATTTCTCAGTTGCCCCCTTGTCCAAACCAGCCCAAATTTCTCAGTTGCCCCCTTTTTCCAACCGGCCTAAATTTCTCAGTTGCCCCCTTTTCCAAACCGGCCCAATTTCTCAGTTGCCCCCTTGTCCAAACCGGCCCAATTTCTCGGTTGCCCCCTTGTCCAAACCGGCCCAATTTCTCCGTTGCCCCTGTTGTCCGTTGCCCCTGTTGTCCGTTGCCCCTGTTGTCCGTTGCCCCTGTTGTCCGTTGCCCCTGTTGTCCGTTGCCCCTGTTGTCCGTTGCCCCTGTTGTCCGTTGCCCCTGTTGTCCGTTGCCCCTGTTGTCCGTTGCCCCTGTTGTCCGTTGCCCCTGTTGTCCGTTGCCCCTGTTGTCCGTTGCCCCTTGTTGTCCGTTGCCCCTGTTGTCCGTATTTCCATGTTTCAATCCCAATGAGTGTAGTGTACAGCGTACGGCATTGCACGCTTTAACACATCCTAAAAATGTACCAGCCCCCCTCCCTCCCCCACGTGAACTCCACAAAGGTTTCCGCTTAAGGCTGTTGCTCCATTGATGTGGAGTTGAGAGCAAGCACGCTCGAGATATTTGTAGCTGTCTAAAAAATATCTGAACTTTTCAGGTTTTAAAAAAAAATTCTCTTTAATCTTGGGTTTAAAATTCAAGATATTTAATTTTATTATTGACCCATTCTACTCATTTTCACAACTCTGTTTTGTTTATATGTTGTTTTGTTGATCAGTTGTTTTGTTGATCAGTTGTTCTGTTGGTCAGATGTTTAGTTGTCCTTTGGTTATTTAGTACCGTCGTCTCCGTGTGTTGACATATTCAATCTCCTCTCGCAAACATTCAACTCTTAGAGTGGCAACAAGTCATTAAGGTCCATTCAAAAATAAAAATTGATATTACGATCTGTAATTTGGAAAATAATTTCATTGTCAGTTTTTAAAGTCGGAAAGAGTACAAGCTGTCAATGTCCATGATATGTCTATTGTAAAAACATTGCAACTCAATATTTATGAATTATTTTGCCCCCACTCCTGGTGTAGAAGAGATCGCAAAGCTCTGCGCTGTTTTCTGGAGGGTGATAAGCGGGTCTTGAGTTTTAGTTATATAGGTTGTTTTTTTTAAAATGTAAAACATTAAATTAATACATTGTCCGATGTAATGGCCCCTTAATTCTTGTCACCTTTTCTAAAATAACACATTGCGTAACACACAAAATAAGGGCCAGCACTCTCTTCCTCTCTCACTCCCTTTGAATTAGCTAATTACAGCAGGGAAGAGAGAGAAACTCTTCTCAAATATTTGGATAAATTTGTTCATTTAGTTTGAGGTGGCATGAAACTGGTGTTGTGGGAAGAGGTGAACAATGGTGGGGGGGGGGAGGTGGAGCACCGATGTTCCCGTTTAGAGCCCAATAAACCAGATAGTTAAACGGGCCCCAGACCGGCCAGGAATGAGGTCAAGATGGGAAGCCGTCGGAGTCTGGTTGTTACAGACAGGAGGCAGTAACTAAGTTACTTTACATTCGTGTCTGTCCGACCGTATACCAATGAAATCTTAGTCAGTGCTGGAGACGGGGGGGAGGGGGGACATGACATTAATGACGAGGAGCGGGGACTCCCATCATATGAAGCTCACCCCCCTCCACCATGAGATGGGAGGGGAAAAAGAGTGGAATGGGGCCTACATTGAAGAGAGCCATAAAGAACAACGGAAATATAATTTGCTTTAATAAATCTATGAGATAAAAGCTTTCTCGTTCAATTAGTGCTCAGGTTTATTTGAAGTTCCACTTTAACTCGATACGTGGTGCAATGGCTTATAGAAAAGGGAGGTAAATTTATGGTTATCTAGTTATAAGGTTTGGCGTCATAATTTAAGGGGTTTCTTGGTAGAAACCCTCTAAATGTTGGTAAATGGTTAGTCTCATGAGAAAAAAATGTAAAAAGACCATTAAACAGCCTCATTTGGTTAACTTCGGGATTTTCGTCGTCAGAACTTAAAGAAAGAAATGTCGACTTATTATAAGATTTAATTTTATTCAGTTTTACTCCACTAAATTTTTGTGAGATTCTAGCTATATCAAGAGCACAGGAATGGACGACAATGGACGACAGTAGACGACAATGGGCGACAATGGATTACAATGAACGACAATGGACGGCACTGGACGACAATGGACGTACTTTATATGAGCAGAACAACCAACAATCATACAGCCTCTCGCTTGAGTTTCGTCCCAATTCCGTCGTATATTGTTAAGAGGAAACAGCGTACACAAGACAGCATCCAGAAATTCATCAGTTCTCTCTGCCCGTCTCCACAACGCCAGGGTTTTAATGATCTATATCGGTTCTCTCTGCCCATCTCCACAACACTAGGATTTTAACGATCTATCTGTTCTCTCTGCCCCTCCCGCCAACACTAGGATTTTAACTATCTATCTGTTCTCTCTGCCCCTCCCGCCAACACTAGGGATTTTAACTATCTATCTGTTCTCTCTGCCCCTCCCGCCAACACTAGGATTTTAACTATCTATCTGTTCTCTCTGCCCCTCCCCCCAACACTAGGATTTTAACTATCTATCTGTTCTCTCTGCCCCTCCCCCACAACACTAGGATTTTAACTATCTATCTGTTCTCTCTGCCCCTCCCCCCAACACTAGGATTTTAACTATCTATCTGTTCTCTCTGCCCCCCCCCCAACACCAGGGTTTCAACGAGGTCGACCAGCTCCTACATAAGAACGGAATTTGTATCGCTCTGAGGGAGAAGCTGCTGAAAGACTCCGGAGTACCGACAGAGAAGGACTACGACAAGATCGTTGGTCGTCTGCTGGAGAAACAGCTGGCCAGAGGTGAGTCTTACTGCTGGAGAACTGGGTCAGTGGATTACGTCATTGTGTGAATAAGTGGGTCATTGGGTGAGATTGTCATTGTGATAGATGATGTCTGTCATTACTTGTATGATGTCTGTCATTACTTGTATGATGTCTGTCATTACTTGTATGATGTCTGTCATTACTTGTATGATGTCTGTCATTACTTGTATGATGTCTGTCATTACTTGTATGATGTCTGTCATTACTTGTATGTCTGTCATTACTTGTATGATGTCTGTCATTACTTGTATGATGCTTGCAGTTTGTTAACCAAAGTCTCATGTTGGCCACCAGTTAGCATTGCCCTTAGCTGAGCTCGTCTTGAAGCCAGCTATTTAGTTTGTCTCAAAATTTTTACTTCACACCTTTTACTTTCCGTCCTTCCACCACCAGGTGTCATCATATTCGGGTCAGACCAAGAGGTCGCTGGACTCATGAGGGCCGTCCGACGTCTGGGGGCCACGGGGAAGTTCGCCTGGATCGGGTCCGATGGCTGGGGGGCCCGCGGGCTGGCCTACAACGGCAATGAACAAGAGGTAAGTCTGGGACCAATGGGCTGGGGGGCCCGCGGGCTGGCCTACAACGGCAATGAACAAGAGGTAAGTCTGGGGACCTTTCTCTAACACTGTCTTACCAAATAATCGTAGTTGTTTGTTTGTTCTGTAGTTGATATTCCTGTTAGTTCTGTAGTTGATATTCCTGTTAGTTCTGTAGTTGATATTCCTGTTAGTTCTGTAGTTGATATTCCTGTTAGTTCTGTCAACATTTTGTAATACAAAATGTGTCACTTCAAATTAATTGTCAAAAGAATTAAAATCAATAAACCCGCTTACCAGTAATTGTCTTTAATTATTGAGCTGTTACATGAGGAAACATTTCGTGTTATAGTAACTATAATTATATGGTGAACAATACACTCACACACTCATACAGATACACAAACACACACACACTCATACAGATACACAAACACACACACACTCATACAGATACACAAACATACACTCAAACACTCATACAGATACACAAACACACACTCACACACTCATACAGATACACAAACACACACTCACACACTCATACAAATACACAAATACATACACACTCATACAGATACACAAACATACACTCACACACTCATACAGATACACAAACACACACTCACACACTCATACAGATACACAAACACACACACACTCATACAGATACACAAACACACACTCACACACAAGTGACGCGGAACTATTACATTTCGTGTTATAGTAACTATAATTATATGGTGAACAATACACTCACACACTCATACAGATACACAAACACACACACACTCATACAGATACACAAACACACACACACTCATACAGATACACAAACACACACTCATACAGATACACAAACATACACTCACACACTCATACAGATACACAAACACACACTCACACACTCATACAGATACACAAACACACACTCACACACTCATACAGATACACAAATACATACACACTCATACAGATACACAAACACACACTCACACACTCATACAGATACACAAACACACACTCACACACTCATACAGATACACAAACACACACACACACATACAGATACACAAACACACACTCACACACAAGTGACGCGGAACTATAACAAAAACACACTTTTCCCATAACTTTTTCTTAATTTTAGAAAAATGACTATTACACAATACAAAATAATATTTTTTATAAATTTGACCTAAACGCTAAGCCTGTGGAGATACTCCGGGTGTCTTGAAAATTTATTTCAAATAGATGTCAATTTCGTGGGGGAATATTTTTTGTCCCGAAATGGAAGACCGCCATTTTCTCAACAACCTCCTCTGCCTTAGGGATGGCAATGAAATAGGATATTGAAGCAATTTCCTAACACTGCGGTCATGAAATAAAAACTTTAACAAAATTATGTGAATCCTAGAGATTTATAAGACATTCTCCAAATAGGGCGAAGAACGGAGCTTTATAACAGGACGTTCTTTAAAAAGGGCAAAGACAGTGGCGTAGGGTGGGGATGTGCCTACAGGGGCAGAACCCAGGTTGCATCCCCCTCACTACGCCACTAGGCAAAGAACGGATGGTTATTTGCCTTTGTAACTTTGTAAAAAGACATTACTGAAAGCACGGAGGAAACCAGACTATAGTGCAACAATTTTATAATTTATATATACTAGGACCGCCACTAGTGTGAGGACCACCATCAATAAGCCATCTTGATATCACAGTTGACTCACATGTGCTGAGATAAGAGTGGACACAACAGTGCATCAATTGGTGGCACTGATGTCAGTCAAGCTCTTCCCCGGCGCCTGGACAAGAAATGTAAAACGGAAATTGAATATTTCTGAGCTTCTGTAGCGAGAACTCTTAGCCCCGAGGGCTCCCAAGTAATATCTGCAACAGATTTTAATCAATCCGCCACCCCCCACCCCCTGTTTGTCATTTACAAGAACGACTCCGTAATCCGTAACTTTTTATTAATCCCCCCCCACCTCCCTAATAACCTCGCACTGTTGGCGGTAGGTTTGGATCTGTGTTTAAAGTTTACTCACCCCCCCCCCTCCTTTCCTGTTGACATCATCTTTCACCATATCTTTCTAAGAACGTCCTAATTTTAGACTCACCCTAGTTTTAGACTCACACTAGTTTTTGACTTGCAATAGATTGTGAATCGTATTTTTTTTTATTCGCCTTTGTTTTAACTTGCCCTAGATTTCTACTCGCCGTAACTTTTTAATCGCCCTAGTTGTTTGACTCACCTTTGTTTCTGACTCGACCTAGTTTTTGACACGCGCTAGAATTTAATCGCCCTTTTTTTTCCGTCCTATTATTGATTCGCCATTATTTTGACTGGTATTAGTTTTTATTGGTGCTAGTTTTAAATCGTTTAATTCATTTTTTTGTCTGCAGTTCAATGAATCTAATTAAGATCAAATCATGTTGTTTTTTAGAAGTGCACACTAGTTCTTTACCACAAATACTCGTGTGTGTGTATATATATATAATTCATCAAAGCGAGTATGTGCAAATGAGCATGACGAATGACCCTCGCTGGGGTCGACCAATTTCTCGAGACCAACAATGGTTCTTGCGTTCACTTGCGTTGTTCCTTTACAGAATAACATGATATTTGTAGTGTCCGGCTTACACGGGGAAGTCCTGGGTTCAAGACCAAGCGAAAAAATTTAAATTTTTTATTTTTTAAAAATCCGTTATATTTACTCGTGGTGTCTGCGGCCGCCCGCCCGGCCGCCCGCCCTTGCTTGTCGCCAAAACTTTTTATCGATTTTTAACCCACTTCATCGTAAGCCAGCGAGCAGAAATTTAGCAGGCAGTTTTGGTGGCAATGATAAAAACTATGTATCAAAATTTCAGATCGATCGCATGTACCGTAATTAAATGATTGATTTTTTAGATTATTTATTTATTCCTATGTATCATGTTATTTTTTTAGATAGAGCGTCGCGGTGCGTATTATATTGAACAACCTTTCTGTCGCGCAATAAGGTGCGTATTTTATTGACAACTCTTTTTATAAACATATTCCTGATCTGTGCGAATTATATTAAACACGTTTTACGACACAACTACAATTGTGTATTTTTAAATCCTTTATATTAACTCGTGGTGTCTGCGGCGGACCTTGCTTGCTTGCTTGCTTGTCGCCAAAACTTTTGATCGATTTTTATCCCACTTGCTCGCAAGATAGCGAGCTGAAATTTTGCAGGCAGTTTCGTACCGATGATAAAAACAATGTATCAAAATTTCAGATCGATCGCATGTACCGTAATTAAATTATTGATTTTTTAGATTATTTTTTTTTATTCCTATGTATCATGCTATTTTTTGAGATAGAGCGTCGCGGTGCGTATTATATTGAACAACCTTTCTGTCGCGCAACAAGGTGCGTATTTTATTGACAGGTCTTTTTATAAACATATTTCTGATCGGTGCGCATTATATTAAACATGTTTTACGACTCAACTGCAATTTTGTATTTCTGGATGGTCTGGCGCTGCGTATTATAATGAACATTCTTTTAGTTACTTCACGTACATAAAGGATTTATAGTAAAAAACTTGGTTTTTTACGGGTTTTTCTTATTGTATGGTCTTGCGCTGCGTATTATAATGAACAATCTTTTAGTTACTTCTCTTACATAAAGGATTTATAGTCAAAAACTTGGTTTTTTACGCGTTTTTAAAATTAAAATGTGTGTTTGTTCCCGTTCTTCCCCCACCCCCCTTTTTATTGCGAACATGGCTGACCCTCGGTAGGGTCGGCCAATCACAGTTTATAGCAAGCTAGGGTGGTGAAGGGTGGTGGGCAGTTAGATAACAGCTGTGCGAATGTCTCGAGACCAACAATGCGTTGGTGGTACCCCCACCCCTCCCCCACCGACGTTCATAAGCGTCGTTTTGATATCTTCGTGCTGTAGTATGTGTCCATTCTTTCCCAACTTTCTTTGCACTATCCAAGAGCAAGTCTGCGCCGTTTGTTACGCGCGCGGGGGTTATCTTGTGTACTATAATAAACCATATATCAACGTTGAAGATTGTCTCCCCTGTAATCTGTATAACGTTATTCCATGAAACCAATGAGAGATTCATTCAGAAATATTTAATTTGAACTAACTCCTTCAGTTTGTGTTGAAGTTACCTCCCCACTTCTGTCCTTGCAGCTGGAGGGCGCCGTGACGGTCCAGCCCCTGGCCGAGGAGGTCCGCGGCTTCCAGGAGTACTTCCTCAATCTGACCCCTAACGCCAACAAAAGGAATCCCTGGTTCCACGAGTACTGGGAGGTGAGTCCGTCCACAGACCCCATGCAGTGGGCCCTACAAACCCAGTTCTCATTGTTAGTCAATATTAGGTGACCGCCAGGTGACCAACAGGTGACTAACCGCTATTAACAGCATCTCTCCCCCCTCCCCCCTAGGATCACTTCGCCTGCCGGTTCCCCGGGACACCAGACACACCGTTCAACCGAGGGGCGTACAACTCTACGTGTACCGGCGATGAGAGGATAACTCCGTCCAGCTTCAGGATGGAGGCCCAGCTACAGTTTGTCTCGGACGCCGTCATGGCCTTTGCCTACGCCTTCAGGGTGAGTGGTCCCACTCCCACTCCTCTCTGCGCCATGCACTCCCACTCCTCTCTGCGCCATGCACTCCCACTCCTCTCTGCGCCATGCACTCCCACTCCTCTCTGCGCCATGCACTCCCACTCCTCTCTGCGCCATGCCCTCTCACTCCTTCTCTCTATGGTATGCACTCTCACTCATTCTCTCTATGGTATGCACTCTCACTCATTCTCTCTATGGTATGCACTCTCACTCCTTCTCTCTATTGTATGCACTCTCACTCCTTCTCCCTATGGTATGCACTCTCACTCCTTCTCCCTATGGTATGCACTCTGACTCCTTCTCTCTATGGTATGCACTCTCACTCCTTCTCCCTATGGCATGCACTCTCACTCCTTTCTATGGTATGCACTCACACTCCTTCTTTCTATTGTATGCACTCTCACTCCTTCTCCTTATGGTATGCACTCTCACTCCTTCTCCCTATGGTATGCACTATCACTCCTTCTCTCTATGGTATGCACTCTCATTCCTTCTCTCTATGGTATGCACTCTCATTCCTTCTCTCTGTGGTATGCATTTTCATTCCTTCTCTCTATGGTATGCACTCTCATTCCTTCTTCCTATGGCATGCACTCTCACTCCTTTCTATGGTATGCACTCTCACTCCTTCTTTCTATTGTATGCACTCTCACTCCTTCTCTCTATGGTATGCACTCTTACTCCTTCTTTCTATGGTATGCACTCTCACTCATTCTCTCTATGGTATGCACTCTCACTCCTTCTCTCTATGGTATGCACTATTACTCCTTCTCTCTATGGTATGCACTCTTATTCCTTTCTCTCTATGGTATGCACTCTCATTCCTTCTCCCTATGGCATGCACTCTCACTCCTTTCTATGGTATGCACTCTCACTCCTTCTCTCTATGGTATACACTCTCACTCCTTCTCTATATGGTATGCACTCTCACTCCTTCTCCCTATGGAATGCACTCTCACTCCTTTCTATGGTATGTACTCTCACTCCTTCTTTCTATGGTATGCACTCTCACTCCTTCTCTCTATGGTATGCACTCTTACTCCTTCTTTCTATGGTATGCACTTTCACTCATTCTCTCTATGGTATGCACTCTCACTCCTTCTCTCTATGGTATGCACTCTCAATCCTTCTCTCTATGGTATGCACCCTTACTCCTTCTCTCTATGGTATGCACTCTTACTCCTTCTCTCTATGGTATGCACTCTTACTCCTTCTTTCTATGGTATGCACTCTTACTCCTTCTTTCTATGGTATGCACCCTTACTCCTTCTCTCTATGGTATGCACTCTTACTCCTTCTCTCTATGGTATGCACTCTTACTCCTTCTTTCTATGGTATGCACTCTTACTCCTTCTTTCTATGGTATGCACTCTCACTCATTCTCTCTATGGTATGCACTCTTATTCCTTCTCACTATGGTATGCACTCTTACTCCTCTCTATGGTATGCACTCTTACTCCTTCTTTCTATGGTATGCACTCTCACTCATTCTCTCTATGGTATGCACTCTCACTCCTTCTTTCTATAACATCCACTCCTTATCTCTACAGCATTCACTCCTACTCCTTATCGCCTTAACCCTGGCACACCCATTCTAACATCTACCCACCTGGTGTCCACTCTCACTTCCCCCCCCCCACACACACATCGCCTGAACCATGTCACACCCATTCTAACATCTACCCCCCTGGTGTTCACTCTCACTTCCCCCCCCCCACCCACAGCGCCTGAACCCTGTCACACCCATTCTAACATCTACCCACCTGGTGTCCACTCTCACTCCTCCCCCCACCCACATCGCCTGAACCCTGTCACACCCATTCTAACATCTACCCACCTGGTGTCCACTCTCACTCCTCCCCCCACCCACATCGCCTGAACCCTGTCACACCCATTCTAACATCTACCCACCTGGTTTTCACTCTCACTCCTCCCCCACCCACATCACCTGAACCCTGTCACACCCATTCTAACATCTACCCACCTGGTGTCCACTCTCACTCCTCCCCCACCCACATCGCCTGAACCCTGTCACACCCATTCTAACATCTACCCACCTGGTGTCCACTCTCACTTGACACTATCGCCAACACCGGTGTCCACCCCCTTTCCATAAGCTCTATCTCACCACCCACACTACACACGCATTGTTCCACCCAGTGGCGGATTTAGCTATAGGGCAGGGGGCGGCTTGCCCCCCCCCGCGCACCTGTTGGGTCTAAAATGGCGCCCCTTAAAGACGCCCCCATGAACACCAAAAAGGTGTCACAAGAGCAGAAAAAACGATTGCTAAACACGAAACTTCTAATCAACACCAAACTGCTTGCTAAATATCGTTTTTCAAATGACGAAACTGTAATATCTGGTTTAAATCAATCACTCGCATCTGAATTATCGGCGACAATTGATAATGAAGTTAAGTGTGCACAATTCTTTTCTTTAATTATTGATTCAACCATTGATATATTTAGAATTGATCAGATGTCAGTTTCTTTAAGTTAATTTTTTTAAAATCGGGACATGGTGGGGAGAGATTTATAGGCTTTTATACTTTGGTAAACAGCGGTTGGATAGCGAATAGTGCGCTTGCCTCACAAGCTGAGGGGCGTGGGATCTAGCCCACGTTAAAGCCACAATAAAAATGGAATAACTAACGCTAAGAAAGTCCTCCGCTGACCTGGAAGGGAGATGTGGCGCCCACGAAGTTCTACCAAGCACTGACCCTAGTAGGTTCTAATGGAAACATTAGGACCCCCAACGACCACCTTTTATGGGACTTTAAAAAAAAATTTTTTTTAATGCTCCCGCATTTGCTGAGAAGTTTTTAATGGAACTAAAAAAAGTGAAACATTGATTTCACACACTGTCGAGGACAGGCATACTTTGGAATTAACAGTGGCCTTTAAACTCAGATAAAGAAACTTTCACCCAATTGTTGTGCCCATGTTTTGAATTTGGTTACTATCGAAGCAATGTCTGTAAACAGTGATGTACAGTTGCTTTTTGCACAAATTTAAGGTTATATGCATTCCTTACGTCTAGTTTACCACGTCTACATACTCTTAAAGAACACCATAAATCTCAATATGAATCAACAGTAGATACTCTGAAACGACTTTCTGATACAAGATGTGCAAGTCGTAAGCATGCAGTTGGTGCAGTTGTTGGATCATTCTCTGCTATTCTAGCCACACTTGATTCAGGGGAATCAGAATTTAAAGGAAGTGTCAGAGCAGAAGCTATGGGACTATCTGTTTTAATAACAAAATATTATTTTGTTTTTCTGATGCTATTTTTACAAAAGTTATCTTCATGTTATCAAACTACTTGCAACGCCTTTGCAAAACAATTGATTGATGTTGGAATAAATAAGTTTGTTGAAATGAGAAGCGATGAAGTTTTTGACATTCTGAATGTAGATGTCAACTCATTTATTAACGAAAATTGTTCCAAACTAGATGTTAAAACAGAATTTAAAGAAAAGTGAATTGCAAAAAAGAAAAGCATGGCAGGCGAACTTAGCAGAGATTAAACCACACGCTTTAAATCTGAAACGTACTTCACTATCATGGATACACTTGCAACACAAATAGATGATCGATTTATTGACTTTCGGAGCATATTTACTTATTTCTATTATATTGATCCATCACAAATGTCGGAAGAAAATAAAGATTCTTTTCAAAGTTTATGCAAAATTTACAAACACGACATTAACCTTGAAGAAGCAATCGTAGAATATGATACCTTCAAAAATGTGTATGCAATAACGTGATCATCATGATCTAGTGTACTACAACTTTAAAAAGTTCAGCCATTCTTGACTGAAAAACAAATGGCATCAGGTCTCCCTAATTTGTCAATACTCTATAAAATTTACTTGACTCTTCCTGTTAGCAGTGCTACTGCTGAAAGAAGTTTCAGTAGATAGAAACTCATCAAAAATTATTTGCGCTCAACAATGACAAACAAAAGTCTGTCTTGATTGGCATTAATTTCAATCGAACGTGATCTAGCTGAGAACGTTGACTTTGAATCAACGATACATTTTTTTGCTTCAATGAAATCACGTAGAAAGAGATTTATATAGGGCTCAGGGCTCTATCTTATCTTTTCTTATATTATCTGTTACAGACGCTCCTTCTATACAGAAGAATATTGCATCCTATGCTTATCCATGGTTTGTGTTTAGTCCTGCATTCTTGTTAGAGTTTTAAATGTTTATTTTAGGAATTTACAATCATTGTTTGTGTAAAGTTCATTGATTTTCCCAACGTTTGATTCTCAAACTTCCAGTGATACATTTTTTTTTAAATTCTGAAGTAAATTGTTTAGTTTATTTATAAGTATAATATTATTGGCACTCATTGTGTGTGTGTTACTAATCCTAATCAAACCACTCCACCAAAGTCTCTGTGTTTTTCATTATTTGTAGCATCAGATTACCTGGTCTTAAACTCAACTATTTTTCCACCTAAAATTCTCATTTCATTCTTTCAGATAGAAAACTATTACAAGAACTAAAAACAGTAGCTCTTAAAATTACATGAGTAAAAATAAGTTGTTCTCTTTGGAACTAAGTTCATAATTTACTGTCATCTTTTTATCCCACATATGATATATGAATATAATATGTATATGATAAATGATTTCTTTAATTACTTAGACCTTTTATTAATTATTAACATTTTTAAAAATACATTATATTTTGTTTGCATTTGTGACCTATTACTCTCCTGAATATAAAGCAATTGTTTGTATATTGAAGAGATTCATTGCAATGGTTTGATGTAATTAATGTAAACAAAAAGAATATTAAATAATGTACTTTGAATGATCAACGCAGCATCATTCGCACAAACCTAAATCCTCCACTGTCCCACCCTCCTCTGAATCCCACTTCTCTCTCTCTCTCTAATAACCACCTCAAATTTTATTGGTTTCTACATGAATTATAGATCTCATCTTATGCCTGTATCAATTTAAAATCTTCCCTGAGATCACTCTTCGATCTCAGGTTTTTTGTTGTTGTTTTTGTTGCACGTGAGGATCAAATATTTGTCTTGTGGGGATATGAGGGCCACTTAGCAAAGCGCGCACTTTATCTACCAACTGTTGTTGAAAGTCTGACAAACTCAACAGAGGACTTACACAATATTTGGGAATGTTCTTAGCATTACACCTGTTAATGGTTGGTATTTGCGTATTTTATAGTGCGTTCGTGTGATGTTTGATTAAATACTCGCGAGCATTTGAGAGGTGTGGACCAACCTTAAATAAAACTGTCAGAAGAATTGTTCAAATCTCATCGCAGTTTTTATATTTCAAAAACTATTTGATCCTTGATACCTGGCCCGGGACAAAATGTTGATGTATAGGTTTAACAGTTGAAAGTTCAAGGTCGTCTTGTGAGCAAGTTGTTCTCAACGTTCGTGGACATAGTTTGTCACAAACTGTCACCACCCTCATTACACGTGGACAGATGTTGTCACCAATTGTCACCACCCTCAACAGACGTGGATATATATTGTCACAAACTGTCACCACCCTCCATCACTTTCCCTTCTCTTTAACTCAACCGTCATCACAACGAAGGACATGGCACCACCATCACCACGCCTCACTATTATCCTCAACATCCTCCTCATCACCTCAACATCCTCCTCATCACCTCAACATCCTCCTCATCACCTCAGCCCCTCTTGAGCCTCCTAATCACCACAGCGCCTCTTGAGCCTCCTCATCACCACAGCGCCTCTTGAGCCTCCTCATCACCACAGCGCCTCCTCATCACCTCAGCCCCTCTTGAGCCTCCTCATCACCACAGCGCCTCTTGAGCCTCCTCATCACCACAGTGCCTCCTCATCATCTCAGCCCCTCTTGAGCCTCCTCATCACCACAGCGCCTTCTCATCACCTCAGCCTCTTGAGCCTCCTCATCACCACAGTGCCTCTTGAACCTCCTCATCACCACAGCGCCTCTTGAGCCTCCTCATCACCTCAGCGCCTCCTCATCACCTTAGCGACTCTTGAGCCTCTCATCACCTCAGCGCCTCCTCATCACCTCAGCGCCTCTTGAGCCTCCTCATCACCTCAGCGCCTCCTCATCACCTCAGTGCCTCTTGATCCACCTCATCGCCTCTTGAGCCTCCTCATCATCTCAGCGCCTCTTGAGCCTCCTCATCACCTCAGCGCCTCTTGAGCCTCCTCATCACCTCAGCCCCTCTTGAGCCTCCTCATCACCTCAGCCTCTCTTGAGCCTCCTCATCACCTCAGCGCATCCTCATCACTTCAGCGCCTCCTCATCACCTCAGCGCCTCCTCATCACCTCAGCGCCTCTTGAGCCTCCTCATCACCTCAGCCCCTCTTGAGCCTCCTCATCACCTCAGCCCCTCTTGATCCACCTCAGCGCCTCTTGAGCCTCCTCATCACCTCAGCGCCTCTTGAGCCTCCTCACCACCTCATCGCCTCTTCATCACCTCTTGAGCATCACCACAACACATCGTCCCTGCCTCATCCCTCACCCATTTAAAACAGCTTCGTGAGTTTACCTTACCCTGTTTCTTTGACTTGATTGGTCCAACATAATGACGTCATTGACCACCTCCCCCCCCCAAACCCAACTCTCTCCCTCATGATACATTTACCCCCCAATATCACGGGGTTTAAGTGTTGTCCTTTGAAATGTCTTCCCGCCGAGAACAGCAGAACTCTGCTTACAAAGAGCGTATCAAATAAACTGTCAATAAAAACCACAACAGAAACAGGGCTGTACAAATATCAAGTCACGTGCCCCATGATTAAAGTAGTTGTTAAGTGAGGATAAACAGGCGGAATTGTTAGACATTGAGAGGAGAGGGAGGTTTGCGTTACAATAACTAAGGGTGTTAGGGTGGGAAAACATAATCGGGGGGGGGGTGGGGAGTGTGACAATACATTGGTAATATGAAAACACCTAAGTGGAGGTAATTTGAGAAAGCCAAAGAGCCGGTAATAAGAGAATCAAAATCTCGATGATAATAAATAAATGTTATCTTTTGAAAGGTTAATTGTGGCTGTTTTTAAGTCGAGGATTGTTCAAATATTTTTGTTCCACAAATCTTGCGTGCTTTAATAGCGTGCATAATTGCCCATTAAAGTTATGCTTACTATAGCCATAGCAATATTTGGACATTGGCAAGTCTTATAATCTCATTGCTACTGGTTTATTAAGCGTTTGTATACTCCAAAAGACCTATCATATTCTGTTGGCAGAAAAATTACAAAATAAATAATGCAAAAGATATAGACCCAAATAGGGCAAGGGGTCAGATGCATAGTGTCGAGAAAGTGCAGAAGTCGAAAGAGTAGGTTTCCGAAATGTCCAACAAATTAACCTGTCCAGTCAACGCAGTTTCCAACCTCTTTGTCCCCCTTTTCCCTGTCTCCCTCTTTCCATCTCTTTAGTCCCCTTCTCGATCTTCCTCGTTCTCTCTCTCCGTCACCTTTTCTATAACGTCCTGTCTTTCATTTATCCTCTCCTTCTCTCTCTCTCTCTCTCTCTCTCTCTCTCTCTCTCTTCTCTCTCTCTCTCTCTCTCTCTCTCTCTCTCTCTCTCTCTCTCTCTCTCTCTCTCTCTGTAAGTTATAAAGAACAAAGAAAAGATTGTTTGTATTAATGATTTATTAACTGTGTGTGTTTCTCTTCCACACCAGGAGATCCACACCGTGCTGTGTGCGGGGAGACCTGGTCTGTGTGAGCGAATGTCCAAGCTGGACGGCGATTTGGTTAAAGCCCACCTCCTCAACGTCAAATTTATCGGTAAGTCAATGCATCTCGTCCCCATTCGCCAGGTCTTTTATAGATGGTATAACTGGACCAAGAACCCAACAGCTTCTTGGAGGGACTTACAGCACTAAGTGGGTGGAATATAGAGACACAAGAGAAGCCGGTCACGTGGTGTGTTTACAGCTTCTTGGAGGGACTTACAGCACTAATTGGGTGGAATATAGAGACACAAGAGAAGCCGGTCACGTGGTGTGTTTACAGCTTCTTGGAGGGACTTACAGCACTAATTGGGTGGAATATAGAGACACAAGAGAAGCCGGTCACGTGGTGTGTTTACAGCTTCTTTGAGGGACTTACAGCACTAATTGGGTGGAATATAGAGACACAAGAGAAGCCGGTCACGTGGTGTGTTTACAACTAAACTGTGTCAGAGGAAATACAACTAATGGCTGAGACTATTACATTTGAAAATGTAAAATTCATTCAATTGTTAACACTTTATATTCAATGTAAGTTAACCATTGTTGGTGTTAACACCATGAGCATCGCTGAGAATTAAGTTTAAAACAAATTACAAATACATTAGACGTTACTGGCTAAACCACGGGTGGCCAGAACTGTACTAACTGAGAGCCATTTTGAAATATAAACAGCTTATTGAGAGCCGCATTGAATCACTATGGGTCATTAAACCAGGCTTGGAAACCTTCCAGTAATCCTTATGACATATCTTTTACAGAAGAACCGCATGCGGCTCGTGAGACACTTTTTGGCCACCGTTGGACTAAACCAGGGGTCTACAAACTACGGCCCGCGGGCCATATGCGTCCCTCCGGCAGAAAATTTTGGAGACCCCATTGCATTTACATAAGAGATGGCTGGCTACACAATTACCGTTACATTACAGGTGACCGGCCACACCATTACAATTACATTAAGAAAACCTGGCCACATCTTAAAATTACATTTACATCATGGCATTCATTCCGCAACATCCTATGGCATCTCCCCGGTCCGTTCTCCTCCACACAGAACAAACGGTTTGCCCGAAACTTTTGATCTATTCATCCCGTGTTCGGATACCCGGAAACCTGTTTCATAAGCCAGCGTCGATCCGGACGTGAACAGCGCAATTCTGCTCGCGATACTTTCATCTTTTTAATGACCATCCCCCTTGAGATCCCAAGACTCGAAGCGCTTTGTGTCGGCATCGATCCCCTCATTTCCACGGCTCTGTTGTTTCATGTCGAGTCGATATTTGTTCAGCATGTCCGGATGTAATCGGCTGTGCCCAGGATATTTTATGATGCGACGCGAGTACAACTTCCCGGCGTACGTTTGTACAGAGCGGCATGATGTACACGTTCAGGCGTTGTTAAATTGTCGTCATCGGTGGTGGTCCCGCTACGGAAGTCAGAGGCGGAGTCGAGAAAGTACCCGCGCGCCCCTAATAAAATAATACTCTTAAACGCATTTATATATAAAAAACAAAAAACAAAAACAAAGCAACAACGTAAACTAATGAGGCGCGCTCCCTTGTCTTGCGCCCCGGGAGCATCTGTCGTGTCCACGCTAGGCCCCCATAAGCCACGCCTCTGTTGCATGCAATAGTTTCTCCGATCAACTCTTGTCTCGCAGTGGCTGCTGGGAATAAAACGTTGTGGTGATCTCAATGGTTTTAACTTTATGATGGTTAATAAAAGTTGGCTTGGGGGTTGGGGGGGGGGTGAGGCTTGGAGGGGTGCGAACAGCAAGTCATGCATGCAATGTCAGGTTCCACCGTGGAAGGGAATTCTGTGACGTCACGTGTAAAGACGGGGTTCAAGGACTCGAGCATCAAGTCACATGCGTCACCGAAACACGCCGAGCTGCTCTAGGCTGAAGACCTGTCTAGTGACGCGATGAGACGCTAGACTATGAGGGTCACGTGAGAAGAAAACAAGTGGTAGTGGCATGAGTCCAAGACTTTGTGGACATCGCTGTACTGTTAGTGGCAGGCTTTGTAATTATTGCTCATTTGGAGGTATTTTTATTAATTTTTTTAAATGTGTCTAAAATCCTTTACCTTGTTCCTACGTCATTTCCAGAAAACGCTGTAGCGATGATGTACTGGTTTGGTCTTGTAGGAGACCACGTGATTTATTTGTTGTCAAGATTTCTGTCGGCAGGGTGAAATTGATGAGAGCTGTGAGAATTAAGAAATTGATGGAATTTTAAACATCAATTAATTTTTATGCATGGTACATCCCACTCCTTGAGTGGTCAAGTACATCCCACTCCTTGTGTGGTCAAGTACATCCAAATCCTTGTGTGGTCAAGTACATCCCACTCCTTGTGTGGTCAAGTACATCCCACTCCTTGTGTGGTCAAGTACATCCCACTCCATGTGTGGTCAAGTACATCCCACTCCATGTGTGGTCAAGTACATCCCACTCCTTGTGTGGTCAAGTACATCCCACTCCATGTGTGGTCAAGTACATCCCACTCCTTGTGTGGTCAAGTACATCCCACTCCTTGTGTGGTCAAGTACATCCCACTCCATGTGTGGTCAAGTACATCCCACTCCTTGTGTGGTCAAGTACATCCCACTCCTTGTGTGGTCAAGTACATCCCACTCCATGTGTGGTCAAGTACATCCCACTCCTTGTGTGGTCAAGTACATCCCACTCCATGTGTGGTCAAGTACATCCCACTCCATGTGTGGTCAAGTACATCCCACTCCTTGTGTGGTCAAGTACATCCCACTCTTGCCGTGGTCCCATCGTCAAAGTACTGTACAGTGTAAACTTCTTTCTCATCCTAAACACCAAAGAAATTTTTTTTAAAAAATGTTTTAGCAGGTTGAGTTTTCTTTAAAAGATCGATAATGTCGACCGGAATGTTCGATCCCCCATTAGTACATACCTGTTGATCTACATCGGTACGTACCTGTTGATCCCCATTGGGCACTTACCTGTTGATCCCCATTGGGCACTTACCCGTTGATCCCCATTGGGCACTTACCTGTTGATCCCTATGGGTACAAACATATCTTGGATGATTGTAATGGGACTCACGGTATGAAACAATACTAACAAGGTAATTGTTACGTCCAGCGTGTTAGTTTCACGGGACATGTTTGACAACATCCCCATCCGATGTTTAGGGCCGTAACCTTAAACCACAAGGTACAAGGACAAAGATGGGGCGCCGTTAACATTTCAAGCAAATAAACAAAATGGCGGCTCGGGCTTCTGTTTCATTTCGAATGACGTCATCCCCGCAGTTAAATAGCCGAGTGAAGCATCTTGTTCGATATCTTTGGATAACGTGAGACTTCGTCTCGACTGCGAAATTTTGTTTCCCCTATTTTACCCCAAAAGTCCCAGCTTTAATTTATAGATGGTTTATACCCTATCCGATTAATAAATGTTATTTAAGGATGATTTATGAAAAATAAGTCAAATAAAAATACAATAATACAAAATAATACTTTCAGCTTTATCTTACGTTTTACACGTCGTTCTCCTAAAGGAGAAAGTAGGAATTTATTTTTATAAAAATCACAAAAACAGACAAACAAACCAGGAGCTCACTTACAGCCAGGAGCTCACCTAAATCCAGGAGCTCACCTAAAGCCAGGAGCTCACCTAAAGCCAGGAGCTCACCTAAAGCCAGGAGCTCACTTAGAGCCAGGAGCTCACTTAAAGTCAGGAGCTCACTTAAAGCCAGGAGCTCACTTACAGTCAGGAGCTCACTTACAGCCAAGAGCTCACTTACAGCCAGGAGCTCACCTAAAGCCAGGAGCTCACTTAAAGCCAGGAGCTCACTTAAAGCCAGGAGCTCACTTAAAGCCAGGAGCTCACTTACAGCCAGGAGCTCACTTACAGCCAGGAGCTCACCTAAAGCCAGGAGCTCACTTAAAGCCAGGAGCTCACTTACAGCCAGGAGCTCACTTACAGCCAGGAGCTCACTTAATGCCAGGAGCTCACTTAAAGCCAGGAGCTCACTTAAAGCCAGGAGCTCACTTAAAGCCAGGAGCTCACTTACAGCCAGGAGCTCACTTAATGCCAGGAGCTCATTTAAAGCCAGGAGCTCACTTACAGCCAGGAGCTCACTTACAGCCAGGAGCTCACTTAATGCCAGGAGCTCACTTACAGTCAGGAGCTCACTTACAGCCAAGAGCTCACTTAATGCCAGGAGCTCACTTAAAGCCAGGAGCTCACTTACAGCCAGGAGCTCACTTAAAGCCAGGAGCTCACTTACAGCCAGGAGCTCACTTAAAGCCAGGAGCTCACTTAAAGCCAGGAGCTCACCTAAAGCCAAGAGCTCTCTTAAAGCCAAGAGCTCACTTAATGTCAGGAGTTCATTTGAAAAATGTCCGGCTCTCTACTTTTTAAACAGAGGAAATGATGTTTTGTTTGTTTGACTATTCATTTCAGTTTATTCTTTTCTGTTTACATTCTATTTTTAACTAAGCCACGAACACAATTGTTTAAAGTGTAAGCAATAATTTTAAATTATCCAAGACTTAATTTCTATTGTTGAATATTTTTTAAAGATTGTTATTTCCTAAACGGACAGTCGACGTGAGGGGATATAACAAAATATACGCTTGAAAGTCGGAGGGTTTCGTAGAGAAGGCCCTCGCCTCACCCTCGAGCAGTGGGCATTTGCATGAAAATCTCCTCAATACCAGCGAGAACTGAGCCTTAATCTGACGCGAGACGCATTCGAGGGGCGTCTTGATGAGACCTGAGCCAGTATGTCTTTATCTCGTCCACAGCTTTAGCCAATAGATTACCCGGTTTCCCGGGTCTGCTCTAGTGCAAATCGTTGGTGTGTGTGTGTTTGTGGGTGTGTGATAGGGTGCAAGAAAAGTGTGTGTATGGGGGTAGGGTGGCTGGCGAGAGTGGTATTAAAATTTGCATAAGACTGATGGCGTGGAGAATATATCTCGAGACGTAGACTGTTACGCCTTGGCTTACACCCGCCACACTCCAAGCTACGCCTTTTTTTTTAACTAAACGCAAATTTCTCCTTCATACAAGTTTCTATAATACAATCCTGTCCATGCTTTCTGGTCATGATCGATGAGATGCTGCACATCCTCCTGCAAGGATCAGAGAGTAAATGACGTCAGTCTGTGGTTGAGTGCATGAGCCCAGTCTACAGAGATCGTTATAAATGATTTATAGATCATACATTCGAACACTTGCCCTTTTTAATCACTCGTCTATTATTTATCACTTGATATTGTCAGCGGGATATTTCAAATCTACCAATTAAAATCTTAAATTGATTTCGGATGCCTCTTAAGAGAGTCTGAAAATCTACTTAGAAAATCGCGTGGAATGGTTATCAAAGACTTTATGCTCGTGATTTGTCATGTTATCAAAGACCTTATGCTCGTGATTTGTTATGTTATCAAAGACCTTATGTTCGTGATTTGTCATGTTATCAAAGACCTTATGCTCGTCATTTGTCATGTTATCAAAGACTTTATGCTCGTCATTTGTCATGTTATTTTAGCCAGGTCTTGTCAAAGTTTTCGAAGATTTTATAAACTGTTAATTTTTGGGATAAAATGAAGTATCAGGCTCATGAACGGTTTATAAAAAGACTTTATTAAATGGGCGTTTATACGATTTCTAAACTAGAACAGATATCCTAGAATTGGAAAAAAATATATATTTTCGCTTTCTGCAGATAAGCGAAATTCAGCGGGAATGAGAAATCGTAGATAAAAAGCGCAAGAAAATACGTTTAACTGTGCTGAGAAAGCTGTTGTATAAATGTTGAATAAATGTTGTATAAATGTAAAGCGTAATGAGGCATCGCTGTTTGGATGTTTAACTTTGTGTTTCTCTACATCCCCACCACCATCAAACACCCACACACATGCACACACACTTTAAAAATTTCAGCGGTTCTCACACTCATAAAAATTTGTAAGATATGAAGTTGTTGTACCAGCAGTTTCAACCGAAGACCAGGAATGTTTATCTGTCAACAGAAGTCCCACGAATGTGTCACGTGTCAAGCAGCCGTACCTCCAGCCACCCCTACTCGAAGTCCCCCGAACACCCCCCCCCCTCAAGCCAACCAAGGCTTAAATAAATAACTAATCCAATCAGTTGTATCAAAGTCGTCTTGAGGTGAAATCTTTCTAATCCGTTTAGAAATACGAGGCAAGGATGAACTTTGAAGTGATCACCAGTGTGAGGCAAAAATAGATTTTATCTGTGTACGGCTATCTCATTATTATAACTCTTGGTGGTTTGTTCTCTATCTAACGATAACTCTTGGTGGTTTGTTCTCTATCTAACGATAAATCTTGGTGGTTTGTTCTCTATCTAACGATAACTCTTGGTGGTTTGTTCTCTATCTAACGATAACTCTTGGTGGTTTGTTCTCTATCTAACGATAACTCTTGGTGGTTTGTTCTCTATCTAACGATAACTCTTGGTGGTTTGTTCTCTATCTAACGATAACTCTTGGTGGTTTGTTCTCTATCTAACGATAACTCTTGGTGGTTTGTTCTCTATCTAACGATAACTCTTGGTGGTTTGTTCTCTATCTAACGATAACTCTTGGTGGTTTGTTCTCTATCTAACGATAACTCTTGGTGGTTTGTTCTCTATCTAACGATAACTCTTGGTGGTTTGTTCTCTATCTAACGATAACTCTTGGCGGTTTGTTCTCTATCTAACGATAACTCTTGGTGGTTTGTTCTCTATCTAACGATAACTCTTGGTGGTTTGTTCTCTATCTAACGATAACTCTTGGTGGTTTGTTCTCTATCTAACGATAACTCTTGGTGGTTTGTTCTCTATCTAACGATAACTCTTGGTGGTTTGTTCTCTATCTAACAATAACTCTTGGTGGTTTGTTCTCTATCTAACGATAACTCTTGGTGGTTTGTTCTCTATCTAATTAGGATAACTCTTGGTGGTTTGTTCTCTATCTAACGATAACTCTTGGTGGTTTGTTCTCTATCTAACGATAACTCTTGGTGGTTTGTTCTCTATCTAACGATAACTCTTAGTGGTTTGTTCTCTATCTAACGATCACTCTTGGTGGGTTGTTCTCTATCTAACGATAACTCTTGGTGGTTTGTTCTCTATCTAATTAGGATAACTCTTGGTGGGTTGTTCTCTATCTAACGATAACTCTTTGTGGTTTGTTCTCTATCTAATGATAACTCTTGGTGGTTTGTTCTCTATCTAATGATAACTCTTGGTGGTTTGTTCTCTATCTAACGATAACTCTTGGTGGTTTGTTCTCTATCTAACGATAACTCTTGGTGGTTTGTTCTCTATCTAACGATAACTCTTGGTGGTTTGTTCTCTATCTAACGATAACTCTTGGTGGTTTGTTCTCTATCTAACGATAACTCTTGGTGGTTTGTTCTCTATCTAATTAAGATAACTCTTTGTGGTTTATTCTCTATCTAATTAGGATAACTCTTGGAGGTTTGTTCTCTATCTAACGATAACTCTTGGTGGTTTGTTCTCTATCTAATTAGGATAACTCATGATGGTTTGTTCTCTATCTAATTAGGATAACTCTTGATGGTTTGTTCTCTATCTAATTAGGATAACTCTTGATTG
Organism: Ampullaceana balthica; assembly: GCA_944989445.1. Lineage (NCBI taxonomy): Eukaryota > Metazoa > Mollusca > Gastropoda > Lymnaeidae > Ampullaceana > Ampullaceana balthica. The sequence continues at coordinate 199,825 of CALYLW010000954.1, read as the reverse complement.
TTTGTTCTCTATCTAATTAGGATAACTCTTGGTGGTTTGTTCTCTATCTAATTAGGATAACTCTTGATGGTTTGTTCTCTATCTAATTAGGATAACTCTTGGTGGTTTGTTCTCTATCTAATTAGGATAACTCTTGGTGGTTTATTCTCTATCTAATTAAGATAACTCTTTGTGGTTTATTCTCTATCTAATTAGGATAACTCTTGGTGGTTTGTTCTCTTTCTAATTATGAAAACTTTTGACGGAGCGCTCTCATTCCAAGTCATGTGACCTGGACTCAAAGAAACTACGCCGTCACTTAACCAGCTGACGTCATTTTGTTGTCTGGTCACGTGATGAAAACATTCTGGTTTTATGATGAAAACATTCTGGTTTCATCCAGTTTGAGTCCCTAGTACCAGGGGATTTCTCTTAATAAATTAACGTTAAGACTTGTCAGAAATATCAAATGTAATTACGTCAGCCGGACTCGGACCCAAGTATCGCGTCTTAAAGTTTTACCTGGGAATCGATTCTTTTGCTCTTATTTCTGATTAGTCGAGCCGAACTGTGTGACGTAATACTTATTTTTAGACATTTACTCGCCAGCAGCGGAAAGTGATGTGTTTGTTCAATTTGAAGCAGTTGGTGAAGCTTTAAAAGTGTATATGGATGGATGTGTTGTGTGTATTGGTGTGCGTGTGTGTGTGCGTGTGTGTGTGTTGGTGGTGGGGATTTGAAGAAACAGGAAGTTAAACATCCAAACAGCGATGCCTCATTTTCCTACATTTATTCTACATTTAAATGCATCTTAATATTATTTCCATTAATAAATAGATAAAATAAATACATAATGACACTGTTATAAAGTCACCTAAATTGACCTGCCCTTTACCTTTGACCTACCTCAGGTTTGTCCGGCCAAGAGTTCCAGTTCCTGCCCAATGGTGATGGTCCGTCACGGTACAGGATTCTCAACTTTAGAAAAACAGAGACGGGAGAGTACGAGTGGGCAACCGTTGGCTTCTACAGACATTCCAACCTCAACATAGTAAGTGTGTCTCAGATTCAACAGTCATTCTAACCTCACTGTACTCAGTTTTAGGTAGTACAGAAATTCCTACCTAAATATTGTAAATTATTTTTCGTTCTAAATACATTACAACCTCCAAATAATGAGCACATGTAGGTTTTTGTTTGTTTGTTTTGTTTTAACAAACATAATTACAAAGGCAACACAGAAAATTAGTTGATGTTTGCGTCAACAGACATTCCAATTTAAACATCGTAGTCAATGTTTTGTGCCCAACAGACATTCCAATTTAAACATCGTAGTCAATGTTTTGTGCCCAACAGACGTTCCAATTTAAACATCGTAGTCAATGTTTTGTGCCCAACAGACATTCCAATTTAAACATCGTAGTCAATTTTTTTTGTGCCCAACAGACATTCCAATTTAAACATCGTAGTCAATTTTTTGTGTGCCCAACAGACATTCCAATTTAAACATCGTAGTCAATTTTTTGTGTGCCCAACAGACATTCCAATTTACACATCGTAGTCAATTTTTTGTGTGCCCAACAGACATTCCAATTTAACCATCGTAGTCAATTTTTTGTGTGCCCAACAGACATTCCAATTTAAACATCGTAGTCAATGTTTTGTGCCCAACAGACATTCCAATTTAAACATCGTAGTCAATGTTTTGTGCCCAACAGACATTCCAATTTAAACATCGTAGTCAATTTTTTTTGTGCCCAACAGACATTCCAATTTAAACATCGTAGTCAATTTTTTGTGTGCCCAACAGACATTCCAATTTAAACATCGTAGTCAATTTTTTGTGTGCCCAACAGACATTCCAATTTAAACATCGTAGTCAATTTTTTGTGTGCCCAACAGACATTCCAATTTAAACATCGTAGTCAATTTTTTGTGTGCCCAACAGACATTCCAATTTAAACATCGTAGTCAATGTTTTGTGCCTAACAGACATTCCAATTTAAACATCGTAGTCAATGTTTTGTGCGCCCAACAGACATTCCAATTTAAACATCGTAGTCAATTTTTTGTGCCCAACAGACATTCCAATTTAAACATCGTAGTCAATTTTTTGTGTGCCCAACAGACATTCCAATTTACACATCGTAGTCAATTTTTTGTTCCCAACAGACATTCCAATTTAAACATCGTAGTCAATTTTTTGTGTGCCCAACAGACATTCCAATTTAAACATCGTAGTCAATTTTTTGTGTGCCCAACAGACATTCCAATTTAAACATCGTAGTCAATGTTTTGTGCCCAACAGACATTTAAAACCTCAACATACTCAGTATGTGTTTGGTTCTTCGGAAATTCAAACATTTTCACAATATGTGATCCTGATCCCTTTGTTTCCAGACAAAAATAATCTGAAAATCTTCCGCTTCGTTTTGTTTCATTTGAAATCAAACCTTAACATTTTAACTGGCCCTGTTAGGCCCAAAGGCGTGCAAGTCTGACTAATATGCCAATACCATTCTTACAAAAAGTCATTTCAGAATATTGGAAACACATTTTGCCGACTTCAATTGGGTTGATGGGCAACAAAACTCAATTTTAAAACGATTTTTGCTTTTTTGAGTGGTCACCCCTTTATATAAAGTAATGTTGGTCCTCGATACATCAGACTCACAATACAAAACAACAGCACCAGAATGACTCACAATACAAAACAACTACACCAGAATGACTCACAATACAAAACAACAGCACCAGAATGGCTCACAATACAAAACAACAGCACCAGAATGACTCACAATACAAAGAAACTACACCAGAATGACTCACAATACAAAACAACTACACCAGAATGACTCACAATACAAAACAACTACACCAGAATGACTCACAATACAAAACAACTACACCAGAATGACTCACAATACAAAACAACTACACCAGAAAGAATTGATATGAAGCGTTGAATGTCTCACCAAAACACAAGTGTGTTAACATGGCCGCCTTCTCGTCCGCAGACCCAGCCAATCAGATTCCGAGCCGTGGAGCCCGAACACCCGACCTCCGTGTGCAACTCAAAGTGCGGACACCGCCAGTACATGGAGCCCATACCAGGTGACCCGTGCTGCTGGCACTGCAAGGACTGCACGACCTACGAGTACCGACCCGTGGACACCAAGTGAGTTACCGGACTTTGCTGACAAAATTGATCAAACTTCCATTAATCAACTTTATTCATTTCCCAGGTACAATGAAACATTTCCACGGATCAGCTTTTGGCTTTTTGAAAACTCATGTGAAGAATTCTAAATTAGGCATATCAAAGAAAATCGTGAACAACAAATTTAGCATAATGAAAAGCAGGTTCCAGATTGGTCACTGTCTAACTGACGGAGAATGAAATGAAAGCCAAAGTGGGTGTTGTGGTGGGGAGGCTAACTGACAGAACACTGACGTAGTATTAGTTCATTGCCCAGTATCTGTGACGTTTATTATTATAGGCTAATTGATACTTAAGCGGGGAAAATATTATTTAAACAAATTTGTAATACTTGTTATAAAATTGTAGGAAAATTATTTTTTTTTCCACAGAACAATAAAGTGTGATTAGTTTATTCAGAAATCACAACTTTAAAAAAACACACCAAAAAACACATTATTTCTTATTGCTGACTATCCCAGCAATATTGTATTATGAATTTTCCTTCCATTATGTATTATATATGTCCGTCCATCATATGTGTATCGCAAATTGTTTAGAATCATCTAGGTGTACACTTAAGACTGATTATTAGATAGTAGCTGTGTGTAATATTCTTTTTGTTTCTCTCCAGATGCGTGGAATGTCCCCTGGGCACTGTCCCTGGGGTCAACATGACCTACTGTATGGAGATCCCTCCCGTCTACCTTCGCTACACCGACGCCATCGCCCTGGCCGCCATGGCCTTCGCCTCGCTCGGCATTCTGGCCACCACCACCACGGCGGTCATCTTCCTCAAGCACAACGACACGCCGGTGGTCAAGGCCTCGGGGAGAGAACTCAGCTTCGTCCTGCTGCTCGGCATCTTCCTGTGCTACACGATGACCTTCCTCCTGGTCTCCAAGCCGACCAAGTACGTGTGCGGCTCTCAAACTATCGGCATCGGCTTCTGCTTCTCCGTCTGCTACTCGGCCATCCTCACCAAAACGAACCGCATATCCCGGATATTCCGCGCCGGGAAGCGCACGGTGAAGCGCCCGAAGTTCATCAGCCCGGAGTCGCAGCTCATCATCTGCGCGAGTCTGGTCGCCTGCCAGGTCATCGTCAGCCTCATCTGGCTGCTGACCAGCCCGCCCAAGGCCATCTCCTTCTACGCCCGGCGCGACGACCACCAGCTGGTCTGCGAGGCCGCCATAGGGTTCGCCTACATGATTGGCTTCTCCTACCCGATCTTCCTGGTCCTGGTGTGCACCATCTACGCGGTCATCACGCGGAAGATCCCCGAGGCGTTCAACGAATCCAAGTACATCGGCTTCACTATGTACACGACGTGCATCATCTGGGCGGCGTTCGTCGTCATCTACCTGAGCACGTCGCACAACATTCAGGTGCGCATAGCCACCATGTGTTTCTCCATCAGCCTGAGCGCCACCGTGGCACTGATCTGCATGTTCACGCCCAAACTCTACATCATCATCATGAGGCCTGAGAGGAACGTCCGGCAGAGCATGATGGCCAAAAATATGCACGTCAAACTCAACAACTGCTCGCCTGGGAGCCGGATTGACTCGGGGACTCAAAGTGACGGTGAGTCGAGGGGTTTTTTTTTGTTTTTTTTTGCGGGGAATGCGGAAGTGGGAATGGGGCGTGGGATCATCGGTGAGTGGGATATATCTTACATTCAGCACTTAGTGTTTACATATCAAAGCGTATATGGTGGAATCTTTTCCTTGTATAGAACGCTCTTGTGGTTTATCATGACTTCGGATTGTTCTACACTTAAGACATCGATCTCCCTTGAGCAGTTTAAAAGATACTAGACGCCCCGCGGCGTAGCAAACGCCGCAGACTTGCTCATGGAGAGTTCTTTTACCCCTTTAATGCCCTTTTTTAGGGCGCCCACGGTGCCGACCTTTTTAAAAAACCCAACTAACTTGTCCGTGTTTGATCAATACGAAATATTAAACTTTCTGAAATGCACACAAAGTATTTTATAATAGGGGTTGTAGGGCGCCTATGGCGCCCCCTTTGTTTTTTGATGTTATAATTAACCATCATCAAATCATTTTTTTACATTGTTCCCTTTTTACAAAATTAAAATATCCGCCGCAACAATGACGTCATATAATTTTTTTTACAGCGCATATTTAATTTGCACACCTTTTGATGCATTGGTGCAGTAATTTGGTGCGCTGCTTTCTAAAATTAGTATCTGTTGAACATACTTGCAGCTTGGTGTCTCGCAGGGTCCGACCACGAAGAGAATTATATATTATATATATATAGATTGTACCACGTGAATACTTACGCGTTTGGTTTCATCAAGGGAAATCATTCTTAATATATAGGTGTTGTTTCCCTTTACCTTTGTAACAATGACTTTTAGTTTTTTTTGTAAACAATGATACTCTCAAAGCTGAGTGAATTATTCTAGAAAACGGTTTTTGATTTTTTAAAAAAAAGTAATGATGAAAATCTTTTATATTGTGAATGTTCAACAAATAAAAAATAATAAATTTTAAAAAAAATAAAAAAATAAAAAAATTAAACCATAATGATTATATAAATAAAAATACAATTTCCCACGATTTCAAGAGAACTTGATGATTTAATATCTAGTCCCCCGAAGAGTTAATTACACTTATTGATTATTGTATGTTTAGTTAGAGTACCGGGAATGGAACGAAATACTATTGAAATCTTTTTAGTGACAGCAAGTCGGTCGAGCTGCTTAGCCTTGAATAACACAATACATTGACAGTGGGTCGTCATCATTCAACCTCCCCCCACCCCCCAGCATAGGTCCGACACATGTTAAAAACCCAAATGTCCGTCACATCCACATTATATGAACCCCTTGGTTCCACCACCACGTCACACCAACCCTCCAGTCACATCACCTGCATGTCACACCAACCCCCCAGTCACGTCACATGCATGTCACACAAACCGTCCAGTCACATCACCTCCATGTCACACCAACCCCCCAGTCTCATCACCTGCATGTCACACAAACCGTCCAGTCACATCACTTGCATGTCACACCAACCCTCCAGTCAAATCACCTGCATGTCACACCAACCCCCCAGTCACATTACTTGCATGTCACACAAACCATCCAGTCACATCACCTGCATGTCACACCAACCCTCCAGTCACATCACCACCATGTCAACCAACCCATCCAGTCCCATCACCACCATGTCACACCAACCCTCCAGTCACATCACCACCATGTCACACCAACCCTCCAGTCCCATCACCTCCATGTCACACCAACCCTCCAGTCACATCACCACAATGTCACACCAACCCTCCAGTCCCATCACCACCATGTGACACCATACCTCCAGTCACATCACCATCATGTCACACCAACCCTCCAGTCACATCACAACCATGTCACACCAACCCCCCAGTCACATCACCTGCATGTCACACCAACCCCCCAGTCCCATCACCTGCATGTCACACAACCCCCCTCAGTCCCATCACCTCCATGTCACACCAACCCCCCCAGTCACATCACCTTCATGTCACACCAACCTTCCAGTCACATCACCACCATGTCACACCAACCATCCAGTCACATCACCACCACGTCACACCATTCCCCCAGTCACATCACCTGCATGTCACACAACCTCCCGTCACATCACCTGCATGTCACACAAACCCCCCGTCACATCACCTGCATGTCACACAACCCCGTCACATCACCTGCATGTCACACAAACCCCCCTGTCACATCACCTGCATGTCACGCCAACCCTCCAGTCACATCACCACCATGTCACACCTACCCTCCAGTCACATCACCTGCATGTCACACCAACCTTCCAGTCCCATCACCACCATGTCACACCAACCCTCCAGTCACCACCATGTCACACCAACCTTCCAGTCACATCACAACCATGTCACAAAAACCCTCCAGTCACATCACCTGCATGTCACACCAACCCTCCAGTCCCATCACCTCCATGTCACACCAACCCCTTAAGCTCACCACCTCTACGTAATGCCAACCTCTAAGGTGCGTAACATCCTCGCTATAAATCACAGCAATACATCACAGGTGAATAACCTTTAGATCATTATGCTGTTCACTGTACCTAATCCCTGGCGCAGACAGTGATATCTATTGGACACCCGTAAAGCCCTCAAAGCTCACGAGCTCGCTGAAAACTAAGTTATTGTTGAGGATAATCCGGGTTATAAATCCATAGTCTTATTGGGGGGGGGTGTTAAATGGGCGGCAAATGGCGAGAGAAGTGGGGTGCAGCATTTGTTGTAAAATGGATTAAACTCAGACCATTTGGTTGGATGTAGACAATCATGACGTAAGTGTAAGAGTGGACATACAATCATGACGTCAGTGTAAGAGGGGACATACAATCATGACGTCAGTGTAAGAGTGGACATACAATCACGACGTCAGTGTAAGAGTGGACATACAATCATGACGTCAGTGTAAGAGTTGACATACAATCATGACGTCAGTGTAAGAGTGGACATACAATCATGAGGTCATTGTGAGATTTGACACTACAATCAAGAGTTCAGTGTAAGAGTGGACATACAATCATGAGGTCGGTATAAGAGTGGACATACACTCATATCAGGTCAGTGTAAGAGTGGACATACAATCATGAGGTCATTGTTAGAGTGGACATGAGGTCAGTGTACGAGTGGACATAAAATCATGAGACCAGTGTAAGAGTGGACATACAATCATGAGTTCAGTGTAAGAGTGGACATACAATCATGACGTCAGTGTAAGAGTGGACATACAATCATGACGTCAGTGTAAGATTGGACATACAATCATGAGGTCATTGTAAGAGTGGACACTACAATCATGAGTTCAGTATAAGAGTGGACATACAATCATGAGGTCATTATAAGAGTGGACACTACAATCATGAGTTCAGTGTAAGAGTGGACATACAATCATGAGGTCAGTATAAGAGGGGACATACACTCATATGAGGTCAGTGTAAGAGTGGACATACAATCATGACGTCAGTGTAAGAGTGGACATACAATCATGAGGTCATTGTAAGAGTGGACACTACAGTCATGAGTTCAGTATAAGAGTGGACATACACTCATATGAGGTCAGTGTAAGAGTGGACATACAATCATGAGCTCAGTGTAAGAGTGGGCATACAATCATGAGGCAAGTGTAAGAGTGGACATACAATCATGAGGTCAGTGTAAGAGTGGAAATACAATCTTGAGGTCAGTGTTCGTTCAAGTGAAAATACAATCTCGTTGTGCTGGTTTGTCTCACAGGATTCTATCTCTCGACAGGATTGTCATTTATCCGCTGTGCATTTCCACATATTACAATAACAGTGCTGCGTGTCTGCCGTTTGTGAGCGGGAATAACTATTTAACTATGTTGCATTAAACCATGAAGCAAGTAACACATGCGTCATACTACACATATGTTAACTACAAGATACACTAACGAATTGTGTGGTTATAACAATAAATTAAAGCTTTATTAATAGACTAAGACACTAGTAAACTTTTCGGACAATAACTTCAGCAGTCCTATACTTTATGATATACTAGCAACAAGGCCCGTCGTCCAAGGACGGGAATAAGGGTTGGGTGACCTGTGAGGTTCGTGGTAGGACATCAGAACATCCGCATCAACTGACCCCAAAATGAAAATGAAAACGTCACCAGTCGTCGTTTCAACCAGAGGCTTTGTAAAGGGACCCTACCTACCCCCCCCCCACCGCGGTCTGTCCAGAGTCCCTACCTCCCACCACTCCACGGTCTGTCCAAAGACCCTACCCCCCCACATCCGCGGTCTGTCCAGAGACCCTACCTCCCCCCCACTTCGCGGTCTGTCCAGATTCCCTACCTCCCCCCACTCCGCGGTCTGTCCAGAGACCCTACCTCCCCCCCACTCCGCGGTCTGTCCAGAGACCCTACCTCCCCCCACTCCGCGCTCTGTCCAGAGACCCTACCTCCCCCCATTCTGCGGTCTGTCCAGAGACCCTACCTCCCCCCACTCCGCGCTCTGTCCAGAGACCCTACCTCCCTCCACTCCGTGGTCTGTCCAGAGACCCTACCTCCCCCACTCCGCGGTCTGTCCAGAGACCTTACCTCCCCCACTCCGCGGTCTGTCCAGACACCTTACCTCCCCCCACTCCGCGCTCTGTCCAGAGACCCTACCTCCCCCCCACTCCGCGGTCTGTCCAGACACCTTACCTGCCCCCACTCCGCGGTCTGTCCAGAGACCTTACCTATCCCCACTCCGCGGTCTGTCCAGAGACCTTACCTCTCCCCACTCCGCGGTCTGTCCAGACACCTTACCTCCCCCCACTCCGCGGTCTGTCCAGACACCTTACCTCCCCCCACTCCGCGGTCTGTCCAGAGACCCTATCTCCCCACCACTGTGGTTTGTCGAGACCGTCCATACATGTGTATGAGGTCAAAAATACTATACGTTATAATTATAATAAAAATCCCGTAAAAACAAAGTTTTTTTTACTATAAATCCCAACGTGCACCGCTCAAAATAAAGTCCTGGAAAAAATGCTGCACCAAAAATAACTTTTAAAAATTTATTCAATATGGAAATGAGATTTAATTTTTCTTCGCTTGTGATTGGCTGTAGGGACCAACCGCTATCGAGGACCACACAGACAACTGCCTTTTATTATATAGGATTACTAGCAAAATCCCCGCGCTCCGCTGCGGAAGTTAGAATTTTAGTAAGCGTTGAAAACCCGTTTCACACCAATTCAAAACACCAATAGATTTCAGTCTGAATCATGATCGATATACTTGTTTGTCAATATTTGTCAAAGTCGTGTAAAATTAAATGGGTACTAAAATGACATTACGGGCCCCCGTGCAAAATGGATGCAGATGTGCATATCTCATAAGGTCTGAGGATTTCAATCTAGGTCATGATAGAGAAATGTGACTATATTTATTTAAATTATTTTTAAGGTAACAAAGCTTTAAACTTTTACGAAAAAAATATTTTGGGTCCCGGCCCCAAAGGAACAGACGTTAGAAGTTCATTACCCTATAAAATTTTATTTTATTTTTAAAATCAAATTTGGCCATAGTTCATCCATTTACCTAGTAGCCACATTTTAAATTACCTTTTATATAACTAATGTTAAAATATGGCATACGGGCCCCCCAGCCCGGAATAAGTGATGTTTTTAAAACTTTTACTTTTAATGCCAGAAACCTTCGATGGAGCGTACCCAAAAACTTCCTAAAGTTTAATGGCCGTGGGATGAATAAAATACATTTACAAATAATACGTCTTTTAAAAAAACGAAAATAAGGGCCGGGGGCCCTATCGGGGTAATATGTATTGTTCAAAACAACAGCTTATTTCAATTTGGATTATGATGAATATATTTGTTAGTAAACATTTTTTTTAAAAATTGAGTGAAATCAAATGGTTAAAATGTCTTAAACGTTTACAAAAAAGAGATTAGGGGCCCTCGGCTACAAAATATTGAAAAAATATAATTTTAATGCCCTAACGAATTTTAATATAGGCCATCAAGTTTTTATCTTCGAAGTTTTGTAAAATTACATTTACACAGTATCCAAAGTTTTTTTATTTGTAATTTAGCTCATATAAGTTAAAAATATTACTTTTGTGTCCCGGGCCCCCAGTGAGTGATAATTAAACAAAAAAATTCGCCTGTTACCATCCCGGGAGTGTACTCAACAACTTCCCAAAATTTCATGCTTCTAACTACTCGGGAAAATGGAGAATCTGGGATGATTAACTTTTTATATGAGAAAAAAATTGGGCCCCGGCCCCTTGTAAGTGAAAATTTAAATATTTGTTTGCCTGTTACCATCGCGGGTGTGTACTCAATAATCTCCAAAAGTTTCCACGGGAAATCAGAAAATTAGATTTGAGTCAGTTTTTATATAAGAAAAAGTACATTTGGGCCCCCAGTGAGTAAATTTAAACATTTTGTGCATGCTACCATCGAGGGAGTTGACTCAACAAATTCCCAAAGTTTCGTGTTTCTACCTATACAGGAAAGTGGAGAATAAGGCAATTTTCAGTATAAGGAAAAAAACGCTTTTGGGCGCCCGCCCCCATGAGAGTGAATTTTAAAATTCTTTTACGCCACTTTTAATCGCGAGAGGATAATCAACAACTTCCAAATGTTTCATGCTTCTACCTACACGTGAAGTTGGATAATTCATGATGATTCAGTTTTTAATATTAGAAAAAAACTTCTTTCGGGCCCCCGGCCCCCAGTAAGTGTTAATTTAATTATTCTTTTTACCTGTTACAATCACGGAAGTGTACTTATCAACTACTCAGAGTTTTATGCTTCTACCTACACGGGAAATATGATAATTTGTGATTTTCTGTTTTTATATAGATCATTTAAGGAAAAACTTCATTTTGGGCCCCGGCCCCCAGTATTTGATAATTTAAATATTTTTTTGCCTGTTAACATCGCGGAAGTGTACTCAACATTTGCCCAAAGTTTCATGCTTCTGCCTAATCCCAAAATAGGAGAATTAGTTATATTTCAATTTAATATAGCCCAATTTAAGGGAAAAAATAGTTTGGGCCCCCGGCCCCCATTAGTGTGAATTTTAAAATTCTTTTACGCCAAGTATCGTCGCAAGAGGCTACTTAACAATTTTTCCCAGGTTTCATGCATCTACCTACGCGGGAAGTTGTAGAATTAGTGATGAGTCAGTTTTTTATGTAAGAAAAAAACTACATTTGGGCCCCCAGCCCCCAGTAAGTGATAATTTAAATATTTTTTTCGTTTGTTACCATCGCGTAAGTGTACTTATCAACTACTCAGAGTTTCATGCTGCTACCTACACGGGGAATAGGAGAATTAGTGATTTTTAGTTTTTTAAAAGCTCATATAAGGAAAAAACTTCATTTGGGCCCCCAGCCCCCTGAAAGTGATAATTTAAATACTTTTTAACCCGTTACTATTGCGGGATTGTACTCAACAACTTCCCAAAGTTTCATGCTTCTGCCTACTCGGGAAATAGGAGAATTAGTGATATTCAAATTTTATATAGCCCATATAAGGAAAAATAACGTTTTTGGGCCCCCGGCCCCCATGAAATTGAATTTTAAAATTCTTGTATTCTAATTATCGCCGTGAGAGGCTACTCAACAACTTCCCAAAGTTTTATGCTTCTATCTACACGGGAAGTTGGAGAATTAGTGATGAATCAGTGAGTCAGTGAGTGAGTGAGGGCTTTGCCTTTTATTAGTATAGATATAATAATAGACTGATTACACATAAGTTAGTTGGGCGGCAAATAATCTGTGGACTGTATGGTATCGGGATTTCCCCATTACTTCTGAACGTTGTCTTCCTTGTACAAGAAATACAGAACTGTGTGAACACAACTTTTTAAAGTAAATCTACTAAACCCGTATAAAGATTGAAATTACACATGAATAACAACAACACAAAAATTAAAGTCACTTGATTTCAACCTGCCTTGAACGTTTGCTGTTGGTAAAGTCGTTACTGCAGGGGCTTGCTTTTTATATTTTATTTATTTTAAATATATACGTTTTTTAAAAAACAAATTATGTACAAAATCTATTTTGTTTTTCTTTGTACCATTCCCAATTCTTTTTGTTATAAACAAGTACATTTAAACTAGTTTAATTTTTTTTGGTTATTTGTTTGTTTGCGTTAGACACATTAGGAATAATTTTAAAATATATATTTTAAAAAGATTCTATAACCTCGTCTTTGTTAGAAACTACTCTTCAAGAAGTTGCTTCAACATTTAGTTGTAGTCACAATGTCTTGAGACACCAAAGTTCAAACACCAACTCATTCCGCTCATCTCTCTCTCAGCAGCTGCCATCTCAGATTTATGAAACTCGAACCGGTTTCGGGGTCAGCAAAACGAGATTGGTGTTTGGCAAAGTCAACAATAGTTTCCCCCCTTGCACCGAGTGGACGCCGCCCCTGGTACAGGCCAGTCCCCGGGTTGGCGGGATGAGTTCGGGCCCCAAGTGTGAGTTCAGAACAAATACAATCTCGTGTGGGATGTCGTCTGCCGTTTGTACAATCCTTAACATACGAGAACAGACTTGTTCCTACACGAGGACGCGCCGAGTGCTTTTATTATCTCGCCACGTCTTTGCCGGGCATACGTTGGGGATTAGGTTCAGAAGTCGACAGTTTGGGATTACGATTTGGGGGGGGGGACTCTTTAAACAATGAATAGGGTGACAGTGTAAAGCTTTTTTGTCAAAATTACATTCTCGCCAGCTGAAGACTTCAAATAGAGTCTGAGTGGAAGTGATCTTTGTTCACAATAATGATCTTCTGAAACATAAACAAGTTCTTAGAACGTGAACATTTTCTCTTTTGTCCCAGTGAATATCAAAGTTCCATAATCCTGTGTTGACGAAATGTTTGGAGCACGGAAGAGATTTACAGGAGATTAAAGAAACCCCTTCTTGCTGTGTTCCAGAATACAGAACGTGTTAGTAGAACACGCGCTGCTAGTTCTGTCTATCCCTGTACTCAGCTCAAATATAACGTGACTAGCTCATGTCATGTTTGGTGTGTAAAGCTAATGTAACTAGATCATATCGTGTTTGGTGTGTAAAGCTAATGTAACTAGCTCGTGTCGTGTTTGGTGTGTAAAGCTAATGTAACTAGATCATATCGTGTTTGTGTGTAAAGCTAATGTAACTAGCTCGTGTCGTGTTTGTGTGCAAAGCTAATGTAACTAGATCATATCGTGTTTGGTGTGTAAAGCTAATGTAACTAGCTCGTGTTATGTTTGGTGTGTAAAGGTAATGTAACTAGATCATATCGTTTTTGGTGTGTAAAGCTAATGTAACTAGCTCGTGTCGTGTTTGGTGTGTAAAGCTAATGTTACTAGCTCCTATCGTGTTTGGTGTGTAAAGCTAATGTTACTAGCTCCTATCCTGTTTGGTGTGTAAAGCTAATGTTACTAGCTGATATCGGGTTTGGTGTGTAAAGGTCAGTGCTGTCTATCTCTGTCTTGTGTTTACTATAAATCTTGCGGTGTTCCTTTAACACAAGCCTGGACGGATCTCCAACAAAATATTGTCAGATTTTTCATGAACTTCCACCCCCTTTGTTCATCCCCATATTCATTTGATTTTTCTCCACTCTAAGCCCCATCCCCTCCCCATTCAGCCATTCCCTAAATCCCCCCTCCTCCTACCATTTTCCCGTCCGAAAATAACTTCGGTGTCCAACGGATGACGTGAAATCTGAAATGACATTTGATGTTTCTTGTGTGCCTTTGTCCCGACCACAGCTTTGTGTACATCCCTGTATGTGTGAGGAGCTCTATACCGCGCCTTACCCGGATCATTGCTGGCCCGATATTTAAGTGATGACAAGCGCGTATCTTGGGGGAAATACGGTATTGACAAGGGGGAACCTTCTGACCATAAAAATAATCTATTGCAACCGGTCTTCAAGAGCCCGGGATACGATTTTTTAATGTCTGGACAAACTATCAAGCCCGCCACAACTTTTGGCGTAAATAATGATCTGTTTGGAAAAGATAGTTCAGAGTGTAAGTGGGAGGAAGGTGATCTTTGTTTTGTTTACAGAGTACTACACTCACTTTGATGACGTCATTTTCGTGTTTATTTTGTTTAATTATTCGCAATGGTCAAATAATTTTGAAACTTCCTGTACAATAATAAACTAAAATGGCGTATTATTGTTTCTGTTGATTAAGTATTATTGTTTAAACCACGTAGGATACTAAACAAACCAGTGATGCAACTGTAATATCCACGAAAGAACATAATGTTGGTTAATGGAGTCAAGTGGTTTTTGTAGATTCATGCCAGGTTTGCTAATGCATTCTGAGTTATGGACAGCTTAGTGTTACGTTTTAGTTGCCAGGTAAGGTTTTAAGATTTAGACGAAGTTTACACTAATCACATGTAGCTTAACAAGTAATATAGTAATAGTAATAGTAACACTTTATCAGGTTTATTGCATATACCTTGTACATCAATTCTTGAGGGTTCTGACTCCGCCTCAAAATTCTAATTAAAGGGGCAGTTGCCCAGTGTTGTTTTGGGGAGGGCATTTGCCCAGTGTTGATCTGAAAGGGCAGTTGCCCAGTGTTGGTCTGAAAGGCCAGCTGCCCAGTGTTGGTCTCGGGAGGGCAGTTGCCCAGTGTTAGTCTGGAGGGCCAAAAGCAAAGTCTTAGCCTTAGGGGAAAACTGCCCAGTATTTGCCTGGGGTGCAGTTCCCCAGGGGCACTCAAGCATGACTGACAATTTCATGTCTATTTCCTTTATCTATTCTTTTGCTCGTCCGCCTATAATTTCTTCTGGTTTCTAATGGGAAATGCAATAGACCTTTTCGTATCTCATTCTAGGTATCAATGATTGCATGTGTACGGACTAACAGTATTCCGGCAATATCGTGTTTTCATTTACCAATTAAAGTTAAAAATCATTAAACTCTTCAGATAACATAATTTCCGTTTGGCTGGCTAGTATGTTAATATTCCATTTGATGCTAACCATAGCATCCATCGTACCTCTGACTACCTCAATATCTTTCGGCCTCCAATTCTATCTTGGAATCATATCTCTATGGCATCCGTCCATCCTCATGGGATGATGGCGTTTCCTCCTGCTCCTCTGCCCCCCTTCCCCTTTCTCCTGGCCCTTTTCTCCTCGCTCTTGACTGTAAGGGAAGCTTCCGCGACTTGGATGCCCTCGCGTACTTTAGCCCGCCAGGAGGTGCGTTCCTCAGCAATGGTTTCCCACGTTTTATGGTCTATCTGCGCCAGACTCATGTCTTTCTTGCAGACATCCTTGAAGCGCAAGCAGGGGCGTCCTCTCTTCCGCATACCAGCTCCAGCTCACCGTAAAGCAGGGCTCTTGGAATGCGCTCCGAGTTCATCCTGCGGACATGTCCCAGCCACCGCAGGCGCCTCTCACTCAGGATTGAGTGCATGCTCAGCATGTGACTCCTTCTGAGTACCTCGACATTCGTTATCTTGTCCTGCCACTTGATGTGCAGAATCCTGCGCAAGCATCGTAAGTGGAAGCTGTTGAGTTGCTTTGTTTGTTTGGCATAGGTCGTCCAGCACTCGCTGCCATAGAGGAGTGTGCTGAGCACGCAGGCCTGGTACACAGTGATTTTTGTCCTAGCAGTGAGCTGTGCATTGTTCCACACTCTTTTATTCAGCCTAGCCATTAATGATGAAGCCTTGCCGATTCTGGTTTCAATTTCCTTTTCCGGGGAGAGTGTGCTTGTGATGTTACTGCCAAGGTAGGTAAAATCATCGACGACATCCAAGGTGTTTCCCTCAATGGAGATTGCTGGGAAGCAGTCAGTTCCTTGTCTCATAATGTTGGTCTTTTTGAGGCTTGCCGTTAGACCAAAATCTTTGCATGCCTCTGAGAACTTGTCGACCAAAAGTTGGAGACCTATCTCTGAATGTGAGGTAAGGGCTGCGTCATCCGCGAAGAGCAGCTCTCTAATTAAAACATTTTCCACTTTTCTCTTTGCACGGAGACGGCTGATGTTGTACAGATTTCCATCCGCCCTGGTATGGATGTTTACACCCTCGAAACAGTCCTCGAATGCATGACGCAGTAGCATCGAGAAAAAGATACCGAAGAGTGTTGGAGCCAGTACACAACCCTG
Source organism: Ampullaceana balthica (assembly GCA_944989445.1). NCBI lineage: Eukaryota > Metazoa > Mollusca > Gastropoda > Lymnaeidae > Ampullaceana > Ampullaceana balthica. Next base: position 182,965 of record CALYLW010000954.1, on the reverse strand, counting down.
TTTGACTCCGCTACAGACTGGGAAGGGTTCTGAGGTGGCACCATCGAAGAGCACTGTGCTGTGCATATTGGTGTGGAAGGACTCGATGATGGAGAGAAGCCGCGGCGGGCATCCTATTTTTTCCAATATACGTAGCAGACCCTCGCGGCTGACCAGGTCAAATGCCTTTGTTAGATCTATGAAGGCAACAAAGAGGGCTTTCTGTTGCTCCCGACATTTCTCTTGTAGCTGACGGAGTGAGAAGATCATGTCCATTGTTGACCGGCCAGCCCGAAAACCGCATTGTGATTCTGGGTAGACATTTTGCGCCAGAATTTGCAGGCGTGCAAGGATCACTCTGGCAAAAGCCTTTCCCACAATACTCAGTAAGGAGATACCACGATAGTTATTGCAATCGCTGCGATCTCCTTTGTTCTTATAAAGCGTAACTATTTTGGCGTCACGCATGTCCTGTGGGATGTGACCGCGTTCCCAGCAATCGCATATGAGTTCGTGCAGAGGCTTCAGTAGTGCTGGCTGGCCGTGCTTAAGGACTTCTGCAGGAATGCCATCGTTGCCTGGGGCCTTTCCATTTCTCAGATGATCGATAGCCCTACCAAGCTCCTCTATTGACGGTGGAGCATCAAGCTGATCTAGAACTGGTAGATCTGGTATTCTTTCTATGGCAGAGTCAGATACTACATTCTGTGTCGCATAGAGTTCTAGATAGTGCTCAGTCCAGCGCCGCATCTGCTTGTCTCGTTCTGTGATCATCTCACCTGATTTTGTCTTGATTGGAGCTGACTTTGAAGTTGTGGGCCCAGTGGCCTTTTTTATGCCTTCGTACATTTGTTTTATATCTCCCTGATCAGCAGCAGATTGAATGCTTTTGCATAATTCCACCCAATAAGTGTTAGCGCAAAAACGTGCAGTCTTCCGGGCTGTGTTTCTGGCACTTCTGAGACATTTCAGGGTGTCAGGTCCTGGGGAAGCTTTGTAGGCCAGTAGAGCTTTTCTTTTTGTCTCCGTCACGGGATTCATTGTAACCCAGTGGGCTTCAAACCAATCTGCATTTTTTCTTTCCTTCCTCCCGAGGACGGCAAGAGAGGTGTTGTAAATAGTGTCTCGAATATGGAGCCAATTCGCATCGATTTGTTCTGTCCCTATAGCATCATGCGGATTGGGGATTTCTTTCTGCGAGGTGTTGGCTTTAAGAGCTTGCTCAAGCTTGGTGTTAAGTTGATCACTTATCTCAGGGCAGTTGATATTCTGCGTGTTGATGCGAGTTTTACCCTTGCTCTTTGAGTGACACAATTTCTTTGGTATTAATTTGATTCTGCTTGCGACCAAAGAGTGGTCTGTGTCACAGTCGGCACTGTGGTAACTGCGTGTTTGGAGCACACTGGCCAGATCAGATCGCCTGGTGAGAACCAGATCAAGCTGGTGCCAGTGCTTGGAGCGGGGATGTCTCCAAGACACTTTGTGGATGTCCTTGCATTTGAAGAATGTGTTAGTTACACACAGATTGTGAGTACTGCATAGCTCGAGCAGCCGCTGGCCGTTGTTATTAATTTTACCAATGCCATGTAAGCCGATGCTGGTGGACCAGGCTTTGTGATCTGCACCTACCCTGGCGTTGAAGTCACCGAGGAGGTATAGACTCTCATATGTGGGAATATTTGCTACTGCGGAGTCTAGAGCCTCGTAGAAGTTGTCTTTTAACTCTTCTTCGGAGCAGAGAGTTGGTGCATACAGGCTGAGGATATGGGCTGCGCCAGATGATGTTGAAAGTTTAATGCCGAGTATCCCCTCAGTGCCAAGTGCCGCCAGTTCAACGTATGACATAAGAGAGTTTTTTATGGCAAAACCAACGCCATGCTGCCTTGGTCTGTCTGATGGTAGTCCTTGCCAGACAAATGTGTAGTTGGCCTCAACCACTTTGCCGTTTTCAGCCAGCCGCGTCTCCTGTAGACATGCAATGTCGATGCCGAGACGGGAAAGTTCCCTGTCAATGACCGCTGTCTTCCTTATATCTTCCGCACATGAGGGGTCAGAGTTAAAACCAGTGCAGAGGGTTCTGACATTCCAGCTTGCTAAACGAAGTGCTGGTAACTTCTTTCTTATTTTTTCAGTTGGTGCTTGGGTTTATGGCTTGCTTGTTGAGTTGATCCCTCTGAGCCCCATGCACCCAATGGGGCAGGCGAGCCATGACGGAACATCACCTTACTGGCTGGGGGCTGCCCAGCTTAAGGCGGGCGGTAGATGCTCAGTGAGACATGGCGATCTCTCCCACCGTCTGGAACGACCCCTGGCGCCTAGCTCTACGCCAATTGAGCAATGGCTTATAACCGGTAACTGCCGCTCCACGTGTTGTCCAAGGTTAGTATTGCCGGGGGTGGGAGTGGGAAATAAGCACCCACTCCTCTCGAAATATCCCCATAGCTAGCGTCTCATAATAGCCTCTGCTAACCAAAGTCCAACTCCTGGCCTTCTCGTATGACTTGTAACGAAGTCTGGCGGATCACGTTTCAACTGACAGGAGAAGGGGTGAAGGCGGGCCGCTGGCGCCTTAAAACCAGCCGCTTTGGGCAGATGGGGCTCGTTAACCTTGATAGGTAGCTCATCTAGGAGAGGGAAACTCCAATCTCAAACCTCCGTTGTCTCGCGGCCACACCTGTTCACGGAGAGACTAAGGGAGTAAACCCTAACAGAAAATCTGGAGACGGAGTCCCTTAGGCAGTTTTATTGCGATGCGCTATATCTCTGGCAACTCCTGCGATGTAGATGGCACCTTGTTGTATCAGCTAAGCTGTTCCCCTGGAATCACCATCGGTGTGGAGAGAGAGGGCCTGCTGCCTGGGCAACAGCTGGTCTTTCTAAAGCTCTGCCTAGGCTATCGTAGCCTCCTGTGTTGTTTTTTTTTCTTCTCTACCTCCTCGACCCAATCCTGGAGAGGTCACTCCAGCTTCGCCGCAAGGCGTAGACACAACACATGGAATCATATATATATATATATATAATTCTCTTCGTGGTCGGACCATGCGAGTCAAGAAGCTGCAAGTATGTGCAACAGAGCATGACGAATGACCCTCGCTCTGGTCAACTAAACACAGTTAACGGTTGACAAGCGAAGGTAGTGGAGGGGTGACCAACAATGGCCCTTGCGTTTCACTTGCATTGTTCCTTCACAGAAAACGTGAGATTCGTAGTGTACTGGTTAACACGTCCGCCTCATGCGAGGAAGGTCCTGGATTCAAGCCCCAGCGAATATATTGTTGTTGGTTTTTGTTTTTTTAAATGTCTGTTTGTGCCCGTTCTTTTACCTCTTTATTGCATAGCATACGACGCAGACTGGCTCATCATAGACAGTGCAAAGAACGGTTGGGGGGGGGGAGAGTACAGACACAAAAAGCAGCACCAAGTAAATAAAAAAAATAGCCAGCAAAGGTGAAAACATGCATACTTAGGTTGTTGTTAACCGCCCACCATTTATTACTACCATTCCTTAAACATAAACTTTGTTTGGCCGATCCTAGCGAGGGTTAGTCATATTTAGGGTTGTTAATTGCGTGTTTTTTTGGGGGGGGGGAAACCGATTATCGATTATGTAACTCTAATTTTAAAGCGATTATCATTTTACAGCTGACTTCATAGAAGTTAGGGGTGTACTGAATTTCGCCTGCAAATGTCTCGAAAATAAACAATGAGTTAGCAGTCCCCCCCCCCAACCGACGTTCACTCGCGTTGTTTTGATTTCTTCATGCTGTAGTTTGTGTCCGTTCTCTCTCAACTTTCTTTGCACTCTCCACGAGCAAGTCTGCAGCGTATGCTACGCCGCGGGGCGTCTAGTATATATATATTTACGCTCAATTATGGCTGACGACTAACGCTAAGGGACATCACTCTCCTTTTTAAAAAAAAATTGGATAATCATTTTGGCTTCCAGATTAACATTAAACACCCTCCACACTATCTAATACATAATCGTCCTAAGTATGCGTGTGTCTCCACATCAAAATGGGCACAAAAAGATGCTCGAAAGGCGCGCAAAAAAGGCGCGCAAAATTATTATAAACAAATTAAAAATGTTCGCCGTAAAAAAAATATATTGTTTGACGTCATTGTTTTAGCACAGAACGTCAATTGCCGAACAACGCACGAATTATGCGTGTGTGTGAGCCTTAGCAGGCTTTTCCACTAGTTATTAATAATTGAACAATTTCATGCGGACGTTCGAAAAGAGTTATTTTTGGTGCAGTAATTTGGTGCGCTGCTTTTTAAAATGTATCGCCTTAAAAATATATTATATGACGTCATTGTTTTAGCTCATATTTTAATTTTGGAAAAGGGAACGATGTAAAAAGAGGATTTGAGGATTGTTAATTATAAAATACTTTGTGTACATTTCAGGAATATTTCGTATTTATCATACAAAGATAAGTTACTTGGGCTTATGAAAAAGGTGGCGCCGTAGGCGCCCTAAAAAATTGGGCTCCGCATGTGCCACGGCGCCGCAGCACAACCTTAGTATTGGTATATTTTAACAATGGTTCTAACGGAGAGACGCCTAAAGATGATCCTCTCTCAAGAGAAAAACTTGTTAACATTAACATCATACTTTTAATATCCAAGACGAGGCTTGATAGCGTTCACCGTGACAGAGATCGGCTCACACTTTGGCGTTACTGGTGTTGAACCTTTTCGCACTTAACAAAGAAGACATTTCTTGTCATTAAAATCGACTATTTAAGCCTTTATTAATAATGTAGTGAGATATTTGAGGAAGGCTAATTTTGTTAAATGTTGTCAAGAACGATGTAAAGACTAAAATGTTCATGTTATTTACAAAATATGTCAACAATGAATTTCCTATAGAATATCACTTTACAATATGTTGATATTCCTTTCAGTCACATGTTTAGACACAAACGTATTTTCCTAGTGATGATCTCATCCTAAACAACTAGTGTTCTCATGTATCATTCATCAACTTTTTCTAAGGACCTTTCTCATATGTCATTCATGATGTTCTTCTAAGGACCTTTCTCATATTTCATTCATGATGTTCTTCTAAGGACCTTTCTCATATGTCATTTATGATGTTCTTCTAAGGACCTTCTCATATATAAGTAACTTTGTTGTTCTACGGACTTTCTCAAATATAATGAATGTTTTTCTCCTAACCACATACTCAGTAATAAGGCATTGGTTTTCTAATGAACGTGTCTGTCTAGAATCATTTTCATTTTGATTTGAAATTTTCATGGAATAATGTTTTTTGTCTTTTGAAGGAAATTTTCACACAATTATTTTCTCCTGAAATGAACTTCTAAAAAAATATTTTTTCCTAAAAAAAATTTTTCAGACATAAATATTTTCACTCTGACATGAACACTCAACATAGTGATATCTCAATGAACATCTCAGACATAGTGATATGATCTTCTAATGAACATCTCAGACAATAGTGATATGATCTTCTAATGAACATCTCAGACAATAGTGATATGATCTTCTAATGAACATCTCAGACGATAGTGATATGATCTTCTAATGAACATCTCAGACGATAGTGATATGATCTTCTAATGAACATCTCAGACGATAGTGATATGATCTTCTAATGAACATCTCAGACGATAGTGATATGATCTTCTAATGAACATCTCAGACGATAGTGATATGATCTTCTAATGAACATCTCAGACGATAGTGATATGATCTTCTAATGAACATCTCAGACGATAGTGATATGATCTTCTAATGAACATCTCAGACGATAGTGATATGATCTTCTAATGAACATCTCAGACGATAGTGATATGATCTTCTAATGAACATCTCAGACGATAGTGATATGATCTTCTAATGAACATCTCAGACGATAGTGATATGATCTTCTAATGAACATCTCAGACGATAGTGATATGATCTTCTAATGAACATCTCAGACGATAGTGATATGATCTTCTAATGAACATCTCAGACGATAGTGATATGATCTTCTAATGAACATCTCAGACGATAGTGATATGATCTTCTAATGAACATCTCAGACGATAGTGATATGATCTTCTAATGAACATCTCAGACGATAGTGATATGATCTTCTAATGAACATCTCAGACGATAGTGATATGATCTTCTAATGAACATCTCAGACGATAGTGATATGATCTTCTAATGAACATCTCAGACGATAGTGATATGATCTTCTAATGAACATCTCAGACGATAGTGATATGATCTTCTAATGAACATCTCAGACGATAGTGATATGATCTTCTAATGAACATCTCAGACGATAGTGATATGATCTTCTAATGAACATCTCAGACGATAGTGATATGATCTTCTAATGAACATCTCAGACGATAGTGATATGATCTTCTAATGAACATCTCAGACGATAGTGATATGATCTTCTAATGAACATCTCAGACGATAGTGATATGATCTTCTAATGAACATCTCAGACGATAGTGATATGATCTTCTAATGAACATCTCAGACGATAGTGATATGATCTTCTAATGAACATCTCAGACGATAGTGATATGATCTTCTAATGAACATCTCAGACGATAGTGATATGATCTTCTAATGAACATCTCAGACGATAGTGATATGATCTTCTAATGAACATCTCAGACGATAGTGATATGATCTTCTAATGAACATCTCAGACGATAGTGATATGATCTTCTAATGAACATCTCAGACGATAGTGATATGATCTTCTAATGAACATCTCAGACGATAGTGATATGATCTTCTAATGAACATCTCAGACGATAGTGATATGATCTTCTAATGAACATCTCAGACGATAGTGATATGATCTTCTAATGAACATCTCAGACGATAGTGATATGATCTTCTAATGAACATCTCAGACGATAGTGATATGATCTTCTAATGAACATCTCAGACGATAGTGATATGATCTTCTAATGAACATCTCAGACGATAGTGATATGATCTTCTAATGAACATCTCAGACGATAGTGATATGATCTTCTAATGAACATCTCAGACGATAGTGATATGATCTTCTAATGAACATCTCAGACGATAGTGATATGATCTTCTAATGAACATCTCAGACGATAGTGATATGATCTTCTAATGAACATCTCAGACGATAGTGATATGATCTTCTAATGAACATCTCAGACGATAGTGATATGATCTTCTAATGAACATCTCAGACGATAGTGATATGATCTTCTAATGAACATCTCAGACGATAGTGATATGATCTTCTAATGAACATCTCAGACGATAGTGATATGATCTTCTAATGAACATCTCAGACGATAGTGATATGATCTTCTAATGAACATCTCAGACGATAGTGATATGATCTTCTAATGAACATCTCAGACGATAGTGATATGATCTTCTAATGAACATCTCAGACGATAGTGATATGATCTTCTAATGAACATCTCAGACGATAGTGATATGATCTTCTAATGAACATCTCAGACGATAGTGATATGATCTTCTAATGAACATCTCAGACGATAGTGATATGATCTTCTAATGAACATCTCAGACGATAGTGATATGATCTTCTAATGAACATCTCAGACGATAGTGATATGATCTTCTAATGAACATCTCAGACGATAGTGATATGATCTTCTAATGAACATCTCAGACGATAGTGATATGATCTTCTAATGAACATCTCAGACAATAGTGATATGATCTTCTAATGAACATCTCAGACGATAGTGATATGATCTTCTAATGAACATCTCAGACGATAGTGATATGATCTTCTAATGAACATCTCAGACAATAGTGATATGATCTTCTAATGAACATCTCAGACAATAGTGATATGATCTTCTAATGAACATCTCAGACAATAGTGATATGATCTTTCTAATGAACATCTCAGACAATAGTGATATGATCTTCTAATGAACATCTCAGACAATAGTGATATGATCTTCTAATGAACATCTCAGACAATAGTGATATGATCGTTTAATGAACATCTCAGACAATAGTGATATGATCTTCTAATGAACATCTCAGACGATAGTGATATGATCTTCTAATGAACATCTCAGACAATAGTGATATGATCTTCTAATGAACATCTCAGACGATAGTGATATGATCTTCTAATGAACATCTCAGACAATAGTGATATGATCTTCTAATGAACATCTCAGACAATAGTGATATGATCTTCTAATGAACATCTCAGACAATAGTGATATGATCTTCTAATGAACATCTCAGACAATAGTGATATGATCTTTCTAATGAACATCTCAGACAATAGTGATATGATCTTCTAATGAACATCTCAGACAATAGTGATATGATCTTCTAATGAACATCTCAGACAATAGTGATATGATCTTCTAATGAACATCTCAGACAATAGTGATATGATCTTCTAATGAACATCTCAGACAATAGTGATATGATCTTCTAATGAACATCTCAGACAATAGTGATATGATCTTTCTAATGAACATCTCAGACAATAGTGATATGATCTTCTAATGAACATCTCAGACAATAGTGATATGATCTTCTAATGAACATCTCAGACAATAGTGATATGATCTTTTAATGAACATCTCAGACAATAGTGATATGATCTTCTAATGAACATCTCAGACAATAGTGATATGATCTTCTAATGAACATCTCAGACAATAGTGATATGATCTTCTAATGAACATCTCAGACAATAGTGATATGATCTTTTAATGAACATCTCAGACGATAGTGATATGATCTTCTAATGAACATCTCAGACAATAGTGATATGATCTTCTAATGAACATCTCAGACAATAGTGATATGATCTTCTAATGAACATCTCAGACAATAGTGATATGATCTTCTAATGAACATCTCAGACAACAGTGATATGATCTTCTAATGAACATCTCAGACAATAGTGATATGATCTTCTAATGAACATCTCAGACAATAGTGATATGATCTTCTAATGAACATCTCAGACAATAGTGATATGATCTTCTAATGAACATCTCAGACAATAGTGATATGATCTTCTAATGAACATCTCAGACAATAGTGATATGATCTTCTAATGAACATCTCAGACAATAGTGATATGATCTTCTAATGAACATCTCAGACAACAGTGATATGATCTTCTAATGAACATCTCAGACGATAGTGATATGATCTTCTAATGAACATCTCAGACAATAGTGATATGATCTTCTAATGAACATCTCAGACAATAGTTATATGATCTTCTAATGAACATCTCAGACAATAGTGATATGATCTTCTAATGAACATCTCAGACAATAGTGATATGATCTTCTAATGAACATCTCAGACGATAGTGATATGATCTTCTAATGAACATCTCAGACAATAGTGATATGATCTTCTAATGAACATCTCAGACGAAAGTGATATGATCTTTTAATGAACATCTCAGACGATAGTGATATGATCTTTAATGAACATCTCAGACAATAGTGATATGATCTTCAAATGAACATCTCAGACAATAGTGATATGATCTTTCTAATGAACATCTCAGACGATAGTGATATGATCTTCTAATGAACATCTCAGACGATAGTGATATGATCTTTTAATGAACATCTCAGACAGTAGTGATATGATCTTCTAATGAACATCTCAGACAATAGTGATATGATCTTCTAATGAACATCTCAGACGATAGTGATATGATCTTCTAATGAACATCTCAGACGATAGTGATATGATCTTCTAATGAACATCTCAGACGATAGTGATATGATCTTCTAATGAACATCTCAGACGATAGTGATATGATCTTCTAATGAACATCTCAGACGATAGTGATATGATCTTCTAATGAACATCTCAGACGATAGTGATATGATCTTCTAATGAACATCTCAGACGATAGTGATATGATCTTCTAATGAACATCTCAGACGATAGTGATATGATCTTCTAATGAACATCTCAGACGATAGTGATATGATCTTCTAATGAACATCTCAGACGATAGTGATATGATCTTCTAATGAACATCTCAGACGATAGTGATATGATCTTCTAATGAACATCTCAGACGATAGTGATATGATCTTCTAATGAACATCTCAGACAATAGTGATATGATCTTCTAATGAACATCTCAGACAATAGTGATATGATCTTCTAATGAACATCTCAGACGATAGTGATATGATCTTCTAATGAACATCTCAGACGATAGTGATATGATCTTCTAATGAACATCTCAGACGATAGTGATATGATCTTCTAATGAACATCTCAGACGATAGTGATATGATCTTCTAATGAACATCTCAGACGATAGTGATATGATCTTCTAATGAACATCTCAGACGATAGTGATATGATCTTCTAATGAACATCTCAGACGATAGTGATATGATCTTCTAATGAACATCTCAGACGATAGTGATATGATCTTCTAATGAACATCTCAGACGATAGTGATATGATCTTCTAATGAACATCTCAGACGATAGTGATATGATCTTCTAATGAACATCTCAGACGATAGTGATATGATCTTCTAATGAACATCTCAGACGATAGTGATATGATCTTCTAATGAACATCTCAGACGATAGTGATATGATCTTCTAATGAACATCTCAGACGATAGTGATATGATCTTCTAATGAACATCTCAGACGATAGTGATATGATCTTCTAATGAACATCTCAGACGATAGTGATATGATCTTCTAATGAACATCTCAGACGATAGTGATATGATCTTCTAATGAACATCTCAGACGATAGTGATATGATCTTCTAATGAACATCTCAGACGATAGTGATATGATCTTCTAATGAACATCTCAGACAATAGTGATATGATCTTCTAATGAACATCTCAGACGATAGTGATATGATCTTCTAATGAACATCTCAGACGATAGTGATATGATCTTCTAATGAACATCTCAGACGATAGTGATATGATCTTCTAATGAACATCTCAGACGATAGTGATATGATCTTCTAATGAACATCTCAGACGATAGTGATATGATCTTCTAATGAACATCTCAGACGATAGTGATATGATCTTCTAATGAACATCTCAGACGATAGTGATATGATCTTCTAATGAACATCTCAGACGATAGTGATATGATCTTCTAATGAACATCTCAGACGATAGTGATATGATCTTCTAATGAACATCTCAGACGATAGTGATATGATCTTCTAATGAACATCTCAGACAATAGTGATATGATCTTCTAATGAACATCTCAGACGATAGTGATATGATCTTCTAATGAACATCTCAGACGATAGTGATATGATCTTCTAATGAACATCTCAGACGATAGTGATATGATCTTCTAATGAACATCTCAGACGATAGTGATATGATCTTCTAATGAACATCTCAGACGATAGTGATATGATCTTCTAATGAACATCTCAGACGATAGTGATATGATCTTCTAATGAACATCTCAGACGATAGTGATATGATCTTCTAATGAACATCTCAGACGATAGTGATATGATCTTCTAATGAACATCTCAGACGATAGTGATATGATCTTCTAATGAACATCTCAGACGATAGTGATATGATCTTCTAATGAACATCTCAGACGATAGTGATATGATCTTCTAATGAACATCTCAGACGATAGTGATATGATCTTCTAATGAACATCTCAGACGATAGTGATATGATCTTCTAATGAACATCTCAGACGATAGTGATATGATCTTCTAATGAACATCTCAGACGATAGTGATATGATCTTCTAATGAACATCTCAGACAATAGTGATATGATCTTCTAATGAACATCTCAGACGATAGTGATATGATCTTCTAATGAACATCTCAGACGATAGTGATATGATCTTCTAATGAACATCTCAGACGATAGTGATATGATCTTCTAATGAACATCTCAGACGATAGTGATATGATCTTCTAATGAACATCTCAGACGATAGTGATATGATCTTCTAATGAACATCTCAGACGATAGTGATATGATCTTCTAATGAACATCTCAGACGATAGTGATATGATCTTCTAATGAACATCTCAGACGATAGTGATATGATCTTCTAATGAACATCTCAGACGATAGTGATATGATCTTCTAATGAACATCTCAGACGATAGTGATATGATCTTCTAATGAACATCTCAGACGATAGTGATATGATCTTCTAATGAACATCTCAGACGATAGTGATATGATCTTCTAATGAACATCTCAGACGATAGTGATATGATCTTCTAATGAACATCTCAGACGATAGTGATATGATCTTCTAATGAACATCTCAGACGATAGTGATATGATCTTCTAATGAACATCTCAGACGATAGTGATATGATCTTCTAATGAACATCTCAGACGATAGTGATATGATCTTCTAATGAACATCTCAGACGATAGTGATATGATCTTCTAATGAACATCTCAGACGATAGTGATATGATCTTCTAATGAACATCTCAGACGATAGTGATATGATCTTCTAATGAACATCTCAGACGATAGTGATATGATCTTCTAATGAACATCTCAGACGATAGTGATATGATCTTCTAATGAACATCTCAGACGATAGTGATATGATCTTCTAATGAACATCTCAGACGATAGTGATATGATCTTCTAATGAACATCTCAGACGATAGTGATATGATCTTCTAATGAACATCTCAGACGATAGTGATATGATCTTCTAATGAACATCTCAGACGATAGTGATATGATCTTCTAATGAACATCTCAGACAATAGTGATATGATCTTCTAATGAACATCTCAGACGATAGTGATATGATCTTCTAATGAACATCTCAGACGATAGTGATATGATCTTCTAATGAACATCTCAGACGATAGTGATATGATCTTCTAATGAACATCTCAGACGATAGTGATATGATCTTCTAATGAACATCTCAGACAATAGTGATATGATCTTCTAATGAACATCTCAGACGATAGTGATATGATCTTCTAATGAACATCTCAGACGATAGTGATATGATCTTCTAATGAACATCTCAGACAATAGTGATATGATCTTCTAATGAACATCTCAGACAATAGTGATATGATCTTCTAATGAACATCTCAGACAATAGTGATATGATCTTCTAATGAACATCTCAGACAATAGTGATATGATCTTCTAATGAACATCTCAGACAATAGTGATATGATCTTCTAATGAACATCTCAGACAATAGTGATATGATCTTCTAATGAACATCTCAGACAATAGTGATATGATCTTCTAATGAACATCTCAGACAATAGTGATATGATCTTCTAATGAACATCTCAGACAATAGTGATATGATCTTCTAATGAACATCTCAGACAACAGTGATATGATCTTCTAATGAACATCTCAGACGATAGTGATATGATCTTCTCATGAACATCTCAGACAATAGTGATATGATCTTCTAATGAACATCTCAGACAATAGTGATATGATCTTCTAATGAACATCTCAGACAATAGTGATATGATCTTCTAATGAACATCTCAGACAATAGTGATATGATCTTCTAATGAACATCTCAGACGATAGTGATATGATCTTCTAATGAACATCTCAGACAATAGTGATATGATCTTCTAATGAACATCTCAGACGATAGTGATATGATCTTTCTAATGAACATCTCAGACGATAGTGATATGATCTTTTAATGAACATCTCAGACAATAGTGATATGATCTTCTAATGAACATCTCAGACAATAGTGATATGATCTTTTAATGAACATCTCAGACGATAGTGATATGATCTTCTAATGAACATCTCAGACGATAGTGATATGATCTTTTAATGAACATCTCAGACAATAGTGATATGATCTTCTAATGAACATCTCAGACAATAGTGATATGATCTTCTAATGAACATCTCAGACGATAGTGATATGATCTTCTAATGAACATCTCAGACGAAAGTGATATGATCTTCTAATGAACATCTCAGACGATAGTGATATGATCTTCTAATGAACATCTCAGACGATAGTGATATGATCTTCTAATGAACATCTCAGACGAAAGTGATATGATCTTCTAATGAACATCTCAGACGATAGTGATATGATCTTCTAATGAACATCTCAGACAATAGTGATATGATCTTCTAATGAACATCTCAGACGAAAGTGATATGATCTTCTAACGAATATCTCAGACAATATTGATATGATCTTCTAATGAAAATCTCAGACAATATTGATATGATCTTCTAATGAACATCTCAGACGAAAGTGATATGATCTTCTAACGAATATCTCAGACAATATTGATATGATCTTCTAATGAACATCTCAGACGATAGTGATATGATCTTCTAATGAACATCTCAGACGATAGTGATATGATCTTCTAATGAACATCTCAGACGATAGTGATATGATCTTCTAATGAATATCTCAGACAATAGTGATATGATCTTCTAATGAACATCTCAGACGATAGTGATATGATCTTCTAATGAACATCTCAGACAATAGTGATATGATCTTCTAATGAACATCTCAGACAATAGTGATATGATCTTCTAATGAACATCTCAGACATAGTGATATGATCTTCTAATGAACATCTCAGACATAGTGATATGATCTTCTAATGAACGTCTCAGGTAAAACTTTGAGCTGGGATTTAAACCTTGACAGAGATGGATGATTGATATCTTGCCTTGTTAGTGGTCAGATTGAACAATCCGGGGACAGAACTCTGGTAAACAACACTATAGGGAAGGGGGAGATGATCGTAGAAATCCTGGATGTCTGGGTGTCTGTCTAGTTGTTTGGGTGAAACTAGATGTAATTGGCAAGGCCAATGACGGTCAAAAGACAAAGGTCAGTCCGACCTGCTGTAGTCTAGATATGTTAGCTCTGAGAGTCTAGATATGTTACCTCTGAGAGTCTAGATATGTTAGCTCTGAGAGTCTAGATATGTTACATCTGAGAGTCTAGATATGTTACATCTGAGAGTCTAGATATGTTAGCTCTGAGAGTCTAGATATTTTACATCTGAGAGTCTAGAAATCTATCTAGTGTGTGCGTGGAACATGGGAACAAACGAAACTAGATTTCTATGTTCCTGGGATGACAGTTGAGAGATATTAGATGAATGGGCGTGGCTTTTATTTTTGTTACATAAGTCAATAAACATTGATCTAAGTCTAGTTGAACCCTTTGGTCCGAGACTATCTTATTTACGCAATGGGATACATTCAATTTTGGAATCGTCTAATTAGCTGGCTTGGCTCCAATATAATGTTTGATGTTTCTCAACTCGATTTCATCATGTTTAGTTATACGAATAAAAAAAAATCAATGAAATCCTTTGAGGAATCTTTACTTACAACCAATGTTCCGTCTAAGGTTGTTGGTCTGTGAGCAAATTTAAAATAAAAAAAAACAACCCGTGTGCTAAGTTGTCCAGCATCCATTTTTTTTGTGTGTGCAATAGTTTACTACAAAATTTTCTGCGCGGTGATTGAAAAGTGATGCGCGACGTTGGTCAGATATTTGCGCGGCCACGCAGCTTAAAGGGAACATTGCCTGCAAACTGAAACTATTTCAAAAATATCTCAATTAACAGTGCTGTGATCTAATCCATGTTTAATTAGTTGAATGGCGTCATCAGTTGATAAGACCTCAGTTTTAATTTGCGCCATTCCGTTCTGCTTTCTTCGTACTCAAATAGTTCTTTGTCCTCCGGTACCCCCATGAGAAGAGTTCAGGTTCGTGGTGGTGCCACAATCTGTCTAAAAGGAAATGTTTCGGTTGAGCGGAGGGTGTGCCTTTAACATGTTTAACCAAAGGATTATCGATGTTCTGTGTAACTATGATGGAATCTGGTTAAGAGAGTATGTTATGGCTTTACCAGAGACTCTGGGCTCGAGGCTTCCTGCCTCAAATCTACGAGCTCTCCAGCTAGGCCCGAGATGGCGTCATCGCTTGCAATTTCACGGTGGGGCGGTCGCACATTGACCCGACTGATGGATTGGGCGATATTTTTAGACAGCGTCCGGCACTTACTGACCACCCGATGGACATCTATTATTTTAGTACAACCGTGGCTGACGGCCAGTGGAGAGGAATAAAAGACGGGGCGTAGGGGTAGGGTGGCGGATTAGGGGTGGAGCGGATAGAAAAACGATACCGGTAAGGTTGGAGGAGAGGGGCGGGAATGGGAGCGAAGTTATTCCAGCCTGGGTTGTAGATTGATGTTAAGAGCCCGATGAAGATTGAAGTAGCCGCACTATAAAATAGAGGGGTAATGAACTCAAATACTGCGTTAATGATATCAGTGTTAGCACGTACAATTGAGTATACGCCGCCTTTTATTCAAATCTGCATACAGGCGTCTTGAATATTTGTAACACAAATTCCCCCTCAATGTATGAATGAATGGCTGCGACGTTGCGTTAATTGGCGGTGCGCAAAACAGTGCGCAGTGTTCGAATATACGGTTCGTCCAGTAACTGTAACTGTAACCAAATGAGTAGTTTATGACATGTTGGGTTGTTTCTAGATTTAGACGGAGTTTACTTTAGTCTTGTACTTATAGGTGATGTCAAACTTTTGACATCACACCAATGACAGGGTGATGGTGTTGTAAGACTACATAGATGACACCAATGACAGGGTGATGATGTTGTAAGACTACATAGATGACACCAATGACAGGGTGATGGTGTTGTAAGACTACAGAGATGACGCCAATGACAGGGTGATGATGTTGTAAGACTACATAGATGACACCAATGACAGGGTGATGGTGTTGTAAGACTACATAGATGACACCAATGACAGGGCGATGATGTTGTAAGACTACATAGATGACACCAATGACAGGGACGATGGTGTTGTAAGACTACATAGATGACACCAATGACAGGGTGATGATGTTGTAAGACTACATAGATGACACCAATGACAGGGTGATGGTGTTGTAAGACTACATAGATGACACCAATGACAGGGCGATGGTGTTGTAAGACTACATAGATGACACCAATGACAGGGTGATGATGTTGTAAGACTACATAGATGACACCAATGACAGGGTGATGGTGTTGTAAGACTACACAGATGACATCAATGACAGGGTGATGGTGTTCCAGGCCAGCCATCGTCGGGGACCTGCCGCGTCCCTAATGGGAGAGCCCGTGACGTCACAAAGACCGTGTTACCGTCCAGACTGTTATTCTCAGCACCCGGGGCGCACGCCTCCATTAAACACCCCCGGGACTCGCTCTCACTGGAGCCAATTTGATTTTATTGGCCTGACCCCATCCTGGTCGTGGCATCAAAGAGCCGGTCCCTGGGGGTGCCATTCGATAGTCTGGGAGCTCCTCTATTGACCACCTCGGACACGACTCCATTGGCCCGGCCCGTGGATTGATGCCCTCGCTCTGCGGGTGATCAGGTCGGCTGTAGTTAATAATGGTCGGAATATAGAGACACTTTCCACTCGGGGAAAAGGAGATGGGTCTGAGGCTAAGATAGATGATGGCAGATTTCTTGGGACGAGGGGTGGTGGAGAGAGAAACCGTTGAACGATGCGGAAAGTATATGTGGGCGGCATCTCACAGAAGGTGGGTTGATGGTAGACATTGGCATATTCGTCTTCATCTAAGTTGTCTTCCTCTAATGTGTCTTCCTCTAATGTGTCTTCCTCTAACGTGTCGTCCTCTAACGTGTCTTCCTCTAACGTGTCTTCCTCTAACGTGTCTTCCTCTATTGTGTCTTCCTCTATTGTGTCTTCCTCTATTGAGTCTTCCTCTAATGTGTCTTTCTCTGACGTGTCTTCCTCTATTGTGTCTTCCTCTATTGTGTCTTCCTCTATTGTGTCTTCCTCTAACTGTGTCTTCCTCTAACGCGTCTTCCTCAAACGTGTCTTCCTCTAACGCGTCTTCCTTTTAAGAGAAGAGGAAAGCTCCAATCGAAGTGTTCGACTCCATATTAAATACCGTAGCAGTCCTGGGCATCTCTTTCCTTCCATTTACAAAAATCTGGTTTCATATAAATTGTTTATAAAAATAGTTTTATCTTCAGTCATATCAGCGTTAAATTTTTGTTGTTGTTGTGTTATGTAATTTGTACAGAAGAGTCTTGTATTCTGGGGCGGTCTTTGATTGTTCTCCTTCCAAAGAAAAATAACACTGAACTCATCGCATTACCTGTAGAGAAAATGTGCCGATACCTTACTTCCGATACGTGAGGACAGAGTGAACCATCACTAGGGGCTGACTTAAGATGAAAGCCAAGTCCAAACTCTGTGCTCACTTGCTACAATCTAAGCTCTTACATCCACTGGGGGCACATCTCTCACAGCCAAGCCCACACTCTGAGCTCTCCAGCTCTCACAGCCAGCCCACACTCTGAGCTCACTTGCTACAATCTAAGCTCTGATTAGGCATCGATTTGTATTACGCATTTTTGAAAAGTGCAGCAAAATATGCAAACTTCCAGCCAATTCTCAAATTCAAATATTTTTGTAAACAAAAAAAAGAAGAAAAAAAAAGAAAAGAGACGGGATAAAAATAAATGTCCGTTCGTCAAGATGACACGTCAGACCCGGGTGTCGGTACAAGCTGTCTGGCCCGCGTCTCAGATAGGCATAACGTTCGGAGATTAAATGAGATGTCCTTCACCTTCGGTGAGAGGTAACCATACTCTCAGCGCCTGGCGCATCGAATGCCTTTAACGTTTTTATACTCTCGGAGCTGGCTCAGAAATAAGATAGTATTCGTTGCTTGTCGTCATGGGGTCACGTGTCTGATCTCCATTAAGCGCCCAAACAAACAGAAGTAAGACAATAGAGACGCTTTAGGGCACTTTAGGCTATACAGACAGTACAGACCATACTGACAATACAGACAGTACAGACAATACATGCTTCAACGACTTAAATATACCTGACCAATGACATGAGTGCTTGTTAAAATGAATGAAAATATCCTACTGGCTACTGGCTCAGTTTTTTAATGAAGAAGAGTCATTTTTAAAACCTTAACAGCACACAGTGGCGTAGCTAGAACTTTTGCAGCCCGGGGAGGTCTCCAATTTGCCGCCCTTTGTAGGACACGTTCATAAATGACATCACGCACCTGGGGGAAGGGGGGGGGGTAGGGAGTCACATACGTTTCTGTAGATGTGTAACGAAAAGGGGGGGGGCTGTTTAAAAAATGTGCCGTCACGTCAAAACGCGCAACTTTAAATAAATTCCCACTTAAATATTTGAATACTGACACTTTATTTAATGACGTTTATGTAAATCGCGTGTTACGATATTAGAATGCAGCGTTACACTAAAAACATACTTAAATGGCAAAAATTTAATTTGAAACATGCTCATTTTCAAACAGACATACGGCTTTTATTGGGGGGGGGGTCAAAGCTTTGTGACGTCTTATTGAAGAAGGGTCTAAGTTTTTGTGACGACGTGTGACGAGGGGGGGGGGAGTGAAATATCAGCCAAAATAGCGTGCTTCATTTATGGACGGCCACTTAGTCGTTTATATTATGGTTTTTTTTAAAATAATAAACATGAATAAATAATTGTAATTGAAACGAAGTAAAGGTGGGGAACATGTTTACCATTGCATGCTATATTTATGTAAGAGTAATAAAAGAGGCGCATAATATTATATACCTATAAATACACATTTATAAAAATACAAGATACTTTTTTTTAAAGGCCACAAGAAAGTTACTGAGGTCGCAGCAATGAGACAAAACATATTCCAAATTTACATCCCAAAAAAAAATTACCAAATACTATTCTTTTATTTTGTATTGATAAATAAATGATTTTTTTTTACAAACAAAGAAATTGTATACAATAGCAGTGGCGTAACAACGGCTTGGCACTGAGGCAGTTGCCAAGGGCGCCGGCCTGCGCCAGTTCAAAAGAGCGCCGCTAAATCTCTAATGTTTAAATTTTTATTTAAATAATTGGCACCAAAAATAAATTAGGCAAGGGCGTCAAAAACCCAGTTACGCCTCTGTACATTAGTATGTAAATTTAAACATATTTATTCATTTACTTTCCTAACTTTCATAATAGACAAATCGTGTATTATGCTATCAAAATTAAAATTATTTGTAATATCTTGTTCTATGGACAGTATTGCAAGATTTTGTCGTCTTTAATCGCTCATTGTGGAAGGAAATTTTTTACATTCATTTGGAGAGCCCTTTCACACTAGCGACACTGATGGCAATAGTTGAAAAAAATTCATAGCAAAATTACAATGTTTGGGTACAGAATTTTCCAATCTATACTGTTGAATAAATATTAATAGATCAAGGGGCCTTCGCCCCCGTTCTTCTAACATAATGCCTCTTCTTGTAGTAGTGTAGGTACAGCCAAAAAAACCTGGATCCTTTTTCTTTCCATATTGAACTGTCAATGTCAGTAAAGTAATTTATTTGATGTTCAAATGCTTCATTTAGTAGGTTACATGGTATTATATACGAATATTTTCTTGCAAAGACATGCAACGCATCAAAGCATTATTTTCTTTTCTTTTATAATTCCAGCCATCGATAAAAACATTTCTCGTTGTACTTCTTGTTCTAAAGATAGAACCACGTCTTCTGAATTTTCCCTACTCATATTTTTTCTCCTTCTAACTAGGCGTTCAGTTGATATCTCCATCTCTTTACAAATTGTTTGGCTCATATAACAGCATTTTGTATTAGCACATCTCCTTGTTCCATGCAATGGCTTTGCATTAATTAAAAAATGACGGGTGCCCATTAGTATATTAATGGCACATATTATTCGGCCCAGCGATGATGTCTTTTTGGGTAGTTTTCTTATAAAAGAGTCATCTGTGACTTATACCGCTTAGTTTTCCAAACAAATGGATAATTTTTTGAGCGATTAAAAATTTTTGAAAGGTTTTGCGTTAGTTATAATATCCACTATGTAATCAAACAAAAGTTGCGCGAATCCGTTAATTAAGACTCGAAATTAACGAATATTTTTGTTTCACCTTGTTTTTCCCCTTTCAAAAGAACAAGGGTGGTGGTCGAAAACGGTTGTACTTTTCAAATGCCCACAAATGCCGCCCCTAAATGAAATCCACCCGGGGCGGACCGCCCTTACCGCCACCCCCCTAGCTACGCCACTGACAGCACATTAAATTTTAACATTTAAACATTAGAAAACGATTTAAAAACCAATGTAGAATAGCCTTTCTCTCATGTCATATATTAGCCTTTCTCTCATGTCATATATTAGACTTTCTCTCATGAAATATCGAAGTGTTTCTCTCATAGTATTTAGTAACCTCTCTAAGAAATGCCATTTCATTTGCTACAGGTGTACACATATTTTACTGCACTATCGTAGCGCCTTGTGTTGCTAGGTAACAAGATATCTATGACGTTCACAATCCCAGTTTTATTTGTATATTTTTGTTGTGTTGCATGTGCCAGTAAAAATAAGATTGTTTGTTCAACTGAAACGAAACTTAAATTTTGCATATAGCCTGAAAATTCAGTTACCAGAAGGGATGTTAAATAATACTGACATATCGAAACAGTTGCTCATTTGGCCTTTCGCAGTATCTCCTGTATTGTCCAGTATTGACCTTGAGTGTCCAGGGACCAGCAGGAGTAGCAGTACCGGTGACGCCCATCGCTGTTGCTTAACCTGTCAACCAAACTCTCCTATTTTTCTGACAATCCGTTTTTTTTGGAAACGTGCCGTACTGTATGCACTACCCCCAAGGCAGTGATGGCGAACCTTTTTTGGGGGCTGCGTGCCCAAAATTCAATCAAAACCCACGTATTTATAGCAAAGTACAAACACAAAGTGCCAGCAAAGTCGTTTTATTAAAGATGTAACATTTTAGTTGCGTGCCGGCTGACGAGGCTCTGCGTGCCGACTGTGGCACGCGTGCCAAAGGTTCGCCACCACTGCCCTAAGGCATCCACTGTTATCTGAAATCAGAAAATGGACTTTGGTACAATGACACAAATTCAACTGTCTAAAATTGAAACTCTATTTGTACACACTTAAAACAATTTGCCCATGGACGCCCAAAGAAAAACGAAGAAACAAACCACCCGCACACAGACAGACAAAAGGCCGCGCAGCCTATGGACACATGCGAATATCTTATTGGAAGTGATTTCCTCGCCATGTTGCTGGTCACGTGCTCCTGTTGATCAACGCCTCACGACAAATATGGAGCTTGTAATGAGGTCACGTGGTGGATATAAATAGATACAAATCAAAGACAATCAATTGTCTTGGGAAGAAGTTGAGAATAAACCAACCATAAATGGTGGGGGGGGGGAGAGGGTAGGGTTGCGGGGCGCTAGCTGTGAATTGGTGGCGGGGGAGGGGATTGTGGGGGTGTTAGGGGAGATGAGAGAAAATGGATTTAAGGGAGGGAATGAAATTCGGATGATTGAAATGTGTTAAGCCCTTAACACTTCCAGGGACCCGGGCCGCTCGTTGAGTTGTCAGCGGCTTGTAGAAAAAACCGTCAATAGGACGGTGAGGGGGGGCATAGTGTGTGTGTGTGTGTGTGTGTGTTGGGGGGAGGGAGGTTTTGTAAGTGCATACGTGATGAGAAGTTTTCAGTGTCGGCATCCTCGGGGAGGTGAGAGCTGTGGCAGACTAATGTCAGATTGTCTACACTTGAATGGAGGGAAGATACACGTCATATTTATTACATCAGTGGTTCTTATCTTAGAAAAACGTGTAATTAAATATATATTTATCTTGTAGTAAATTGTAGTCCATTCAATTGTTCAGCCGCTTTATTGCGTTGAATGGCCGGGCCTCACGCAGAGAGCAAAGGTCAAATTCATATGATCATAATCGAAGCAACAACTTTAACTATAAGACCAACGATGCGTGTGAATAAACTGTATGTGTTTGACTTGACAAGATACAATGTAACACGTTGGTCAAATGTCTTCATCGCCACAAATACAGACATCCACTTGAATTGTATCTTTCGTATCGCTATGAATTTAATCTTTGATAGCACTATGGATTTAGACATTGGCATTATAGATTTAATAATCGATATCTTTATAGATTCAATCATTGGTATCCTAATGGATCTAGACTTTGCTATCCATTTGGATTTAGTCAATGGTATCTTTATGGATTAAGCCATTTGTATCATTGCGGATTTTATTGTCATTTGTATCTTTATGAATTTAATCATTTGTATCTTTATGAATTTAATAATTTGTATCTTTATCTATAGATTAGTCCTTCAAATCTCCATTACTGATTATTTCATTTGGTGTTGTCTTTAGTTTCCAGGACATAATCTTTGAGTCTGTTTGGTGTCTGGTGGTCAGTGGCAGATCAAAGCTCGCCCGTCTCTGTGATCATGGTTGTCAATGAGACATCCAGCCTCACGGCCCAAAGAAGACGCCACTAATGTAATTTAAGGTCGCCTCGTTTAAGAGTTCGTCTTGGAGATCTCATAGAGTTAGTTTGGTGGGGAAATGTTTCCGAAATGCGTTTTTAGTTCATTGTTAGGTTTATTTTACTTTTATTCCCATGCATCTTTAAAATTGTAAAGTTATAACTCATATCACCAAGTTTATACAATTATCGTTGTTATCACTATTTTTTAAAATACTATTATACAATTGCTGATAACGCCAAGATTATACAATAGATATAACTGATAAATCCAAGTTTATACAATAGCTATAGCTGATAACACATAAGTTTGTACAATAGCTATAGCTGATAACTCCAAGTTTGTACGATAGCTATATAGCTGATACATCTAAGTTTGTACAATAGCTATAGCTGATACATCCAAGTTTGTACAATAGCTATAGCTGATACATCCAAGTTTATACAATAGCTATAGCTGATACATCCAAGTTTATACAATAGCTATAGCTGATACATCCAAGTTTATACAATAGCTATAGCTGATACATCCAAGTTGTACAATAGCTATAGCTGATACATCCAAGTTTGTACAATAGCTATAGCTGATACATCCAAGTTTGTACAATAGCTATAGCTGATACATCCAAGTTTGTACAATAGCTATAGCTGATACATCCAAGTTTATACAATAGCTATAGCTGATACATCCAAGTTTATACAATAGCTATAGCTGATACATCCAAGTTTGTACAATAGCTATAGCTGATACACCCAAGTTTGTACAATAGCTATAGCTGATAACTCCAAGTTGTACAAAAGCTATAGCTGATACCTTGTAATTGCCAAATGCTTCAAAATGCGTGTATACCATCACGAGCGTGTATACCATTAAGTGCGTGTACATAGGACATTTTGAAAATATCAAGTAGGCCTACATAGGTACCGTCGATAAAGTACGTCACGCTATTTTTGACAATTTTTAACTCCCCCCTCCCCCTGTCACAAACTGTCACAAATCTCGGAAACCCATCCCCCCCTAAAGTACGTCACACTTTCGACCACAAATTTTGTTTTTTATTAACAAAAAAATTCAAATTTGATATAAAACAGCGTGACGTCACACATGGCCGGACCCCCTCCCCCCTGTCACAAACTGTCACACTTTATTATACCCCCTCCACCCTCTGGAGTGTGACGTACTTTATGGACGGCCCCATATGAATTTATAAGAATTTCCTATTTTGTATTGAAATTACTAGGCGAGTATCACGTCGTTCGCACGTTACAATAATGCAGTGTCAAAACTCTCTTGTCCAAATGAATTCCCTAGCCCACCACAAGAGATTGGTGGCTTAATGCCAGAGACGTGCCGTGCTGAAGACCTGACAAAGGCGCTCCTCCTGTGTCCATCAACACTGGGACTTCTGCTGTGTCCATCTACACTGGGACTTCCTCCTGTGTCCATCTACACTGGGACTTCCTCCTGTGTCCATCTACATTGGGACTTCCTCCTGTGTCCATCCACACTTGGACTTCCTCCTGTGTCCATCCACACTGGGACTTCCTCATGTGTCCATCTACACTGGGACTTCCTCCTGTGTCCATCTACACTGGGACTTCCTCCTGTGTCCATCTACATTGGGACTTCCTCCTGTGTCCATCCACACTTGGACTTCCTCCTGTGTCCATCCACACTTGGACTTCCTCCTGTGTCCATCTACACTGGGACTTCCTCCTGTGTCCATCTACACTTGGACTTCCTCCTGTGTCCATCCACACTGGGACTTCCTCCTGTGTCCATCCACACTGGGACTTCCTCCTGTGTCCATCCACACTGGGACTTCCTCCTGTGTCCATCCACACTGGGACTTCCTCCTGTGTCCATCTACACTTGGACTTCCTCCTGTGTCCATCCACACTGGGACTTCCTCCTGTGTCCATCCACACTGGGACTTCCTCCTGTGTCCATCTACACTGGGACTTCCTCCTGTGTCCATCCACACTGGGACTTCCTCCTGTGTCCATCCACACTGGGACTTCTTCCTGTGTCCATCCACACTGGGACTTCCTCCTGTGTCCATCCACACTGGGACTTCCTCCTGTGTCCATCCACACTGGGACTTCCTCCTGTGTCCATCTACATTTGGATGTTTCAGAAGGGACTGCATACAAGATCTCAGCACCTTTAGAGACACATTTTGCCAATTTTAATTCTAATTCCTTAAGCAGAAATCAAAGAATTTCCCGTGCAAAAATTTCGTAAACCTACTGGATGAGGCACTACCTAGGCTCAGAATGGCAACCCATTGCCGTGTTGAGATTTACTGCGGCCTCAGACTCTTGCGTTTATCCGGCCAAGTCGGGGGGGGGCAACTTGTTGGGGCTAATAAAACAAAACTGTGCAATTGAATCACGTGATTAGACGCGGCCACACGTGACGTTTGAATCGCCGTGGATTGGCTGTAACAACGGTTTGTTTACCGGGCGCGTCTGTTCGTTATGACATGCGCCGTGCACCAGTTGCCGCTTGTTTATTGCCGCGCCCCACCCAGCGGAACCCGAGACCCGCACGCGACGTGCACACCAATCTCCCGTGATGAATTATGGATCTTGTCGTAATTACTCTATTTTGGTAACATGATCATTTTGATTTATAAAGTTTTAAAAAATCCGAAACGAGTCGGATTTTTTGTTAAATGACAACATAAATATATCTGCCCTAATTAAAGATTTCAACAAAGATCGTAAATCTTGAAATAGTTTCAGCAGAGCATCAGCTTTAAGTAACTTCACCCGAGGGATTTTTCTGATACATGTTTCTTTCTGGGGCAAACCGAAAACTGCAACGGAAAGGCTTCACTAAATATCAGTGTATCGACACACAAGTTCTCCACAGTGCATACATGGAATGATTATTGCTGGCTAACACAGAATGATTATTGCTGGCTACCACAGAATGATTATTGCTGGCTACCGCAGAATGATTATTGCTGGCTACCACAGAATGATTATTGCTGGCTACCACAGAATGATTATTGCTGGCTACCACAGAATGATTATTGCTGGCTACCACAGCTTTTAGTTCCTTTGAGGACCACTCCAGGACTCCTAAATATAAAGCATTATTTAAAATATTTAAATATTTTTTAAATCCTTTATATTAACTCGTGGTGTCTGCGGCCGACCGACCGACCTTGCTTGCTTGCTTGCTTGCTTGCTTGTCGCCAAAACTTTTGATCGATTTTTAACCCACTTGCTTGCAAGATAGCGAGCTGAAATTTTGCAGGCAGTTTCGTACCGATGATAAAAACAATGTATCAAAATTTCAGATCGATCGCATGTACCGTAATTAAATTATTGATTTTTTAGATTATTTTATTTATTCCTATGTATCATGCTATTTTTTGAGATAGAGCGTCGCGGTGCGTATTATATTGAACAACCTTTCTGTCGCGCAATAAGGTGCGTATTTTATTGACAGCTCTTTTTATAAACATATTCCTGATCGGTGCGCATTATATTAAACACGTTTTACGACACAACTACAATTTTGTATTTCTGGATGGTCTGGCGCTGCGTATTATAATGAACATTCTTTTAATTACTTCTCGTACATAAAGGATTTATAGTCAAAAACTTGGTTTTTTACGGGTTTTTCTTATTTTTGTATTTAAATCCTTTATATTAACTCGTGGTGTCTGCTTGCTTGATTGCTTGCTTGCTTGCTTGTCGCCAAAACTTTGGATCGATTTTTAACCCACTTCCTCGTAAGCTAGCGAGCTGAAATTTTGCAGGCTGTTTTGTACCGATGATAAAAACAATGTATCAAAATTTCAGATCGATCACTTGTACCGTAATTGAATTATTGATTTTGTAAATTATTTTATTTATTCCTATGTATCATGTTATTTTTTTTAGATAGAGTGTAAGGGTGCGCATTATATTGAACAACCTTTATGTCGCGCAATAAGGTGCGTATTTTACTGACAGCACTTTTTATAAACATATTCCTGATTGGTGAGCATTATATTAAACATGTGTTACGAGACAACTACAATTTTGTATTTTTGGATGGTCTTGCGCTGCGTATTATAATGAACATTCTTTTAGTTACGTCTCTTACATAAAGGATTTATAGTCAAAAACTTGTTTTTTTACGGGTTTTTTTTATTTTAAAATGATAATCTGTTGTTTTTTAAAAATAATTTTGTTGTAGTTTGTTGTTGTTTATGTTACAGTTATAATGCTCAGATAAAAACAACTGCTTTATCTTATCGTATCTTATCTAATCTTATCTATCTTGTCTTATCTTATCTGTTACCGACGCTCCTTCTATACAGAAGATTATTGCGCCCTACGCTTATCCATGATTTATGTCTTTCTTGCATTTTTATTTAAGTTTTAAATGTTGATAGTGTGTTGATTTTCTTAGTTTGATCAGACAACCCATTCCACGTCTGATTTCTGGACAGGAAGAATGATAATTATCATTTTAACTTTGTGACTCATGTTTTGTATTTTTTATGTGACAGTATAGTATTTTTGTATGCTGATAATATGACAACCATTTTTGTGTATCAATTAAGGGTTTTTGAGGAAACCTCAAAAATGTTTTTACATGGTTTATGCTTATATATATACCAAAAGTATATATGAATAATATGCCATTTGGTGTGCCCATGATTTGGCGTGAGCCTTCAAGTCATGTGACAGACTGCTATTTTTGCATGACGAATGTTGTTGGTATCAACAACAGTAGCACCCACAATCAGTGCAGATTCATTAAAGCGCAGTATGAAAGCAGTTATTCCATTTAATGGAAACACGGTATCATCATTTCCAGTGGCACACTGGGTAACATTGAAAGAGACGTATGAAAACATGAAACTGTTAATCAGATCTTTGAATTATGATTAGCACAAGTGGTTTATGTGTGGGGATTTAAAGGTCATAGCCATCATATTCGGGCTCCAAGGAGGGTTTACAAAATGTCACATGTTTTTGTGCCTCTGGGATAGCAGAGCATACAGTGAGCATTAGGCCAAGAAAGTGTTGCCACCAAGAGAAGAATTTACCCCAGGAAGCTACAGTGTCAAGTTACAGCCTTTGGGAGAAGCACATCCTGCTCTCCTTCCACGACTCCATATAAAATTGGGGTTAATGAAAGCTTTTGTCAAGAGTATTGACCATACTGGCTCTGGATTTCTATATTTGCCAGAAAAATGTCCACGAAGAAGTAGAGTTGACTGTAGATATCTTTGTTGGAAACGCAGATCCGAGAAGTAATGAAAGATGAGGAGTTTACATCTATATTGGGCCACGGTTGATCTGAGAGCCTGGAAATGCTTTCAAAGATGTTGTCAACAATTTCTTAGGTAACTTCAAGTCAGACAGTTGCAAAAGTCTTGTTAAGAACATGGTGGCCAAATTTCGGGCTTTGGGTTTCCGCATGAGTGTCAAGTTGCAGTTTTTGGACTACCCACGTTGACTAATTCCCACCGAATCTTGGTGCATACAGTGAAGAGCAGGTTGAAAGGTTCCATCAGGACATGTGTGCAATGGAGAGTCGATACCAAGGTCGATGGAATTGGAATATTATTGCTGACCATTGCTGGTCATTGAAACGTCATAATCCTGGTGCTGCTCAAAAACGAAAATCATTGAAAAGACAATTCACAGAGTGACAGAATATTATTAAATGTAATTGTGCTTTTATATTTCGCTTGGTTAATAATTTTTTTAACTTCCAATAGTTTTCTGCATGGTTGAAGTTTATTATCCATCGTATTTTGTTGCTGGTTTATTGACTTTTTCCAATGTTATAATATATAAAAAAGATATATTTAATATATAATTATTAAATTTCGAATTGCAAAAAAATCCTGACGTCATATGCAAAAACATTGTCGTTTTCGGATTCAGCATATGTGAAAACATAAAGATCAGTTGCATTTATTCAAACATCAGACAGTGTGCAGCATAGTGTAATGTATGTGTTTGGCAATGCACACGGAATAAGGAAAGTGTTTTCACCCCTAATGTTTAGCTGAGGGTTGTATTAGGTTATCTTTGTGTTGTATCTTCAAGTTAAAATTAATTCCCTTAAGTATTATTACTGCTTTGTTCTTCTATATCTATCCTCTGGTGGTTCAAGGCTTAGCACATTGTGTGTGATGTAAATGAGCAGCTGAGGTGTGTACTCACAACGTATTTTACATAATTTGTCTGTGAGGAAATGTCGTAACCAAAATTGGTTGCCTTTTGAACACACTGAAATAATGGCGGGCCGTGAATTCTATGAAAACCTCGTGTTCTCTCATTAATGACGTCATTTTGTCTTTCTGCTTTCAGATTTCGAGATGACGCGTCATCTACGCAGTTCCGGTTCCTTTAGCAGCGGCTACAGCCGCTCCACCAACGCCACGCAGACCTACAGCAACGGCCACAGCATCAGCACGCAGACCCTGGACAGCGTCGGGGACCCACGGTTCGGTGATGATGACGTGGAGTTATGATGGGACCTGATCTTCAACGGGTTTAGCGTCTGGCTGTGACTGGACGTCATGACGTCGGCTGTGACGTAACGTTTCAACAAGAGGGTCCTCGCGGAACCAACACGTCATTGACTGACGCCACGACGTGCCTTTGAAGTACGTCACTGCCAACTGTCTTAATGACGTGCTGCTCAGCTACTTAGAGATATGCGACAGCAGAAGCTTCAAGACGTGCTGCAGCAGCAGTATCGAAATGTGCGACAACAGCGGCGATTTGCTGACGTCTTCGTTCAGGGTATCGAGTACTGTCATTCAGAGCCAAGGTGTGGCGGCTTTAGTTAATGTACGTGTACTGCTAAATCCAGTACAAAAATAACGACGGGAAAATCCAGACAAAAAAAACAGAAACGTTTTTCTTGGAAGATTTACAAAAAGGAGAAAACACACGTTAGTTAAAGATGCCCAAGTGAACGTCCACACGTAGTAAATAAAATATGTGTTAGGATTTACAAACATTCACCAGCGATGTGAGCTGTTCGCGTTAAGACCTTAACAAATCATGGTCAACTAAATAGATTCATGTTGTGAACCTCTACAAAAACCTGAAGTCGTTTTTTGATGTGGTTGTTGATGGTGTCGTGTGGCAAAGTTGATGGTGTCGTGTGGCAAAGTTGATGGTGTCATGTGGCATTGTTGATGGTGTCATGTGACATTGTTGATGGTGTCATGTGACATTGTTGATGGTATCATGTGGCATTGTTGATGGTGTCATGTGGCATTGTTGATGGTGTCATGTGGCATTGTTGATGGTGTCATGTGGCATTGTTGATGGTGTCATGTGACATTGTTGATGGTGTCATGTGGCATTGTTGATGGTGTCATGTGGCATTGTTGATGGTGTCATGTGGCATTGTTGATGGTGTCATGTGACATTGTTGATGGTGTCATGTGGCATTGTTGATGGTGTCATGTGGCATTGTTGATGGTGTCATGTGACATTGTTGATGGTGTCATGTGGCATTGTTGATGGTGTCATGTGGCATTGTTGATGGTGTCATGTGACATTGTTGATGGTGTCATGTGGCATTGTTGATGGTGTCATGTGACATTGTTGATGGTGTCATGTGACATTGTTGATGGTGTCATGTGGCATTGTTGATGGTGTCATGTGACATTGTTGATGGTGTCATGTGACATTGTTGATGGTGTCATGTGACATTGTTGATGGTGTCATGTGACATTGTTGATGGTGTCATGTGACATTGTTGATGGTGTCATGTGACATTGTTGATGGTTTCATGTGGCATTGTTGATGGTGTCATGTGACATTGTTGATGGTGTCATGTGACATTGTTGATGGTGTCATGTGGCATTGTTGATGGTGTCATGTGACATTGTTGATGGTGTCATGTGGCATTGTTGATGGTGTCATGTGACATTGTTGATGGTGTCATGTGACATTGTTGATGGTGTCATGTGACATTGTTGATGGTGTCATGTGACATTGTTGATGGTGTCATGTGGCATTGTTGATGGTGTCATGTGACATTGTTGATGGTGTCATGTGACATTGCCGATGGTGTCATGTGACATTGTCCATGATGTCGTGTAACGAGAAAAGTGCCAGTTACAGCCAATTCATCTTCAGATTCGTAGAGGACATTCAGTCCTGTTTTAATGTGGTTTTAATTTAATGATGGTTTGTTGTACATATATATGCTGCCCCTGCACATCTTGCGAAGAGACCTACAAGAAGTGGAGTCACTCAACTCATGTTGGAACTTGTGCAATATTCGATTATTTTGTATCTGTGGACTTAACTCTA
Source organism: Ampullaceana balthica (assembly GCA_944989445.1). Taxonomy (NCBI): domain Eukaryota; kingdom Metazoa; phylum Mollusca; class Gastropoda; family Lymnaeidae; genus Ampullaceana; species Ampullaceana balthica. The sequence continues at coordinate 151,234 of CALYLW010000954.1, read as the reverse complement.
TGCCTTAAGGGAATACGCCGAATCAAAGGGCTGGGGAGCCCAAGTGGCCAAGAAACAAGACAATTTTTGTGTAGGACGTCAGCTGTGTATTATCAAATGACAATAATTCAACCAAACAACATTAGCAAACACAATTTAAACTTAAGACCTCGAGTCTAAGCTGATACATTTAAGCCCTCCATTTGCACCATAATATCCTAGATTCGTCTTTTTGTGCTCTAGAGTGTCAATCCAGTCCAACATTGAAGAATGTCATATCAGTCCAACATTGAAGATTGTTGTATCAGTTTTAAATTGAAGAATGTCATAATAGTTTAACACTTAAGAATGTCATATCAGTTCCACATTTAAGAGTCTCATGTCAGTTCCACATTTAAGAGTGTCATGTCAGTTCCACATTTAAGAGTGCCATATCAGTTCCACATTTAAGAATGTCATGTCAGTTCCACATTTAAGAATGTCATGTCAGTTCCACCTTTAAGAATGTCATGTCAGATCCACATTTAAGAATGTCATGTCAGTTCCACATTTAAGAATGTCATGTCAGTTCCACATTTAAGAGTGTCATGTCAGTTCCACATTTAAGAATGTCATGTCAGTTCCACATTTAAGAGTGTCATGCCAGTTCCACATTGTATTTCTCATCTAATTTTGAATTGGGCTTAAATTGGTGGCTGAAATGAAAAGTCTCCATAGTGTATGACATCACGTAATGACGTCATTGACACGAATATCTCACCGGTCGCCGCAAGGGGAAACCACTCTGCGGTGTACGTTTCACTCAAAGCTCAAACTCTAACACCGGCCAACTGAGAGTGATGTCCCTTGGAAGCCATGAAAAATTGTAAACACTAAACACCGGCAGAGTTGACGGCCATTGACGCCATGTTTCTACAAACATTCACTGTCGCCAATGAATGTACAGAAACACGTATTATTGTTATTGGTTTGGTGGATGAAAACAATGAAGCCGTTTTGAAATATTTACTCTAGAAGTCTGTGGTAAAACTATGGTTAGTCGGTTTGTTGGAGTAAGCAAGAACCAACATTAATTTAAGCTATAATTATAGTATTTTATTTTAAAAAAATAGAATAGAATTTAAAAATTTTAACCTTTATATTGGGAGTATTGGTGCAAATTTTTTTTTGTTAACTTATACTTGATGGTATTTGTAGACTGGATTATAAATAACATGTTATTTGTTACTTTGAATGGAAATGCCCTTTTGACTTTTGATTATAATTATACATTTATTTATTTTATTAAAATAACATCAATATTCTTATAAAGGCAAGACGTTTTATGATAGAGAATGTATATACATTTTGTGAAATTGAACAATGCTGTGTTTGACATTGAACAGTGCTGTGTATGACATTGAACAGTGATGTGTATGACATTGAACAGTGATGTGTATGACGTTTAACAGTGATGGCTGTGACATTGATTAATATTGAACTCTGACATTTGTGACATTGAATTCATTGACATATTTTAGTGACATGGAATTATATTTTTGTTGCAATTAATGTCGATAAGCTACCATTGCTATCCTTTACGGCGATTGAATTGTTTGCCCCTAAATAGATATTTGTTGGTACGCGAGTTATCTTCCTTGTGTTCCGCTCGTTTCAGGTGTTCTCAAGTTTTATGTTGCTTCCACCCCTCCTCCAGAAAGTGGACTGAACCAAAGTAGAGGTCCTAGAAGACCAATCCAAACTTCACATGGACGACACAGCGTGAGTGTCTGCGTGTGAATGCGTGTAGGTGTGCTTGTCTAGATGTGCTGGTGTAGGTGTGCTTGTGTAGGTGTGCTTGTGTAGGTGTGCGTGTGCAAGTATATGAATTATCTAAACTGTGTTGGGATAATATATTATTAAAATTATGTAATGCTAAAAATAATCATATGTTTTCCAAGATAAATTTTCCTTATACATAAATAATAAATATAAGCCCCATCAGAATTTGTTGTTACCAATGCCAACAATGACGTCACTTGATAACAAAAGAATCTTTAAAAATGATATTATTTCATTTGTTCATTGCGTCACATGTCATGCATGTGTTCACCATTTTGTGTGTGTCATTAATGTACTTTGATCAGTTATGGCTTGAACATGTATGTCACTGTCTGAATGTACAAAATGTGACTGGTGTCAGTAATGAACGATAATGACATTCCTTATGTGGCATGTTTGAGGATCTAAGTCTAAGTGACACATGGGTTGATTTTGGCAATTTAGTTAGAGATTAAACTAGCACACACACACACCTTGCTGACGCCAACTTTATTTCCCCCCTCCCCCCTCCACTCAATATGTTGGTTTGCTCAGCATAAAATTAGATGTTGTTTTTTCCATATAGTTCAATAATATTGGAAATGTCATGAAAAAATGCTAAAAATAAATTTTTATCTGCCTTAAAAAATATTAAGTCAATACAATTTTAAAAAAAAATAATATTTTTTTTTAAAATAAATAAACAAATAAATACATATATATTTAAAGATATATTTGGAAACTCTACAATCCCATTTTAATATATTGAACTAGCACAAGAATAATTAATTATTTCTTCACTACTATTGTAAGGCTACCAACTCTAACACTACTATTACTACTAAATGAATACAGAAAGAGGCATACAATTAAACTTGACAAATTTGAGAGAAAGACGAGGTTGGCTGAATATTTTATTGTATTGGGCGAACATCTATTACGAAAACAAATACGGCAATGAAGAATATGCTAGAAATTTTTTTGAAGAATGAAGAATTGGATGTTTCAATTCATCAGGGAATGTCCACGTTCTACAGTGGAAATTTCTCTGTAACAAAAACAAATGTATAGATATATATATATTTTAAAGAAAATAACTTTGTTTTAAATATTTAACTGCAAGCTCAACTAAAAAAAAAGGAACAATATTTTTTTTCAGACAAATTTGAACACATGGGAGTTTAATAGTATAATGATCAAAAACGAACACGATATGACAGGAGCACACATTGTCAATAAACAATCAATTCACTGGATCAATTAATGAACACTTGCAGGCCTTCTATCCAAGTAACAAAGCAACCCTTTAGGCGGACACAAAAAAATAGCAGAAACTCCCGAAACTACGTTGAAAGCAGGTATGTGATAGAATGCTTTAGACGTTCACTTCAAAAGGAAGTAAAATTAAAAAAAAATATCTTACAAATAATTAGAACTCAAAACCAAAAAAACAACAACCCTCAAGAAAACAAAAACCCTGACAGGTGAATACACGCTTTGGGGATAATAAAAGGGACATAACAAGTGTAAAGACAAAAAAATCTTTTTATGTCCCTTACGATCCATTGGTTAACATTTTGACGCTATAATTTAATACTTGAAAATAATTTTTTTTTAAATTCAATCATAATATAGAAAACAATTGTTTAATGAAATATGAAGCTTTAAAAAAATACCGAAATTTAAGTACAAAACAATACGATCTTTTCTTCCCCTTTTCTACTTATCAAATAGTAAAAAAAAAGACGAATTAAATCTAGAGACTTTCGAGCTTTATATTTATATCAACAAGAGGACATTCTTACTGCGCACACACTTAGCCACACCGAGCCACGCATAATTAATTGACTCATAAGTGAACTACTTCAATCGTACATTCGCCAAAAGTTCACCTGTATGTGGGGGTTTCAAGGCGCAGGCATTCCTACTGGTCTTGTATGCGGCTAGTTCTGGTTCCACATGCTGCAGCAGAGTGGTCAGTTGTTTGGCAGAGCTGCACATCAGAGAGATGTATTCATTCAAGACAAAACTGACCTGCTCGTCACGCTCCAGGTGGGCAAACCATTGGACCTTTTCCTGGCACGGGGACACAGAGATGTTTAAATTACAAAACATTTGACCTTTTCCTGGCAGGGGAACTTTAAGTTAAAGACATTTTAATTACAAACCATTGGACATTTTCCTGGCATGGGGACACAAAGACATTTCAGTCACAAACCATTTGACATGTTACCATGGTTACAGAAACGATTGCACACTACGTCACTACTGTATTTTAGTTTGTTTGAATTAATTTCAAACATTTGAGTTTAAGTAATTTAAGCGTCCGGTATCGCTTGACAATGAACTACTGTGGTAGTTTTATTGACATTCTTCCACACATCGCCACGCCCCCCCCCCACACACACACACACTTTCCCCAAACAAACCACACATGTGTACACACATTAAATATACGATGGTCATGTAAATTAAAAAAAGAAACTTGATAATGTTTATTAAATGCATTTAAATAACAAACAATTGATAAAGATGCGTTACTTGCACTTGCATCATAATTTCGTTTTTAAATAGTTGCAAATTTCGCATTGGTACAAAAACTGAATTAGCCTATTTGAACAATTTGATGAAGTAAGAAATCATGTTAGATGATAGGCTTAAATGTTCAGTGACCAAATGACCTTGATAAATGACCTTGCAATCTGAAACATTTCGATGATGAATCCGAGAAAATGTTTAAAATGAATTGTTATTTCAAAGCTTGTGTTATAGTCCTGGTCAATAGTGACCGCTTTAAGAAACTCAGACATTGCCCTATTCAACTGGACGATGCTAAATGTTCGATAAAGTGCAAAGGTCGAACTGTTAACAAATTTAGACATATCCGACTTTAGGGGTAAATTCTAAAAGATCTTGTTATTGATGGCAAAGAATATACTCATTGCCGACAGTAGGTGTAAATTCTAAGAGCTCTTGTAATTGAGGGCAACAAATTTACACATTAGCGGCAGTGGGTGTAAATTCTAAGAGCTCTTGTAATTGAGGGCAACAAATTTACACATTAGCGGCAGTGGGTGGAAATTCTAAGAGCTCTTGTAATTGAGGGCAACAAATTTACACATTAGCGGCAGTGGGTGTAAATTCTAAGAGCTCTTGTAATTGAGGGCAACAAATTTACACATTAGCGGCAGTGGGTGTAAATTCTAAGAGCTCTTGTAATTGAGGGCAACAAATTTACACATTAGTGGCAGTGGGTGTAAATTCTAAGAGCTCTTGTAATTGAGGGCAACAAATTTACACATTAGCGGCAGTGGGTGGAAATTCTAAGAGTTCTTGTAATTGAGGGCAACAAATTTACACATTAGCGGCAGTGGGTGTAAATTCTAAGAGCTCTTGTAATTGAGGGCAACAAATTTACACATTAGTGGCAGTGGGTGTAAATTCTAAGAGCTCTTGTAATTGAGGGCAACAAATTTACACATTAGCGGCAGTGGGTGTAAATTCTAAGAGCTCTTGTAATTGAGGGCAACAAATTTACACATTAGTGGCAGTGGGTGTAAATTCTAAGAGCTCTTGTAATTGAGGGCAACAAATTTACACATTAGCGGCAGTGGGTGTAAATTCTAAGAGCTCTTGTAATTGAGGGCAACAAATTTACACATTAGCGGCAGTGGGTGTAAATTCTAAGAGCTCTTGTAAGTGAGGGCAACAAATTTACACATTAGTGGCAGTGGGTGTAAATTCTAAGAGCTCTTGTAATTGAGGGCAACAAATTTACACATTAGCGGCAGTGGGTGGAAATTCTAAGAGCTCTTGTAATTGAGGGCAACAAATTTACACATTAGCGGCAGTGGGTGGAAATTCTAAGAGCTCTTGTAATTGAGGGCAACAAATTTACACATTAGCGGCAGTGGGTGTAAATTCTAAGAGCTCTTGTAAGTGAGGGCAACAAATTTACACATTAGTGGCAGTGGGTGTAAATTCTAAGAGCTCTTGTAATTGAGGGCAACAAATTTACACATTAGCGGCAGTGGGTGGAAATTCTAAGAGCTCTTGTAATTGAGGGCAACAAATTTACACATTAGCGGCAGTGGGTGGAAATTCTAAGAGCTCTTGTAATTGAGGGCAACAAATTTACACATTAGCGGCAGTGGGTGGAAATTCTAAGAGCTCTTGTAATTGAGGGCAACAAATTTACACATTAGCGGCAGTGGGTGTAAATTCTAAGAGCTCTTGTAATTGAGGGCAACAAATTTACACATTAGCGGCAGTGGGTGTAAATTCTAAGAGCTCTTGTAATTGAGGGCAACAAATTTACACATTAGCGGCAGTGGGTGTAAATTCTAAGAGCTCTTGTAATTGAGGGCAACAAATTTACACATTAGCGGCAGTGGGTGTAAATTCTAAGAGCTCTTGTAATTGAGGGCAACAAATTTACACATTAGCGGCAGTGGGTGGAAATTCGTGCAGCTTTCGTTATTTTCGGCAACAACAGTTCATCATTTGGAGTTTATTTTAAATTTCATCACTTTTTGTTTCATAACTTTTTGTTTCATAACTTTTTGTTTCATAACTTTTTGTTTCATAACTTTTTTCTATTACTTCCCTTTCTTGCTTCTTAAATTGAAAATAAAAAACAAAGGATAATACTTATTTTTAAATTTTTTCTATTCACGTCACCGATTTAAACAAAGAAATAAAGCCGTTGTGCTGAAGCTAAATTTACTTGGCTGTCTTTCTGATACAATGCTCCACTACTTTATATGACGACAATAAAGGTCATAGTACTCATAGTCGGGGTAGGAGGCCGTAGGGCAACGAAGATTTAAAAGGAAAAAAATGTCCAGAAAGATTGTTCACATATACAACTGGGTCTTTTGTATGACCTCCATGTAATGCCACGATATGACGTTCAATGTGTCAAGGGAGAGAAGCAAGCAAACAACTTTGTCCAGCAGCCACTACCCACTTTAATATGAGCGGATCTCGATTATCTTTCCTTGCTTCATTAAAAATGCAATCGTCTATCGTCTGCTGGAATCTTAAACTTAAACCCTCCGCTGTCTTAATCGTTATTGGCAAGTACGCCAGGCTTAGGTTAAGTCGCACGTGGCACAATGCAGACAGCGAGCTAAAGAACACCACTTAAAGGGGTACATGAATAATAATCATGAGCTTAGAAGCAGTTTACTTGCAAGTATCTAATAGTGGGCTGTATGGGAATGTTTAGGTATTGATTAGTGTTTAGTGCAGAGAAATATTTAGGGAAGACTAATTTTTGAAACTAGTACAGTTTTTTTTAATGAATAATATAAGCAGTTGGGATTTTAGAATGGTTTCTGACAGAAAAGGCTTAGATAGATGGACAAGGGATGTACAGAAACGTCTTAAATACAAAGGTCTTGTCTAGAAAGTCTTGAATACAAAAGGTTATCTTAAGAAATGTCTTGAAAATAAAAGGTCTTGTGTATGAATGTCATGCACACAAAGGTCTTGTATAGTAACCTCGAGTGTCCAGTCGAGTGTCCAGTCGAGTGTCCAGTCCAGTGTCCAGTCGAGTGTCCAGTCCAGTGTCCAGTCCAGTGTCCAGTCGAGTGTCCAGTCCAGTGTCCAGTCCAGTGTCCAGTCCAGTGTCCAGTCCAGTGTCCAGTCCAGTGTCCAGTCCAGTGTCCAGTCGAGTGTCCAGTCCAGTGTCCAGTCCAGTGTCCAGTCTTTACCTTTTTCTTGGCTGGGTTGTTGATGTATTCAGTCAACGACGAGGTGGGGAGGGTAAAGTTGAGTTTGTCGATATCCAATGTATCCGCAACCACTGGCCCGCCTGCGTCACTTCCGCAATTCGGACTTCCAAAATTTCCGGCCTCAACTCTGAAATAATGAGCCATAGTTGTCAATGGTTTACATGATGAGCCAAAGTTTTCAATGGTTTACATGATGAGCCATAGTTGTCAATGGTTTACATGTTGAACCATAGATGTCAATGGTTTACATGATGAGCCAAAGTAGTCAATGGTTTACATGATGAGCCAAAGTTGTCAATGGTTTACATGATGAGCCAAAGTAGTCAATGGTTTACATGATGAGCCAAAGTTGTCAATGGTTTAAATGGGGAAACAACCGTAGAAAGGAAATTTACAGTACGCCCTTCAACGGATACCAGCAATATGTAGGTTTAGATTGGCAGCAACAATTGGGATATCCTCAAATTCAAATAACAGAACCTGTTTAAAAAGTGTAAGACCTTGTTATTTTCAAAGGCTATAGCTTTAAAAAAAAACTAAGAAAATTAAAACTGTTTTCCTTTTATTTGAAGAACAAATTTTGCAAAGCTAACCGAGTCCTTCCATTAATCCGTTTGTCTTATCAAACTTAGTCTGAGGTCTTCGCATCAATGTTTCATAAAGTCTAGGTGACGTGGATGAGGATTGGGGTGTCTTGATACGTCACACCTAAATCCTGCTCGCCGCTCTATGTGGGCGTTTGACGAGATACAACGCCCCCAGGAGAATGATATGCTGGCTTGAGCGTCACTGCGACAACACTGTACTTTAACATGGACTTGACCATTGCACAATGCACTTTACAACTGATTGAATACTCTTATATCACAGGTTACGTCGTCTTTACCAGAGTTGGACGACTCGTTCATTAATTTATAGCTTGAACGTCATGTGCCGTCTTGATATAGATGTAGATATAAATGTAGATATAGATATAAATATAGATGTAGATATAGGTGTAAATGTAGATATAGATGTAGATATAGGTGTAAATGTAGATATAGATATACACGTAGACTTTGATGTAGATGTAAAAATAGAAGAAAATGTAGATATAGGAATATATATAGATGTTGATATAGATGTAGATATAGATGTTGATATAGATGTAGATATATATTAAAGCCCTTTCAATTGACCTAAAATGTTAGATACCAGAAATCACGTTTTGAATATAAACACAATTATCACGATCTTCGCGGAGTTTAAATGTTGACTTGGGATAACCTTTGACCATCGTAAAATACTCTTAGGGCGCTCCTCGCTCTACCCGTCATATACCTTGCTGTGTAGTTAGATGGTCATTTAACATCTTACATTATGTCCTATTTGGATGATGTGCTTTTGTGAATATGTATAACGTTAGTTACGTTATCAGTATTTCCTTAAATTTTTGGTGCCGTCTAATAACACTAATTATATTATTAATAGTATCCTATATAATAAAAGGCTATGTTCTGTGCGGTCATCGATAGCGATTGGTCCCTCAAACACATATGACTCCTACAGCCAATCATATTGAACACGTTTACGCGGACGTTCAAAACGAGTTATTTTTGGTGCAGTATTTCTTCCAAGACTTTATTTTGAGTTATGCGCGTTGGTATTTATAGTCAAAAGCTCTGTTTTTACGAGTTATTTATTTTAACTATAATGACTAGTATTTTTGACGTGATGCACATGTATGCCGGTCGAGACGGCTGTTGGAGGGGAGTTACAACATGCCACCGAACGGTGGCGGAACGTCCTTGGGCGGGCTTTGTTGTTCGTAATTATATAAACTTCACTATTACAAAACTTCACACCCAGATTTGCGCAGAATCCAATTACGGCTCAATTTACATTCAAACTTGATGATACACACGAATATTTGAACACACCGTAAATAATCAAACCCGTGTTATAGTTAGGGCTGGGTCATTTTTTTTAACCGACGCCCCCCTCCGCTACCTAAAATTCCATGGACATGACCAGACCAGCCGTGGATGACCACTCACCTCTCAAGGACGGCCCTGGAGGCGTCACACTTGCAGAACTGGAGGAAATGTCCGGTGATGGAGAAGGTGAAGTGAAGCTTCTGGTCGTTGTACTCGTGTGACAGCTCGGCCAGTTTGTCTGTCAGCAGTTTCTTAATGTGGGCCTTCTCCAGCTGCTGGTAGATGGCCTGCTTGGCCTCCCTCTCCTGGGCTTCTTGGTACTCCTGGACATGTACAGGTCAGAGTCAATAACATGTACAGGTCAGAGTCAATAACATGTACAGGTCAGAGTCAATAACATGTACAGGTCAGAGTCAATAACACACGATGTAAGGCTGTCGATAACATGTACACAAGATGTTAGGTTTTCATTGTCAGAGTCAATAACATGTATACAAGGTGTTGGCCTGTCAATAATATGTACACAAGATGTTGGCCTGTCAATAACATGTACACAAGGTGTTAGACTGTCACTGTCAGAGTTAATAATATGTATACAAGGAGTTGGCCTGTCAAAGGCAATAATATAAACACAAGATTGTTACTGTCAAATTCAATTATATTATTATATGAACAGAAGGCTTATCAAGTTTTTAAAAAAATCTTTAAAAAAAATTGTGACAAGTTCATAATTTTTTTTTCATCGGTGAAAATTAGTTTTTCTCGAGGAGCCAAGACATAGGTAGACCCCTGGAACAGATTGAGAACCCGTCAGAACCATCTACAATATACCCATGAACGAAAAGGAAAGGGTTCTCAAAGTTTTTCTCGGCACAGTTAAATTTGAATCCTCCTTGAATTCTTGAATGTGCTGTAGGCAACACAGGTTATACGTCATTTATGACAGACACACAGAATCGTGAAGGACAACATGTATAATGAATCTATCTTGCGTCATCAAGCTCCGTGATGCTGTGTGTTGCTACTAATATCTCTGGATTCCTAGAAGCCGAATGATGACTTGTATCTAAGATCATTTTCGTCTGTCCATCCATGCTTGTGGTCAAATACACTGTTGGCATTCTATCGACAGGCATCTAGTGGGTCAAACACACTGTTGGCATTCTATCGACAGGCATCTAGTGGATCAAAAACACTGTCGGCACTCTATCGACAGGCATCTAGTGGGTCAAATACACTGTTGGTATTCTATCGACAGGAATCTAGTGGGTCAAATACACTGTTGGCATTCTATCGACAGGCATCTAGTGGATCAAAAACACTGTTGGCACTCTATCGACAGGCATCTAGTGGGTCAAATACACTGTTAGCATTGTCACCTGGATTTGACATGAGTATCTACTGGATGATCTAACCAAGATTTTCATCTGTTGCTTTTTTTTTACGGTGACCCTGTCAAATAGTGACCTGGTATACTAGCGACTCCCCTCAGGGTCACCACCAGGTGTTAAGGAAACTCCTTGTTAAACAATACGATGCCACCTGAAGACCGTGCGAGTTGTCCCCCCCCCCGTCTGCTGTATCCCAAACATCCTCCAGATGCCCAACCACTTGATTCCATCACCTGGTCGTGATGTGTCTACCTGCACACGGCTAATTACCACTCTAACGGTGTAGCGAGGCGGTGGCGAGGTTCTGTCCGTATGATACGTATTTTGTTGACACGTCTGTAGGCGTTACCCTAACGCCCAACTTTTCACATATGACTTTGTTTACAAAGTCGACATCGGGTATCATGGGAATGATGAAAAAGTTTGGGATCATTTCTTTTCAAAATAAATATTACAACATAGAAGTTCAGCTGCATGCAATGCTTTCAGGCAACAGCATAGACTTCATTTTATTGTTAAAACAGGCGCAACTTCAGGGGCAACTCTTTTACAATCTCTGATCTGAATAATCTACCTTTGAACATGATCAGTCGTAGACCATTCCACACGCACAGGCCTTGACCTTGACTTGACATTTGAGACCAAACCATTGACATAAAAACAACAGCACCTTGTTGTACCGAGACTCAAGATCTTGGGTTGTACGGGAGAAATAAAGGAAAACAGTCGAAGATGACATCTAAAGTAATACAAGGTGAACAACACGTCATGTCATCTCATGTCATCTCATGTCATCTCATGCCATCTCATGTGTCTGTGTGTAAAAAGTCATGAGTTTATGTCCTTACGGTCAATGGTTTAATCCTCAACTCCATATTGAGATAATCCCCACCTTCATTTCGAGATAACCCTTGAACTTCCTCACATTCCTGGCCAAAAACTCGTTGTACTTCTCTCGCGCATCATTATGTTTGTCCTGGGTTCGAAGCCATTCCCTGAACTGCCCAAACAAAGCCTTTTTCTGTGGACAAACGGATAAATTCTTTGATAGATAAGATGCACCAGGGGATTTCAAACTTCGATAATATACTAATATTTATAATATGCTAATATTTATAATATACTAATATTTATGATAAACTAATATTTATAATATACTAGGGCCTCAATCACCCCCCAAACAACTCGACCCTTGTAAACAAAAAACACTTCATACATATTAAACCACTTGACTACTTATCACTCACGATAACCATGGCCGTATTTACTTGCTTAAATCAGATTTTATTTTAATAAGCATGTTACGTATAAAAAAAAATTAACAATAAAATTTGATGTTTATCAGTACTAGCTGTCTGAATTTCACGAATAGAGCATTAATTGTAAGCTTACAGGCGGGCACACAAATCCACTTGGTGGGCCGCATAAGGCCCGCGGGCCGCGTGTTTGATAACAATGTTCCCTTTAAGCTGAGAAGCCTAGCGGCCGTGCAGATATCTCGCCGACGCTCCGCAGCAAATTTTGGAAAAATATTGCACAAAAATTGGATGCTGAGCAAATTTGCTAACTAGATTTTTTACTTTACACACGGACCTGCGAACCTCAGACTTAGAGGGGACATCGTTTGAGACCATTTAGATACACTATCGTTAAGCACAAGGACATTTCTGTGGCTCAAAATGTATTGACAACATTTAATTAGTCATAAAGAACAGAACTTTTATAGATACCAAATAACATTTACATTCATTTCTGACTATATTCGTGGTAGATTATATAGCAAATATCTGTATGTACATATTGCTGATGTCACTGATAATGGGATCAAATTGACATAAGTCTTCAAAATCTAAAACTAAATGCCCATATTTAAAACTAGGGGTTGTAAGGCGCTACTGCACCCACTTTTTTCAAAAGCCCAAGTAACTTATCCTTGTTTCATAAATACGAAATATTAAACTTCCTGAAATGTGCACAAAGTATTTTATAATTATAAATCCTGAAATCCTCTTTTTACATAGTTCCCTATCCAAAATTAAAATATAAGCTAAAACAATGACGCCATATAGTATTTTCTTTACGGCGAGAAACTTCACACACTTTTTAAAATGCTATGGACTGTTGTACTATGTTCCTCAACGTTAGGGATCTGGTGATCTGGGCTATAATTACTATAATATTGTTTAATCTGGTGATCTGGGCTATAATTACTATAATATTGTTTAATCTGGTGATCTGGGCTATAATCACTATAATATTGTTTAATCTGGTGATCTGGGCTATAATTACTATAATATTGTTTAATCTGGTGATCTGGGCTATAATTACTATAATATTGTTTAATCTGGTGATCTGGGCTATAATTACTATAATATTGTTTAATCTGGTGATCTGGGCTATAATTACTATAATATTGTTTAATCTGGTGATCTGGGCTATAATTACTATAATATTGTTTAATCTGGTGATCTGGGCTATTACTATTATAATATTGTTTCATCTGGTGATCTGGGCTATAATTACTATAATATTGTTTAATCTGGTGATCTGGGCTATAATTACTATAATATTGTTTAATCTGGTGATCTGGGCTATAATTACTATAATATTGTTTAATCTGGTGATCTGGGCTATAATTACTATAATATTGTTTAATCTGGTGATCTGGGCTATAATTACTATAATATTGTTTAATCTGGTGATCTGGGCTATAATTACTATAATATTGTTTAATCTGGTGATCTGGGCTATAATTACTATAATATTGTTTAATCTGGTGATCTGGGCTATAATTACTATAATATTGTTTAATCTGGTGATCTGGGCTATTACTATTATAATATTGTTTCATCTGGTGATCTGGGCTATAATTACTATAATATTGTTTAATCTGGTGATCTGGGCTATAATTACTATAATATTGTTTAATCTGGTGATCTGGGCTATTACTATTATAATATTGTTTCATCTGGTGATCTGGGCTATAATTACTATAATATTGTTTAATCTGGTGATCTGGGCTATAATTACTATAATATTGTTTAATCTGGTGATCTGGGCTATAATTACTATAATATTGTTTCATCTGGTGATCTGGGCTATTACTATTATAATATTGTTTAATCTGGTGATCTGGGCTATAATTACTATAATATTGTTTAATCTGGTGATCTGGGCTATAATTACTATAATATTGTTTAATCTGGTGATCTGGGCTATAATTACTATAATATTGTTTAATCTGGTGATCTGGGCTATAATTACTATAATATTGTTTAATCTGGTGATCTGGGCTATAATTACTATAATATTGTTTAATCTGGTGATCTGGGCTATAATTACTATAATATTGTTTAATCTGGTGATCTGGGCTATAATTACTATAATATTGTTTAATCTGGTGATCTGGGCTATAATTACTATAATATTGTTTAATCTGGTGATCTGGGCTATAATTACTATAATATTGTTTAATCTGGTGATCTGGGCTATAATTACTATAATATTGTTTAATCTGGTGATCTGGGCTATAATTACTATAATATTGTTTAATCTGGTGATCTGGGCTATAATTACTATAATATTGTTTAATCTGGTGATCTGGGCTATAATTACTATAATATTGTTTAATCTGGTGATCTGGGCTATAATTACTATAATATTGTTTAATCTGGTGATATGGGCTATAATTACTATAATATTGTTTAATCTGGTGATCTGGGCTATAATTACTATAATATTGTTTAATCTGGTGATCTGGGCTATAATTACTATAATATTGTTTAATCTGGTGATCTGGGCTATAATTACTATAATATTGTTTAATCTGGTGATCTGGGCTATAATTACTATAATATTGTTTAATCTGGTGATCTGGGCTATAATTACTATAATATTGTTTAATCTGGTGATCTGGGCTATAATTACTATAATATTGTTTAATCTGGTGATCTGGGCTATAATTACTATAATATTGTTTAATCTGGTGATCTGGGCTATAATTACTATAATATTGTTTAATCTGGTGATCTGGGCTATAATTACTATAATATTGTTTAATCTGGTGATCTGGGCTATAATTACTATAATATTGTTTAATCTGGTGATCTGGGCTATAATTACTATAATATTGTTTAATCTGGTGATCTGGGCTATAATTACTATAATATTGTTTAATCTGGTGATCTGGGCTATAATTACTATAATATTGTTTAATGTTAACATAAATCATTACTATCAAAATTTTTGAAATGTCAAAATATGTGAAATAAAAACTTACTTCGTCTGAATCTAAGGCTTTCCTCAGGTCATTAGTGGATCTCTCCTCTCTGTCATTAGCCTTATCCTCTCCCCATCCTTTAGACTTATCATCTCTCCATCCTTTAGACTTATCGTCTCCCCATCCCTTAGATTTATCATCTCCCCATCCCTTAGACTTATCATCTCCCCATCCTTTAGATTTGTCATCTCCCCATCCTTTAGACTTATCATCTCCCCATCCTTTAGACGTATCCTCTCCCCATCCTTTAGACTTATCGTCTCTCAATCCCTTAGACTTATCATCTCCCCATCCCTTAGACTTATCATCTCCCCATCCTTTAGATTTGTCCTCTCCCCATCCTTTAGACTTATCGTCTCCCCATCCCTTAGACTTATCATCTCCCCATCCCTTAGACTTATCATCTCCCCATCCTTTAGACTTATCATCTCCCCATCCTTTAGATTTGTCATCTCCCCATCCCTTAGACTTATCATCTCCCCATCCTTTAGACTTGTCGTCTCCCCATCCCTTAGACTTATCGTCTCCCCATCCTTTAGATTTGTCATCTCCCCATCCCTTAGCCTTATCGTCTCCCCATCCCTTAGACTTATCGTCTCCCCATCCCTTAGACTTATCGTCTCCCCATCCCTTAGACTTATCGTCTCCCCATCCTTTAGATTTGTCATCTCCCCATCCCTTAGACTTATCGTCTCCCCATCCCTTAGACTTATCGTCTCCCCATCCTTTAGATTTGTCATCTCCCCATCCCTTAGACTTATCGTCTCCCCATCCCTTAGACTTATCATCTCCCCATCCTTTAGACTTATCGTCTCCCCATCCTCTAGATTTCTCTTGTCCCTCATTTTTGACTTGTTGACCACTCTGACTGCCCTGTCCACCATTATCTTCCTGCTGTTTGTCTATCCCCAGGCCCTTCTCCTTGAGTTTGTTCTCCACCTCCGTCCACAACTTGGCAAAGTCTCCGGCCAGGACCAGGGGTACCACCAAGCAGACGACCAGAAGCCTCATCGTGACCTAGTGAATAAATACAATGAACTAGAGCAAACATCTTTACCTAGTTAGTAAAACAAGCTGAAATAACAATGTGTTTTAGATACATCACCGCATTTAAAGAAATCACCATAACATCAGCAACAAAACGTTTCGTGGAAAGAGTAGAGGAACATCATTACGGCCTTCATGTCTGAACCATCTAAACCTGGATGGCGTGGCGATGTCAGAGGCGCAGAGGTAGGACATTTTACACAGATAGTTTTTTTTTAAGTTCATTGTTTCCAGTTCTCCTAATAAACCAAAAAGCATGGCGTTCAGGAACAAGCAACTACGTCATCAAGTGGTCAAGTTGTTCAGTGTTGATATTTAGAAGGGGGAGGGACAGCCATATTGGCGTGAAGGCTTGATAGGAAGGAGAGGTAGTGTCTGATGTTTCATATGAAAGGAAACCAACTTAGCCTTGACACATCGACACCACTGTGAAAGTCCCCCCACCCACACTTTACTGCCTCCACAGTGGGATGGGTGTGTAAGATTTATATTTTTAAAAAGAGTCACAACATGCTGCAAAGGTTCGCGAATTGGGTACCACTTCTTTTTCTTGTCTTGGTCTCAAAATAGACGTTCACGTGCCTCTACGGATCACGTGTTCTGAAATGTCGCCCCAAAATTATAACCCAAACGCCTTGGAAAATTCGACTAAGGGAGGTCGAAAGCCAAAATCTTCGAGTTAAGGAGATCTATCTAAAATACATTAGTCTTATGGAATCTTGCCGGTACCTAACAATTAATTTGATATAGGGATGTTTTCGACTTAGGGAAGTTTGACTTAGTGAGAGCCGACTATATAACATCTTGGCCTACTGCAAGGCCTGGCTGGCCCGCTTGGGGTTCCATTGCAAAGATTTCGGTTAAGTTATTTTTAAAGATCATCATCAATGTTGATAACCTGGCTGCGCTTTTGTGGGCATTCGATGCGTACGTTAAGCGTAGCTACCCTCTTGTGAGCAATCGATGCGTACGTTACGCTTAGCTGCGCTCTTGTGGGCATTCAATGCGTACGTTAATCGCACGACGGAGATATCAGAACCCCGAGAGCGCAGCGCAGTATAAAAGTGAATGCAGAGCGAACAAAATTCTGTCCTGTATTAAATTGTAACATACCACATGTAATCTCTTGTATGTTTGCATGAAACTGATTTACTGAACAAACAAACAAACAAACAAACAAATCAAAAGCAAAAAATTGCTAACATGATATATTCTATCTTCTGCTGGAAACATGATAATGTTTAAACTCTCTCTCTAACACGGTTAAAATTTGACAGTAATAACTTTGTGATCACTTACTGTTGGCAGTAATAACTTTGTGATCACTTACAGTTGGCAGTAATAACTTTGTGATCACTAACAGTTGGCAGTAATAACTTAGTGATCACTTACTGTTGGCAGTAATAACTTTGTGATCACTTACAGTTGGCAGTAATAACTTTGTGATCACTTACAGTTGGCAGTAATAACTTTGTGATCACTTACTGTTGGCAGTAATAACTTTGTGATCACTTACAGTTGGCAGTAATAACTTTGTGATCACTTACTGTTGGCAGTAATAACTTTGTGATCACTTACAGTTGGCAGTAATAACTTTGTGATCACTTACAGTTGGCAGTAATAACTTTGTGATCACTTACAGTTGGCAGTAATAACTTTGTGATCACTTACAGTTGGCAGTAATAACTTTGTGATCACTTACAGTTGGCAGTAATAACTTTGTGATCACTTACAGTTGGCAGTAATAACTTTGTGATCACTTACAGTTGGCAGTAATAACTTTGTGATCACTTACAGTTGGCAGTAATAACTTTGTGATCACTTACAGTTGGCAGTAATAACTTTGTGATCACTTACAGTTGGCAGTAATAACTTTGTGATCACTTACAGTTGGCAGTAATAACTTTGTGATCACTTACAGTTGGCAGTAATAACTTTGTGATCACTTACAGTTGGCAGTAATAACTTTGTGATCACTTACAGTTGGCAGTAATAACTTTGTGATCACTTACAGTTGGCAGTAATAACTTTGTGATCACTTACAGTTGGCAGTAATAACTTTGTGATCACTTACAGTTGGCAGTAATAACTTTGTGATCACTTACAGTTGGCAGTAATAACTTTGTGATCACTTACAGTTGGCAGTAATAAATTTGTGATCACTTACTGTTGGCAGTAATAACTTTGTGATCACTTACTGTTGGCAGTAATAACTTTGTGATCACTTACAGTTACAAGTACACTTCTTTAAGTCAATACGCCAAACTTACCGTTACAAGAAACTTTCAAGAGAAACTTCCAGAAGTGCAGAGCGTCGGTCAATGAATGATATGATGTCTTTGCTCACCACCTGGTCTTCTGTCATGTTTTATACCTGTCCTGTGGTCTCACCTTTGCACCACTTCCCGCCCCCAGTCACACCACCCCCCCCCCAAATCCTCATGTGTAGTCTGTATTTCGTCATGATTGTTGAATTCTCTGCTAAGCGGCTGATGACTTTTTATTTCTATTTCTCAAGGCATGGGATACCATAGTACGTCAGTCCAACAGTGTCAGGGGAGGGTACTAGACTTAGACCTTAACCCCCCACCACCCCCACCGCAACTTGGCCTGATGTTTGAATAAGAGGACCAATAACATCTTGTCTGTACATAGGTGTGTCATTGGGGGGGGGGTGCAGTGGGTGACCGTTAATCCAAGATCTGAACATTGAATTGTTGATGACGTGTAGAAGTCTAGCAAGGCCACAATAATATTGTTGTCTATAATACAATTTTTTGTTAATTGTAAAACGTTTGGTAGTTGAAGTCTCAGCTAACAGAGTAAACAGTGGAATTCTACTACAGTCAACGCTCAACTGTAGTTTTGTGGAATATTCTCGAACAGATTTCACCAAATAGTTGAATATTTGAAGACCTTTTTTTAGAATAGCCATTAGATATTTATGACAGATTGGAGGAGTTTCTCAGTAGCTAATAATCGGATACCCTTTCCCCCCCCCCACCACAGACAAGACATAATGAACAGAGGCGTGGTTAGTGTTAACTCCTCCATCTCCTGCAAAAAAAGAAGTCTCGTTATTTGGACGAAATCATCGACCCTGGTTTTAAAGAAAAATAATGGACCTCATTTTCCCTGTTGCTACGCCACTGCTAGTGTCGCTATATTTAAAATATAATCGTTTTGTACAAATCGTGATCAAACAAATGATACAACATCATAATCGTGATCAAACAGATGATACAGCATCTTGCATGTCTCCATTTGTATAATGTGATGAACTGGTATCACCAATTGCAATGTTCGATGTACACAGTGAGACAAAGTTTGCGATTATGGTCTTGTCAATCTGGTCCGTTGTTTAGTAACAACATGAGTCTTCATTTACGTACGGGATATAGTCATTATTGTGTATGATGCAATGGGACCTTAATATGGCTCCATTCAATCCATGCCATAAGCCCAATGTGATACTCTCACCTCCCTCGTTGAAAACACGATTTCTCAGCTCACAGCCACTTAATAACTTCACGCAGTTTTAGAGCTTCTCTTGACACACCAAGCTGCCACAGCACATGGACACACCAAGCTGTCACAACACATGGACACACCAAGCCGTCACAACACATGGACACACCAAGCTGTCACAACACATGGACACACCAAGCTGTCACAACACATGGACACACCAAGCTGTCACAGCACATGGACACACCAAGCTGTCACAGCACATGGACACACCAAGCTGTCACAACACATGGACACACCAAGCTGTCACAACACATGGACATACCAAGCTGTCACAACACATGGACACACCAAGCTGTCACAACACATGGCTAATGAGATGGGAATGGACCACGTCAATCACGACGGACATTAAAACAAAAGACACTTTGTGGACAATTTTTTTAAGTTCAAGTTAACACACACAAAAAAGAGGAAAAACAAGCGAAATTTGTATTGAAATTAAATGCAATGAATAAAAACAGCTGTATTTAGAGAGACAATCACGTGACAGTTTGAATAGTCCATGGTCTCCTCGTGTTTCAATTCAATGTCTTTAGTTTTTGTTTATAACTTCTCTGATCTGGCTGCTGACAAACTTTCTATCATATTAGAATAAAGAAATTCTGTACGGAGATTAGCCATGTAGATCTGTTGACTCTGTTCAACTTGGGTGAGTCACGATCAATGTATCCCGTCCTCGTCTACAGGCAGGTGTCATGGCCGGGGGTCTCATCGCCGGGTCTCATGGCCGGGTTCATGGCCAGATCTTACGGTCACGTCCCACGACCAGGTCTCACTCTCCGGTCTCATGACAAAGTCTCTCGTCCAGGTCTCACATCCAGGTCTCACGACCAGGTCTCACGGCCAGGTTTCACAGCCAGGTCTCACGACCAGGTCTCACGGCCAGGTTTCACAGCCAGGTCTCACGACCAGGTCTCACGGCCAGGTCTCACGACCAGGTCTCACGACCAGTTCTCACAGCCAGGTCTCACGACCAGGTCTCACGGCCAGGTTTCACAGCCAGGTCTCACGACCAGGTCTCACGGCCAGGTCTCACGACCAGTTCTCACAGCAAGGTCTCACTATAGCGTCAGTTTAGGAACGTTGTAGAAAAAAAGAGACCATTTTGTGCAGCTCATTTTTCAAACAATGATTTAAAATTGTTACAATTTATATTAATCCAAAATCAAATTTGACCATAAACCATCCATGGTGTCAATATCACAACCCAGTTTATGCAACACAAAAATCAAAAATGTATTTCCGTTCTTGGACATTTTTAGCTGAGTCACGAGTCGTGCACGCATGACGGCCCCACTGTCATTGGAGCCAGAAATCTTTTATGTACTTTAAATAAAATCATCGCCCCCTAAAAACCCAACACCGGAACGCGCCCCACATTCTGTTATGCAGTGCACCCCTCCCCAGTATGAACACCCCCCATATAACATCCCCACCCTCACCCACCCCACTACCCAGGGAGCCGTATATAGGTATAGCGATCTCAAGGAACAGAATAGAAAACAAATCCTTTGAGCTGAAATGAAAGTAAATCTCCACAACGTGCGCACCGAGTCTGGTGTGCAAATATGAAATCGTTATGTGGAACAACAATATTTATTCGTGCCACGAGGGGGGGGGGCGGACGAAAGCCAACTCTGTAGACGTAAACGCTACCCCGTTTGTCAAATGTCAAATAGGTTACCTGCCCTTATATTTGTAGCAAATTAAAAAAAAGAATTGACATCTTGTCCTTAATTATGATAATCATTTATTGACATTTTGCATTCTTTGAGCATATGCTTTGCATTTGACAAATATTTTTCAAGACTTGAAAATTTCGTTCCGTGAAAAAAGTGGTCAATTATTTTTGAAATTGTAATGAGAAGCTAAGCAGAAGTGCAGCGTTAAGAACAGAAGATGGCAGAGGAAATAATGGACGGATCGGCCTGGACAGTCAATGGAGATTGTGAGTAGGAGGGACAGAGAGGGATATACCGTCACAGACAGATTAATAGTGAGAGAGAGAGATAGAGGGAGAGATCGAGAGAAAGATACCGATAGAGACAGAGAGGGGGTGGACAGAAATAGAGAGAGAGACAGAGAGGAGAGAGATTCCGCAAAAGAGAAAGACAGAGCGAGAGAGAGATCCCTACAGAGAGAGTGTGTGAGAGAGAGAGAGAGAGAAAGTTGTGATAGTAAAACACAAGAAAAGTATGAGTGTCAGACACCGAGAACGAGACTCATCCCAAGGGGAACTAAGAGAGATAGCTGGCTAATAGTGACTGTTTCCTAAAGTGTGCTAGTTATCCCACTTACTGTAGATGTCAACGCTTAAAGCCATGTCTTTGATCATATTGTCAGTTATAGCCCTAGCACACCTGAACTAGACATCCTTGTTGTAGTACTGTATGGTCGCTAGACATCCTTGTTGTTGTACTGTATTGTCGCTAGACATCCTTGTTGTAGAACTGTATTGTCGCTAGACATCCTTGTTGCAGAACTGTATTGTCGCTAGACATCCTTGTTGTAGAACTGTATTGTCGCTAGACATCCTTGTTGCAGAACTGTATTGTCGCTAGACATCCTTGTTGTGGAACTGTATTGTTGCTAGACATCCTTGTTGTAGAACTGTATTGTCGCTAGACATCCTTGTTGTAGAACTGTATTGTCGCTAGACACCCTTGTTGTAGAACTGTATTGTTGCTAGACATCCTTGTTGTAGAACTGTATTGTCGCTAGACATCCTTGTTGTAGAACTGTATTGTCGCTAGACATCCTTGTTGTGGAACTGTATTGTTGCTAGACATCCTTGTTGTAGAACTGTATTGTCGCTAGACATCCTTGTTGTAGAACTGTATTGTTGCTAGACATCCTTGTTGTAGAACTGTATTGTCGCTAGACATCCTTGTTGTAGAACTGTATTGTCGCTAGACATCCTTGTTGTAGAACTGTATTGTCGCTAGACATCCTTGTTGTAGAACTGTATTGTCGCTAGACATCCTTGTTGTAGAACTGTATTGTCGCTAGACATCCTTGTTGTAGAACTGTATTGTCGCTTATGAGTCGTCAGGTTTTTAAAGAAAGATTGGTGCACTATTATCTTATCTGTTACAGACGCTCTGTGTATACAGAAGATTATTGCGTCCTACGCTTATCCATGGTTTTTGTCTAGTCTTGCATTTTTTATTGGAGTTTTAAATGATGATAGAGTTTTTGTTTTCCTGGTTTCCTCATTCCAGACGGGAAGAACGAAAATGTGTATGCTTGCTCTTGCATACTGAATAACAAAACTGATTGTATCTCATTGTGATCTGATGGTTGTATTGTGTTATCTTTATGTTGTATTTCTAATCTAGAATTAATTGCCGCATGTAGTGTTGTGTTTGTTAAAATCATTCCTGAGTTTGTGCTAAAGAAAGTGTTTTGTACGTAACAAAACTTCATGAGACATGTTGATCTTTTTTTATTTTTATCTTGTAAAACTTGTTTGTTAGAAAAGAGACTTTGTTTGTAAAGATGTATCACATATATGTTGGTGAGCTTGGCGTGACCACGTCTTACGTTACATCGTAGATAGTTGTTCTGCGTTTCACTGACCACTGTTGTAAATGTCCCCAAGAAACAAAACTGATATTACTGAGAGATTTTGAAGCTGGTATTCAAAACAAGAGTTGAAACTAGCGATATCTGCGATGGGTCGAATTCCTTTATATGGCACACGCAGGTTTGGCACGTTATATCTTCTGTTATTTTATTGAACTCTAAATAGTGATGTCACATATCTAACAAATGTCACATATCTGACAAATGTCACATATTGACAAATGTCACATATCTGACAAATGTCACATATCTTACAAATGTCACATATTGACAAATGTCACATATCTGACAAATGTCACATATCTGACAAATGTCACATATCTGACAAATGTCACATATTGACAAATGTCACATATCTGACAAATGTCACATATCTGACAAATGTCACATATTGACAAATGTCACATATCTGACAAATGTCACATATCTGACAAATGACTAGTACCAACGAATGATTTGAATAAGAAAGAAAAGTTTGTAATTCTGATTCCAGTAACCCATAATTATTAAATGTGTGGCAGTAATTTTCAAAACATAAAATAGATCAATCTTTGACATACTTTGTGTGTCTCAATTTTATAAGCGCTGCCTTGCTGTGGATTCTCTTGCATGTAACGCTATGGTCAGTACACTGTGGTCAGTACGCTGTGGTCAGTACGCTGTAGTCAGTACGCTGTGGTCGATATGCTGTGGTCGGTACGCTGTGGCCAGTACGCTGTGGTCAGTATGATGTCGATCGTCTATACGCTGTGGTCAGTACGCTTTGGTCAGTACGCTGTGGTCAGTACGCTGTGGTCAGTGCGCTGTGGTCAGTACGCTGTAGTCAGTACGCTGTGGTCGATATGCTGTGGTCGGTACGCTGTGGTCAGTACGCTGTGGTCAGTATGATGTCGTCGGTACGCTTTGGTCAGTACGCTTTGGTCAGTATGATGTCGTCGGTACGCTTTGGTCAGTACGCTTTGGTCAGTACGCTTTGGTCAGTACGCTTTGGTCAGTATGATGTCGTCAGTATGCTTTGGTCAGTATGATGTGGTCGGTACGCTATGGTCATTACGCTTTGGTCAGTATGATGTCGTCAGTACGCTTTGGTCAGTATGATGTCGTCAGTGCGCTATGGTCAGCACGCTTTGGTCAGTATGATGTCGTCGGTACGCTTTGGTCAGTATGATGTCGACGGTACGCTTTGGTCAGTATGATGTCGTCGGTACGCTTTGGTCATTTCGCTTTGGTCAGTATGATGTCGTCAGTACGCTTTGGTCAGTACGCTTTGGTCGGTATCATGTGGTCGGTACGCTATGGTCATCACGTTTTGGTCAGTATGATGTCGTCAGTACGCTTTGGTCAGTACGCTTTGGTCAGTACGCTTTGGTCAGTACGCTTTGGTCGGTATGATGTGGTCGATAGGAGTGAAAATGAAATTTCTCATAAATTCTACCCGTCGGACTAGTAAAATGGTGACTTAATTGAATTCAGATTTGGTCAAGTAAGTTTCATGGCTTGGTTGTTCACATATCCCTCCGCCATTTCTGTTGTAAATCTTGTTAAGTGCAACAATCGATTATCTTATACGGTCTGCTAAGACTCAAACCCCCCCCCCTTTTTTTTTCTCCACTCAGGGGTCAACGATCAGGTTGAATGTTAGTTGTATGTGTTGAAACATACAACACAACTGTTGTGTTTCCGACTCATGCCCTTCCTATCTTACTGAACTTTTGTCGGTCTACTCACCCACTCTTCAGCTACGCTCTTATGCGGACACACGCATTCTCTCTGTTCCTAAGACACGCACAAAAACATTTGGCGAAAGTTCATTCTCTTTTTGTGCAGCCAAACAATGGAATTCTCTACCACTACACATCCGTAGTATTCAAACAACCAAGTCCTTCAAGACTGCACTAAAGACACATCTTTTCAACATTTATTTTCAAAATTAATGAAACAACAATTCTTTTAATGATGAACATTGCTTTTTTGTGTTATGTACTGTAATTAATATGGTTGTTATGGTATGAATGCTAATTTATTACTTATATGTATGTTAATACCTTCATGTAAAGCGCTGTGAGCCCAGTTACTTATTGGGATAGAGCGATATATAAATTATCAATGTACTAGCGTACACCCGTCAAAAATGACGGAAGTTTTCAGCTGAAATCTATTTATTTTATTAAAAAATGAACTTTTTTTAGGGCGCCTACGGCGCCGACCTTTTTCAAAAGCCCAACTAACTTGTCCTTGTTTGATAAATACGAAATATTAAACTTTCTGAAATGTACACAAAGTATTTAATTTTTATAATAGGGGTTGCAGGGCGACTACGGCGCCCCCTTTGTTTTTAAATCCCTTATATTAACTTCACCGCCGTCTCTGTCTCTCTGTCTGTCGTCATCTCATGGGCGGGCGGGCGGAAAAACAAAAGTCAAAAATGACCCACTTCCCGTGATCCGATCAAGCTGAAATTTGGCACACGGACCCGTCTAATCTAACAATGCATCGTATCAAAATTTCAGATCGATCGAACGTACCGTAATTAAATTAATGCATTTTTAGTTATATGAGGTATGTAATTCAAATTCACGGTCTGTTATTGTTTTTTTTCCCCACGTGAAAGTTTGAGTTGACGCTTAGACGTCGACCGTCGTGCCGACACCCCCTCACTTCCCGTCCCCGTTAAAAGACATGGGACATCACTCGGTGTCAGTCTGTAAATGCTTGTCACGTTTGAAAATAATCAATACTGTTAGATATGACTCATATATAAGGGATTTATAGTCAAAAACTTTGTTTTTACGGGTTTGTTTTATTTGATTTATAATTAACCATCATCAAATACTATTTTTAAATCCCTTATATTAACTTCACCGCCGTCTCTCTCTGTCTCTCTGTTTGTCGTCATCTCATGGGCGGGCTGGCGGAAAAACAAAAGTAAAAAATGACCCATTTTCCCGTGATCCGATCGAGCTGAAATTTGGCACACGGACCCGTCTGACCTAACAATGCATCGTATCAAAATTTCAGATCGATCGAACGTACCGTAATTAAATTAATGCATTTTTAGTTTATCCTTATATGAGATATGTAATTCAAATTCACTGTTTGTTATTGTTTTTTTTCCCACGTGAAAGTTTGAGTAGACGCGTTGAGGCGACCCATCGAAGCAACGGGGCGCTTTTGTTTACATTTTACGTGTCACGCTGAGCTCGGTCAAGCGAATCGGTGACCAGACTTTTCCCGCTCTCACCCTCAGGGTTATGAAGCAAAGTTGAGTTAAGACAGATTCAGTCTGTATGTTTGTCGTGTTTGAAAATAATCAATACTGTTAGTTATGTCTCATATATAAGGGATTTATAGTCGAAAACTTTGTTTTTACGGGTTTGTTTTATTACATTGATCCCTTTTCCAAAATTAAAATATTAGCGAAAACGATGACGCAATATTATATTTTTTTACTGCGCATTTTTAATTTGCACACCTTTTGATGCATTGGTGCAGTAATTTGGTTTTCCCCCGCTTTCTAAAATCAGTAGCGTCAGGACAGACTGACTGACTTGCGTGACAATTGCAAATTATATAGTTTTAATTATTATTTATTATTAAATGATTGCGAATTGAGCCATTACCCTACAATACCAAGTAAATCTAAGAATGATCTAAACTCTAAACTACGGGAGTTACTAAAAAGTTTTACAAGACTTTGTTTCCAGTAGATCTCCCCCTCCCCTCCATCGCTTGTCTAATGGTACCAATAGTCTATACATACTCTTCAAAGAAATAAATTATTCGTTGGTCAAAGTTTTGATTTACTTCTATCAATCAATGCGCCATCAAAGTTGTGTACCACTTATATATCAATTAATGCGTTTTATAATTTTGTTACGTCACTTCTTTCTAAGTCTTCTGTTTTATGTTGTTAGAGTTGACCAGCCACCTGTCTAACTCATGATGGTCAGTTTTATGTTGTTAGAGTTGACCAGCCACCTGTCTTACTCATGATGGTCAGTTTTATGTTGTTAGAGGTGACCAGCCACCTGTCTAACTCATGATGGTCAGTTTTATGTTGTTAGAGGTGACGAGCCACCTGTCTAACTCATGATGGTCAGTTTTATGTTGTTAGAGGTAACCAGCCCCCTGTCTAACTCATGATGGTCAGTTCTATGTTGTTAGAGGTGACCAGCCGCCTGTCTCACTCATGATGTTAAGTGTTGACATGGCGGGGAATACGTATAGCTCACAAGGATTAACATACGTATGATTAATTAAAGGTCAAGCATAAATAGGCATTGGACACACGTGACGTATAGGACATTACAGGACTTAATTGACATATGGGACATTACGGGACATACAAGAGACATGGGTCATTACGGGACACACGTGACGCATAGGACATTACAGGATGTAAATGACAGATGGGACATTACGGGACATACGTGAGACATGGGGTATTACGGGATAAACTGCCAAAAAATAAGTTATATACAAATTTTTTCCTTTCTACGTATGTTTATTACAAAATGTCTGTATAAAAACTTCTTATCAGAGATGGATCTTTATGTCTGCTGTGGTGAGTCGTCTGTTTGACTTATCCTCTCCCGATATCTCTGCACTTTCAGACATTAAAGATGTTCTGTGGACATAAGAGTGGGCGGGGTTGAAAGGAATGAATAAGATACTAAAGAGGGGGGGGGGCAGCACTCGCTGTTTGTTATAATGAACCTTTACCCAACACAACAATTAAATAGGTATCGGAAAGACTTCTCCAAGCAAATTTGAATGTTTATTAGACGAAGAAGGCTTTTCGCCTAATTATTTGTTGAGTTCATGTCCTTGTTCCACTTCTTTATTGAAATGAACATTTTGTAAGAACCAAGGGTAGATAACCAACGAGATTGTCACCATTCAATAGATCAGGGGTCGGGAAACTGTTTGCCTGAGAGAGCCGTAAACACCACATATTTAGAAAAGTAATTATGTGAGAGCCAGAGCCATAAATTATGTTTAAAACTAAAAGTTCAAAGTAAATGTGTGCATTTTTCATAAACAATAAAAGTACTATAAGTATAATTATATCTCTGAATTCTTTTTGATTTCATTATTATGCTGTTTTTACATGCAATTAACATGCAGATTAAATGAGCCTGAATAAACGTTTTTTTTAAAAAAAATCAACATATGTCTGAGAGCCAGATGCAGCCATCAATAGAGCCACATCTGGCTAGCGAGCCATGGTTTTCCGAGCCCTGCAATAGAATTAGTTGTCCCTCTTGAACTTCCTACAATATTTAATTTGTTAAACTATCAAAGGGAGACAACAACAAACATCTTGAGACTCACTGTACTGGAAGGGGGGGGGGAGTGGCTCACTGCCCAGCCCTCAGTTTCTTGTTGTAGGCCACCAGGTCGGGCTCCGCGTGTCTGAGCAGACTGGTCAGCTGTTTGGCCGAGCTGCACATGATGGTCACGTACTCGTTGAGGACAAACTTGAGCTGCTCCGTGACCTCAAGGTTGGCAAACCACTTGATCTTCTCCTGCAGGAGTGGGGGGGGGTCGATATCAAGTTATGGCGCAGATCAAAAACTTTATACATTTCAATGTAAAAACAACAAAACAATATTGATATAAACAGAGCAACAAGTCAAGGATGAGTGCAATAAACAAGCCTGCTATTGAGTGTCGATATTATTTATTGGTACTAGCCCAGACGTATAAACTTTACTGAAGTTACCGATCCAATAGACGTTTATTTCTGTCATCAATTGTCCCGTTTATTTCAGACATCAATTTGTCCCGTTTATTTCTGTCATCAATTGTCCCGTTTATATATGTCATCAATTTTCCCGTTTATTTCTGTCATCAATTGTCCTGTTTATTTCTGTCATCAATTGTCCCGTTTATATATGTCATCAATTGTCCCGTTTATTTCTGTCATCAATTGTCCCGTTTACTTCTGTCATCAATTGTTCCGTTTATTTCAGCCATCAATTGTTCCGTTTATTTCAGCCATCAATTGTCCCGTTTATTTCTGTCATCAATTGTCCCGTTTATTTCAGCCATCAATTGTCCCGTTTATTTCTGCCATCAATTGTCCCGTTTATTTCTGCCATCAATTGTCCCGTTTATTTCTGCCATCAATTGTCCCGTTTATTTCTATCATCAATTGTCCCGTTTATTTATGTCATCAATTGCCCCGTTTATTTTTGTCATCAATTGTCCCGTTTATTTCTGTCATCAATTGTCCCGTTTATTTCTGTCATCAATTGTCCCGTTTATTTCTGTCATCAATTGTCCCGTTTATTTCTGCCATCAATTGTCCCGTTTATTTCTGCCATCAATTGTCCCGTTTATTTTTGTCATCAATTGTCCCGTTTATTTCTGTCATCAATTGTCTCGTTTATTTCTGTCATCAATTGTCCCGTTTATTTCTGTCATCAATTGTCCCGTTTATTTCTGCCATCAATTGTCCCGTTTATTTCTGCCATCAATTGTCCCGTTTATTTCTGCCATCAATTGTCCCATATATTTATGCCATCAATTGTCCCGTTTATTTCTGCCATCAATTGTCCCGTTTATTTCTGTCATCAATTGTCCCGTTTATTTCTGCCATCAATTGTCCCGTTTATTTCTGCCATCAATTGTCCATTTTCCAATGTCTTAGTTTCACGTCGTTTATGTTTAAGGCATTTGATTTACGATTCGAATAAATCCAATTTGGGGAAAACCCGGCATACAGTGCAATACAAATCTTGGTCTCAGATTAACGTTTCGTTTTACTAACCGCACAGGTGACGTCATCATATTGATACTGTAGCCTATAACTGATTGGCTCACGTGACCACTTTAATTTCAGGTTGACTTCATAGCAAACATGAATGACCCCCTTCTGGTCTTGGTCAAAATGACTTACACCGTATTTATATGTCTAGCCATATAACTAAAGCTATAGCTAACCCTATATCTAACCCTATGGCTAACATTATGGCAAAACCCACATCCTTCTTGCTGGGGTCCGCCATGTACTCGGCTATGCTAGAGTTGAAGGTGGCCAAAGTTCCGTTAGCTCCAAACTCCTCCATGTCCAGCGTGTCCGAGAGTTGTGAGCTCTCGTCGACCTCAAGGTCTGGACTTCCAAACTGACCGGAAGCGATTCTGTGCCGCAGAAATGTAAAATATCAACAACAGACAAATAATATCTTGAACCAATAGTCATGCCATGGGCCCCCCCCCCGGCCCCCAGGTAACAAAGGACTTATACAGACGAACTTCTTGAAAGGCCCATACTCAGCTTAACAGAAAAAACTGAGCAAACCATAATTTACACTTTAAGAGTTGCAGGGAAATTTTTATATTTGTTGGATATGTACTAGTCTTTGACAACACAAATACGATTTTTTAACACGCAGTAGGGGCGACAACAAATATTTGGAAAGACCGTGAAACATACCGCTGGTTAAAACAATTTATGGCCCCTGACGTGACACTGGGGTGAGCCGTTGAACTTTTAGCCGTCGTGACACGAGCCGCATGTGATACTTGAGCCGTATGTGATACAAGCCGTATGTGATACGAGCCGTATGTGATACAGGCCGTATGTGATACAGGCCGTATGTGATACAGGCCGTATGTGATACAGGCCGTATGTGATACAGGCCGTATGTGATACAGGCCGTATGTGATATGAATCGTATGTGATATGAGTCGTATGTGATGTGAGTCATATGTGATATGAGTCGTATGTGATATGAGTCGTATGTGATATGAGTCGTATGTGATACGAACCGTATGTGATTTTACTCCAGTGTTATTTCAGCCAGTAGGGGCCTAAACAAATCATGTCTACATTTGTTTCTTAGACTAAAGATAAAGATTTTATACAATGGCTGTTGCCCTAAAGCTTACATAGAGTCGAAAAGCCAGTTTTATCAATGTAAAGTTTAAAGTGACGAATTCTTCAAACTGACAGATCGATATCATCAAACTGATAGATCAATATCGTACAATTGTAAGATCGATACCGTGAAATTGAAAGACGATAAGGAACAATTATACATTCGATATCATCAAATTGAAGTATCGATAACGCCTAATTTAAAGATCGATGCCGAAATGAAACAATCGATACCCTGAGCTAAGCTGCAACAGTAAACAAGATAACCCTGACCTGTCTAAGACGTCCCTGGAGTTGCCGCACTTGCAGAACTCCAAGAAGTGTCCAGTGATGGAATAGAGGAAGTGGACTTTCTGTTCCTTGTACTCCTTGGTCAGATTGGTCAGTTTCTCGGTCAGCATCTTCTTCATGTGGATTTTCTCCATCTGTTTGTAGATGGCTATTTTGGCTTCTTTCTCCTGGGTCTCTTTCAATTCCTGTCAAAGTTGATGAAAGAATTCATATACTCGGTCAGATTGTACCACATACAAGCGTACATCAACAATTGCTGTACATACAAGAGCACTACAACAATTGCTGTAAGAAAAGAGTACATCAACAATTGCTGTACATACAAGTGTACATCAACAATTGATGTACATACATCATACAAGTGTCGTATAGAACTGAGTAAAATCTCGTATCCTATAAAGCAGTTGCTGAATCTCTCCACCACCCCCCCCTCCCGCTGACCCGGTCAGCTTACCTTGGCCTTGAGGTACTCTTTAAATTTGTCCAGGTTCCTTGCCATGTACTCCTTGTACTCCTCCTGAGCCCTGTCGTGGCGCTCTTGGCTCCTGAGCCAGTCTTTGAACTCCTCAAACTGGGCTTTCCTCTGTGGGCCAACAATCAAGTTGTGAAATAAGGCGGATACTGTGGTAGGGTCGGGGGGGGGGCGGGGTCGACTATTTAGACTTTGGTCATATCGGCATTTCTTTTATTTTTCTTCCAAACAAAACAATTTATTGACTGTACACGAGTAACCAATCGTTGCAATGAATTCCAAGGTCTATTTTGGAGTAATGCCTTGTCGGCTTACTAAAAACAACATATAACAACAGCATTTGTGTGATTCGATTCTTTGCTAGTGTTTACTGTTTTACGTATTTTATAAAAATGACGGACAGGCGATTTGTTTGTAAGTTCTGTGTCTCGGTGGCTCGATAGGCTCTCAACTTCTTATAACGTTATAATTTCAACAATTTAAAAAAAAATCTTCTTAATTATTTGAGCAAGGGTAGGCAACCACATAATTTTGAAAATGTAAGATTTTTCCAGAGATTGTCTTTCTTGTGAAATAAAGTTTTGTTAAACATTTTAAAAGTAATTTTAAAATTGAAATTCAGGTGATTAAAGGGCCGCTGATTCACTACTAAACTAGACCACTAAACTGGACCACTAAACTAGACCACTAAACTAGACCACTAAACTAGACCTTGAACTATTCGGAAACCAAGAGACTTGGAAAAAGTCGAGGTTCGCTGAAAATAGAGTCACCTTCTCAAACAAGGAAAAAACATTTTGTATAATATTTAAACAGTAATCAAGATGGGCTGGGGTCAAAACACTATAGCTAATATGAAATCTGAATGCGAACAAAGTATTTAAAACTGAACTGTGAAAGAGTTAGATGCGAATCTTATCATGACATGTCTCATTGCTCTGCTTGTATTTCCTTTGTTATCTTCTACGTCCGAGTAAAGACATGACTTACCTGCTCTACATCAACGTCTTTCTGGTCATCGCCGGAGCCTTGAGACTTTTTCTGACCCCATCCTTTGGATTTATCATCTCCCCATCCTTTGGATTTATCATCTCCCCATCCTTTGGATTTATCAACTCCCCATCCTTTGGATTTATCATCTCCCCATCCTTTGGATTTATCATCTCCCCATCCTTTGGATTTATCATCTCCCCATCCTTTGGATTTATCATCTCCCCATCCTTTGGATTTATCATCTCCCCATCCTTTGCTGTCCTCATCACCCCAGCCTTTCAGGTCATCTTCACCCCAACCTTTGACCTCCTTCTCGCCCCAACCTTTGACCTCCTTCTCGCCCCAGCTCTTGTCCACGACATCCTTCAGTTCCTCCTTCTTCTCATCTCCCCACCCCTTCTCCTTTATCTTGTCCTCGACCTCCGCCCACATCTTGGCAAAGTCCCCCGCCATCACGAGCGGCACTACCAGCAGTACAAACAATAGCTTCATCTTTGACGGTTGGAAACTGGGGGGAGAATAAATGAGGCGTCAATGAGCTGAACATGTTGGTTCAAAGATATAGCATATAGATGGTAAATTATTGATGTTTAACCTAAAATCAAAATGTCTTCAGAATATCGATATCTAACATCAAAATGTCTTCAGAATATCGATACCTAACATCAAAATGTCTTCAGAATATAGATATCTAACATCAAAAAGTCTTCAGAATATCGATATCTAACATCAAAATGTCTTTAGAATATTGATATCTAACATCAAAATGTCTTCAGAATATCGATATCTAACATCAAAATGTCTTCAGAATATCGATATCTAACATCAAAATGTCTTCATAATATTGATATCTAACATCAAAATGACTTCAGAATATTGATATCTAACATCAAAATGACTTGAGAATCAGAGGCGCCACTAGGTTTGGTGTCACCCAGTGCGGTAGCTCATGTTACCACCCTCCTCGCGACTTACCCCCATATGCCTTCTCCGAGTCTGCCAGTGCCAAATAACGGAAACATACAGAAGTTTACATTTTGGTGTCACCCTCTGTGATGGTGTCACCCGATGCGGTCCGCACCCCCCGCAACCACTAGTGACGCCTCTGATTAGAATATCATTATCTAGCATTAAAATGTCTTCAGAATATCGTTCCTAACATCAAAATCTCTTTTAATATAGTTATCTAGTAACTATATATCTTCAGAATATCTTTACCTAACATCAAAATTTCCTCAGAAACTCGTCCCTAATATACAAAATGTTCTCCAAATCTCGCTACTTTACCTTCGATGTTTTCACTGTTTACTCTGTCGTGCTAATTAAGTGTTGCCGATACAGTACGTCACAAAATGAATCTTTCAACGTTATCAGAGATACAGTATTTTCTTATATTGCTATACCAACTATATTTACTCCTTATTTTTTCCAACCACCTCTCTCATCCTCTTTCTCTCATCATCTTTCTCTCATCATTTTTCTCTCATCATCTTTCTCTCATCATCTTTCTCTCATCATTTTTCTCACAATAAAAATATCATTTTCAAATCTGACTCATGTTGTAAAGCTCCTAATTGTTCTAGAAAAACCCAGACCAAAAACTCTAAGACCCGGTTCACTTATCGATACAGATGCGAAGGACTATGGGAGGGTTTCAACTTTTAACAATAACAGGCACTAACATATTAAAAATAATAACAAGTTTAATAATAGTAACATAGATGATATAAAATCTTTTAACGCTTATTTTATTGCGTTAGTTGTTTATTTGCAAAAACATAACTAAACAGGTGATTCAGTATAAAACACGTTTTTTTAAGTTTACCTGATGTGCAATACTTCCAATGTCGACACGAAAGAGTTATGGCGGTGTACAAGTTTGAGGAAAGAATGACTTGTAGACAAACTGAGGCGCCACTCTTTATTTTATACACAACCTCTGTGGATTGAACAAACACCGCACCCCCACTTTGATATTTGCATATTAAGTTATGAGTATAGAGGGTGGGGTGGGGGGAGGGGCGTGCAGTTATCAAGATGTAGACCAATGCGTTATGTCAACAGTCAGTTTTAAGCAGTAAGTACCTACTGAATGAAGGAGAAATCTCAACTGTAACTGGTAATGTTGTTTTTTTTTGCTTGGGCCCTTTGAGAAATTTTAACAAAATATTTTTTTTTAAACCTGAGTGTCACGATAGATTCGACTCCTTTTCTTGGTGAACTCTGTGGCAGAGGGGGCGCCTAGGGGTACCCCACACCCAGGTGTGTCATTCGTTGTAGCCGCACTATGCCAGCAGTTACCTTCATTCAACCGTCTGAACCATCTCCCACCCATGTTACATCTGAGGTTAGTTGGTCCGTGTTCAAAGAAAAAAAAACAACTCGTGTGCAAAGTTGCACATCATTCATGTTTTGTGCAATATTTTTTAGTAAATTTACTGCGCGGTCATTCTAAACCTCTGCGCGGCGTCGTTCAGATATCCGCGCAGCTTAAAGGGAACATTATATCCCACCTTTTCTATCTCAGAACTCTATTCACTATCCAAATCTGCTATGTTCACGCACCCACCTGTTCACGTCATGGATACTCCGCCCTTTCCTCCTAGGCTCACCTTACGAGGCGTGTGTTGCCGTTGTTTGATCAACCCCAACCGTAGCGCGTTCCTTCACTGGCCCGTGTTATTTATTTAGTCTATGGACTCTATGATGACCAGGCGCTTTCGATTGTAAGAAAAGAACACTTTCTTTAGCCTTGCTCGTGTCGTGGCGGCGTCTCAGAAATTATTGGTGATCTGTTCTGTCATGACGCAGCACAGCACGATTTGGGAAAATCGAGGATTTCTGCAGTCTGTACTTTATACAAACTTACAATGACACGATCTGTCTGTCATTAGTCATTGTCAGGATTTGTTCATTCTGTACTTTATACAAACTTAGATTGACACGATCTGTCTGCTATTACGGGTAGCGGTTCTATTCCTAGAATGCAAACACCTACTTTACATGAATGGCTTTGGTGCCATCTGGTTGACATAGTTAGAACCGCACTATGCAGTGTTCTATTGTCTATGACGTATTGTCCGGCTCTGAGTAACGACACATTTTTAGTTGTTTGTTTTTACCTCCTTAACGTCCCAAGGCTTCCTTCCATTTTTTAAAAACTATTTAACTGTTTTACAGCTGGGATTATCTCCTGCTTCTTGTGCGATGAACTTGTAGGAAAGTTTCGGCGAAAAGCCTTCCGTGGAACAACAATCAAGTACAATTTTGTGTGTGTTAAATATGTAATGCAAGTAGCCATTAGCCAAAAATTATTAATAACCGAGGAATGCGTCTTGCCGATACGTTTGTAGTCTTGTTGTGTCTTCTACCCGCCCCTTGTACAATAACTTCTCTTCTTCCCACATTAGTATCGCCATCTTGTATTCCTTCAGTGGGACCTACTTTAGTCTAGCTGTTCTTACTGGCCTACTTTAGTCTAGCTGTTCTTACTGGCCTACTTTAGTCTAGCTGTTCTTACTGGCCTACTTTAGTCTAGCTGTTCTTACTGGCCTACTTTAGTCTAGCTGTTCTTACTGGCCTACTTTAGTCTAGCTGTTCTTACTGGCCTACTTTAGTCTAGCTGTTCTTACTGGCCTACTTTAGTCTAGCTGTTCTTACTGGCCTACTTTAGTCTAGCTGTTCTTACTGGCCCTACTTTAGTCTAGCTGTTCTTACTGGCCTACTTTAGTCTAGCTGTTCTTACTGGCCTACTTTAGTCTAGCTGTTCTTACTGGCCTACTTTAGTCTAGCTGTTCTTACTGGCCTACTTTAGTCTAGCTGTTCTTACTGGCCTACTTTAGTCTAGCTGTTCTTACTGGCCTACTTTAGTCTAGCTGTTCTTACTGGCCTACTTTAGTCTAGCTGTTCTTACTGGCCTACTTTAGTCTAGCTGTTCTTACTGGCCTACTTTAGTCTAGCTGTTCTTACTGGCCTACTTTAGTCTAGCTGTTCTTACTGGCCTACTTTAGTCTAGCTGTTCTTACTGGCCTACTTTAGTCTAGCTGTTCTTACTGGCCTACTTTAGTCTAGCTGTTCTTACTGGCCTACTTTAGTCTAGCTGTTCTTACTGGCCTACTTTAGTCTAGCTGTTCTTACTGGCCTACTTTAGTCTAGCTGTTCTTACTGGCCTACTTTAGTCTAGCTGTTCTTACTGGCCTACTTTAGTCTAGCTGTTCTTACTGGCCCTACTTTAGTCTAGCTGTTCTTACTGGCCTACTTTAGTCTAGCTGTTCTTACTGGCCCTACTTTAGTCTAGCTGTTCTTACTGGCCTACTTTAGTCTAGCTGTTCTTACTGGCCTACTTTAGTCTAGCTGTTCTTACTGGCCTACTTTAGTCTAGCTGTTCTTACTGGCCTACTTTAGTCTAGCTGTTCTTACTGGCCTACTTTAGTCTAGCTGTTCTTACTGGCCTACTTTAGTCTAGCTGTTCTTACTGGCCTACTTTAGTCTAGCTGTTCTTACTGGCCTACTTTAGTCTAGCTGTTCTTACTGGCCTACTTTAGTCTAGCTGTTCTTACTGGCCTACTTTAGTCTAGCTGTTCTTACTGGCCTACTTTAGTCTAGCTGTTCTTACTGGCCTACTTTAGTCTAGCTGTTCTTACTGGCCTACTTTAGTCTAGCTGTTCTTACTGGCCTACTTTAGTCTAGCTGTTCTTACTGGCCTACTTTAGTCTAGCTGTTCTTACTGGCCTACTTTAGTCTAGCTGTTCTTACTGGCCTACTTTAGTCTAGCTGTTCTTACTGGCCTACTTTAGTCTAGCTGTTCTTACTGGCCTACTTTAGTCTAGCTGTTCTTACTGGCCTACTTTAGTCTAGCTGTTCTTACTGGCCTACTTTAGTCTAGCTGTTCTTACTGGCCTACTTTAGTCTAGCTGTTCTTACTGGCCTACTTTAGTCTAGCTGTTCTTACTGGCCTACTTTAGTCTAGCTGTTCTTACTGGCCTACTTTAGTCTAGCTGTTCTTACTGGCCTACTTTAGTCTAGCTGTTCTTACTGGCCTACTTTAGTCTAGCTGTTCTTACTGGCCTACTTTAGTCTAGCTGTTCTTACTGGCCTACTTTAGTCTAGCTGTTCTTACTGGCCTACTTTAGTCTAGCTGTTCTTACTGGCCTACTTTAGTCTAGCTGTTCTTACTGGCCTACTTTAGTCTAGCTGTTCTTACTGGCCTACTTTAGTCTAGCTGTTCTTACTGGCCTACTTTAGTCTAGCTGTTCTTACTGGCCTACTTTAGTCTAGCTGTTCTTACTGGCCTACTTTAGTCTAGCTGTTCTTACTGGCCTACTTTAGTCTAGCTGTTCTTACTGGCCTACTTTAGTCTAGCTGTTCTTACTGGCCTACTTTAGTCTAGCTGTTCTTACTGGCCTACTTTAGTCTAGCTGTTCTTACTGGCCTACTTTAGTCTAGCTGTTCTTACTGGCCTACTTTAGTCTAGCTGTTCTTACTGGCCTACTTTAGTCTAGCTGTTCTTACTGGCCTACTTTAGTCTAGCTGTTCTTACTGGCCTACTTTAGTCTAGCTGTTCTTACTGGCCTACTTTAGTCTAGCTGTTCTTACTGGCCTACTTTAGTCTAGCTGTTCTTACTGGCCTACTTTAGTCTAGCTGTTCTTACTGGCCTACTTTAGTCTAGCTGTTCTTACTGGCCTACTTTAGTCTAGCTGTTCTTACTGGCCTACTTTAGTCTAGCTGTTCTTACTGGCCTACTTTAGTCTAGCTGTTCTTACTGGCCTACTTTAGTCTAGCTGTTCTTACTGGCCTACTTTAGTCTAGCTGTTCTTACTGGCCTACTTTAGTCTAGCTGTTCTTACTGGCCTACTTTAGTCTAGCTGTTCTTACTGGCCTACTTTAGTCTAGCTGTTCTTACTGGCCTACTTTAGTCTAGCTGTTCTTACTGGCCTACTTTAGTCTAGCTGTTCTTACTGGCCTACTTTAGTCTAGCTGTTCTTACTGGCCTACTTTAGTCTAGCTGTTCTTACTGGCCTACTTTAGTCTAGCTGTTCTTACTGGCCTACTTTAGTCTAGCTGTTCTTACTGGCCTACTTTAGTCTAGCTGTTCTTACTGGCCTACTTTAGTCTAGCTGTTCTTACTGGCCTACTTTAGTCTAGCTGTTCTTACTGGCCTACTTTAGTCTAGCTGTTCTTACTGGCCTACTTTAGTCTAGCTGTTCTTACTGGCCTACTTTAGTCTAGCTGTTCTTACTGGCCTACTTTAGTCTAGCTGTTCTTACTGGCCTACTTTAGTCTAGCTGTTCTTACTGGCCTACTTTAGTCTAGCTGTTCTTACTGGCCTACTTTAGTCTAGCTGTTCTTACTGGCCTACTTTAGTCTAGCTGTTCTTACTGGCCTACTTTAGTCTAGCTGTTCTTACTGGCCTACTTTAGTCTAGCTGTTCTTACTGGCCTACTTTAGTCTAGCTGTTCTTACTGGCCTACTTTAGTCTAGCTGTTCTTACTGGCCTACTTTAGTCTAGCTGTTCTTACTGGCCTACTTTAGTCTAGCTGTTCTTACTGGCCTACTTTAGTCTAGCTGTTCTTACTGGCCTACTTTAGTCTAGCTGTTCTTACTGGCCTACTTTAGTCTAGCTGTTCTTACTGGCCTACTTTAGTCTAGCTGTTCTTACTGGCCTACTTTAGTCTAGCTGTTCTTACTGGCCTACTTTAGTCTAGCTGTTCTTACTGGCCTACTTTAGTCTAGCTGTTCTTACTGGCCTACTTTAGTCTAGCTGTTCTTACTGGCCTACTTTAGTCTAGCTGTTCTTACTGGCCTACTTTAGTCTAGCTGTTCTTACTGGCCTACTTTAGTCTAGCTGTTCTTACTGGCCTACTTTAGTCTAGCTGTTCTTACTGGCCTACTTTAGTCTAGCTGTTCTTACTGGCCTACTTTAGTCTAGCTGTTCTTACTGGCCTACTTTAGTCTAGCTGTTCTTACTGGCCTACTTTAGTCTAGCTGTTCTTACTGGCCTACTTTAGTCTAGCTGTTCTTACTGGCCTACTTTAGTCTAGCTGTTCTTACTGGCCTACTTTAGTCTAGCTGTTCTTACTGGCCTACTTTAGTCTAGCTGTTCTTACTGGCCTACTTTAGTCTAGCTGTTCTTACTGGCCTACTTTAGTCTAGCTGTTCTTACTGGCCTACTTTAGTCTAGCTGTTCTTACTG
The DNA here is from genome assembly GCA_944989445.1 of Ampullaceana balthica. Lineage (NCBI taxonomy): Eukaryota > Metazoa > Mollusca > Gastropoda > Lymnaeidae > Ampullaceana > Ampullaceana balthica. The sequence goes on along the minus strand of CALYLW010000954.1, from coordinate 111,134 downwards.
GCCTACTTTAGTCTAGCTGTTCTTACTGGCCTACTTTAGTCTAGCTGTTCTTACTGGCCTACTTTAGTCTAGCTGTTCTTACTGGCCTACTTTAGTCTAGCTGTTCTTACTGGCCTACTTTAGTCTAGCTGTTCTTACTGGCCTACTTTAGTCTAGCTGTTCTTACTGGCCTACTTTAGTCTAGCTGTTCTTACTGGCCTACTTTAGTCTAGCTGTTCTTACTGGCCTACTTTAGTCTAGCTGTTCTTACTGGCCTACTTTAGTCTAGCTGTTCTTACTGGCCTACTTTAGTCTAGCTGTTCTTACTGGCCTACTTTAGTCTAGCTGTTCTTACTGGCCTACTTTAGTCTAGCTGTTCTTACTGGCCTACTTTAGTCTAGCTGTTCTTACTGGCCTACTTTAGTCTAGCTGTTCTTACTGGCCTACTTTAGTCTAGCTGTTCTTACTGGCCTACTTTAGTCTAGCTGTTCTTACTGGCCTACTTTAGTCTAGCTGTTCTTACTGGCCTACTTTAGTCTAGCTGTTCTTACTGGCCTACTTTAGTCTAGCTGTTCTTACTGGCCTACTTTAGTCTAGCTGTTCTTACTGGCCTACTTTAGTCTAGCTGTTCTTACTGGCCTACTTTAGTCTAGCTGTTCTTACTGGCCTACTTTAGTCTAGCTGTTCTTACTGGCCTACTTTAGTCTAGCTGTTCTTACTGGCCTACTTTAGTCTAGCTGTTCTTACTGGCCTACTTTAGTCTAGCTGTTCTTACTGGCCTACTTTAGTCTAGCTGTTCTTACTGGCCTACTTTAGTCTAGCTGTTCTTACTGGCCTACTTTAGTCTAGCTGTTCTTACTGGCCTACTTTAGTCTAGCTGTTCTTACTGGCCTACTTTAGTCTAGCTGTTCTTACTGGCCTACTTTAGTCTAGCTGTTCTTACTGGCCTACTTTAGTCTAGCTGTTCTTACTGGCCTACTTTAGTCTAGCTGTTCTTACTGGCCTACTTTAGTCTAGCTGTTCTTACTGGCCTACTTTAGTCTAGCTGTTCTTACTGGCCTACTTTAGTCTAGCTGTTCTTACTGGCCTACTTTAGTCTAGCTGTTCTTACTGGCCTACTTTAGTCTAGCTGTTCTTACTGGCCTACTTTAGTCTAGCTGTTCTTACTGGCCTACTTTAGTCTAGCTGTTCTTACTGGCCTACTTTAGTCTAGCTGTTCTTACTGGCCTACTTTAGTCTAGCTGTTCTTACTGGCCTACTTTAGTCTAGCTGTTCTTACTGGCCTACTTTAGTCTAGCTGTTCTTACTGGCCTACTTTAGTCTAGCTGTTCTTACTGGCCTACTTTAGTCTAGCTGTTCTTACTGGCCTACTTTAGTCTAGCTGTTCTTACTGGCCTACTTTAGTCTAGCTGTTCTTACTGGCCTACTTTAGTCTAGCTGTTCTTACTGGCCTACTTTAGTCTAGCTGTTCTTACTGGCCTACTTTAGTCTAGCTGTTCTTACTGGCCTACTTTAGTCTAGCTGTTCTTACTGGCCTACTTTAGTCTAGCTGTTCTTACTGGCCTACTTTAGTCTAGCTGTTCTTACTGGCCTACTTTAGTCTAGCTGTTCTTACTGGCCTACTTTAGTCTAGCTGTTCTTACTGGCCTACTTTAGTCTAGCTGTTCTTACTGGCCTACTTTAGTCTAGCTGTTCTTACTGGCCTACTTTAGTCTAGCTGTTCTTACTGGCCTACTTTAGTCTAGCTGTTCTTACTGGCCTACTTTAGTCTAGCTGTTCTTACTGGCCTACTTTAGTCTAGCTGTTCTTACTGGCCTACTTTAGTCTAGCTGTTCTTACTGGCCTACTTTAGTCTAGCTGTTCTTACTGGCCTACTTTAGTCTAGCTGTTCTTACTGGCCTACTTTAGTCTAGCTGTTCTTACTGGCCTACTTTAGTCTAGCTGTTCTTACTGGCCTACTTTAGTCTAGCTGTTCTTACTGGCCTACTTTAGTCTAGCTGTTCTTACTGGCCTACTTTAGTCTAGCTGTTCTTACTGGCCTACTTTAGTCTAGCTGTTCTTACTGGCCTACTTTAGTCTAGCTGTTCTTACTGGCCTACTTTAGTCTAGCTGTTCTTACTGGCCTACTTTAGTCTAGCTGTTCTTACTGGCCTACTTTAGTCTAGCTGTTCTTACTGGCCTACTTTAGTCTAGCTGTTCTTACTGGCCTACTTTAGTCTAGCTGTTCTTACTGGCCTACTTTAGTCTAGCTGTTCTTACTGGCCTACTTTAGTCTAGCTGTTCTTACTGGCCTACTTTAGTCTAGCTGTTCTTACTGGCCTACTTTAGTCTAGCTGTTCTTACTGGCCTACTTTAGTCTAGCTGTTCTTACTGGCCTACTTTAGTCTAGCTGTTCTTACTGGCCTACTTTAGTCTAGCTGTTCTTACTGGCCTACTTTAGTCTAGCTGTTCTTACTGGCCTACTTTAGTCTAGCTGTTCTTACTGGCCTACTTTAGTCTAGCTGTTCTTACTGGCCTACTTTAGTCTAGCTGTTCTTACTGGCCTACTTTAGTCTAGCTGTTCTTACTGGCCTACTTTAGTCTAGCTGTTCTTACTGGCCTACTTTAGTCTAGCTGTTCTTACTGGCCTACTTTAGTCTAGCTGTTCTTACTGGCCTACTTTAGTCTAGCTGTTCTTACTGGCCTACTTTAGTCTAGCTGTTCTTACTGGCCTACTTTAGTCTAGCTGTTCTTACTGGCCTACTTTAGTCTAGCTGTTCTTACTGGCCTACTTTAGTCTAGCTGTTCTTACTGGCCTACTTTAGTCTAGCTGTTCTTACTGGCCTACTTTAGTCTAGCTGTTCTTACTGGCCTACTTTAGTCTAGCTGTTCTTACTGGCCTACTTTAGTCTAGCTGTTCTTACTGGCCTACTTTAGTCTAGCTGTTCTTACTGGCCTACTTTAGTCTAGCTGTTCTTACTGGCCTACTTTAGTCTAGCTGTTCTTACTGGCCTACTTTAGTCTAGCTGTTCTTACTGGCCTACTTTAGTCTAGCTGTTCTTACTGGCCTACTTTAGTCTAGCTGTTCTTACTGGCCTACTTTAGTCTAGCTGTTCTTACTGGCCTACTTTAGTCTAGCTGTTCTTACTGGCCTACTTTAGTCTAGCTGTTCTTACTGGCCTACTTTAGTCTAGCTGTTCTTACTGGCCTACTTTAGTCTAGCTGTTCTTACTGGCCTACTTTAGTCTAGCTGTTCTTACTGGCCTACTTTAGTCTAGCTGTTCTTACTGGCCTACTTTAGTCTAGCTGTTCTTACTGGCCTACTTTAGTCTAGCTGTTCTTACTGGCCTACTTTAGTCTAGCTGTTCTTACTGGCCTACTTTAGTCTAGCTGTTCTTACTGGCCTACTTAGTCTAGCTGTTCTTACTGGCCTACTTTAGTCTAGCTGTTCTTACTGGCCTACTTTAGTCTAGCTGTTCTTACTGGCCTACTTTAGTCTAGCTGTTCTTACTGGCCTACTTTAGTCTAGCTGTTCTTACTGGCCTACTTTAGTCTAGCTGTTCTTACTGGCCTACTTTAGTCTAGCTGTTCTTACTGGCCTACTTTAGTCTAGCTGTTCTTCCTGGCCTACTTTTGTCTAGCTGTTCTTACTGGCCTACTTTAGTCTAGCTGTTCTTACTGGACTACTTTAGTCTAGCTGTTCTTACTGGCCTACTTTAGTCTAGCTGTTCTTACTGGCCTACTTTAGTCTAGCTGTTCTTACTGCCCTACTTTAGTCTAGCTGTTCTTACTGGCCTACTTTAGTCTAGCTGTTCTTACTGGCCTACTTTAGTCTAGCTGTTCTTACTGGCCTACTTTAGTCTAGCTGTTCTTACTGCCCTACTTTAGTCTAGCTGTTCTTACTGCCCTACTTTAGTCTAGCTGTTCTTACTGCCCTACTTTAGTCTAGCTGTTCTTACTGCCCTACTTTAGTCTAGCTGTTCTTACTGCCCTGTTTTAGTCTAGCTGTTCTTCCTGGCAGTTAGCTAAATACTTGACAAAATCTCCAATACAAGTATGTGATTCGATGTTATAGTTAAACAATTCTATTCCTTCCCTCCCATCGTTATCTTAAGCGTTTAACTGTTTGTGTATTTTTGAATTGTACCATTCAACTGTTTGTGTATTTGTGAATTGTACCATTCAACTGTTTGTGCATTGTACGATTTAAATGTAGACAAAAAATGAGTAGCTTTCCCTGAATTATTTAATTTTCACTACCACCAGCCTTGACTTTCAGCCGTACACAATTGCTAAGTTTTCAATATTTATCTTATTTAACTTACAACACTTCTTTTCAGTTTGGCTCTTGTTTAGTATAGTATTGAGTATAATAAATGCTGCGCACCATAAGTTTGTGTTAATCGGTGCAAGATGCGGCTGGAGATATTATCTAATTATGAACGCTTTTGATCGACAATCTTTTATCAATTTCGATTGCTGTTTTAGTCAGTCTCTCGTGTACTGTAAGTTGCTGGCATTAACACTAGGAACGTTTTTTGTGGCGTGGTTTAAATTTCTCATGATTTTTATAGGGCCAAGGCCTTCGTTGGGCCACAGTGGATCCATTGTGCTAACTGTGTAGAGATATTTAGGTGAAGATTTAGTTCTTCTGCGTGGACTTGTTTTGTACATTGTGTGAAGTTGATGAGTCATACCTACAGGATGTCTACATACACAGCATTGGTTTATACACAGAGTTATTGTTCTTAGCTTATGGAATCGTCGCCATTTTTCAATTTTAAAGTCAACTTCATCCTAATTGATAGAACCATCGTCAGTTGTGTCACTGAGTCAGCTCTCTTCCAATTTGATAGAACCGTCGTCACTGTCACCTTGAGTCAGCTCTCTTCCAATTTGATAGAAACATCGTCAGTTGTGTCACTGAGTCAGCTCTCTTCCAATTTGATAGAACCGTCGTCACTGTCACCTTGAGTCAGCTCTCTTCCAATTTGATAGAAACATCGTCAGTTGTGTCACTGAGTCAGCTCTCTTCCAATTAGATAGAACCGTCGTCACTGTCACCTTGAGTCAGCTCTCTTCCAATTTGATAGAAACATCGTCAGTTGTGTCACTGAGTCAGCTCTCTTCCAATTTGATAGAACCGTCGTCACTGTCACCTTGAGTCAGCTCTCTTCCAATTTGATAGAAACATCGTCAGTTGTGTCACTGAGTCAGCTCTCTTCCAATTTGATAGAACCGTCGTCACTGTCACTTTGAGTCAGCTCTCTTCCAATTTGATAGAACCGTCGTCACTGTCACTTTGAGTCAGCTCTCTTCCAATTTGATAGAACCGTCGTCACTGTCACTTTGAGTCAGCTCTCTTCCAATTTGATAGAACCGTCGTCACTGTAACCTTGAGTCAGCTCTCTTCCAATTTGATAGAACCATCGTCAGTTGTGTCACTGAGTCAGTTCTCTTCCAATTTGATAGAACCGTCGTCACTGTCACTTTGAGTCAGCTCTCTTCCAATTTGATAGAACCGTCGTCACTGTCACTTTGAGTCAGCTCTCTTCCAATTTGATAGAACCGTCGTCACTGTCACTTTGAGTCAGCTCTCTTCCAATTTGATAGAACCGTCGTCACTGTAACCTTGAGTCAGCTCTCTTCCAATTTGATAGAACCATCGTCAGTTGTGTCACTGAGTCAGCTCTCTTCCAATTTGATAGAACCATCGTCAGTTGTGTCACTGAGTCAGCTCTCTTCCAATTTGATAGAACCATCGTCACTGTCACTTTGAGTCAGCTCTCTTCCAATTTGATAGAGCCGTTGTCACTGTCACCTTGAGTCAGCTCTCTTCCAATTTGATAGAACCGTTGTCACTGTCACCTTGAGTCAGCTCTCTTCCAATTTGATAGAACCGTTGTCACTGTCACCTTGAGTCAGCTCTCTTCCAATTTGATAGAACCGTTGTCACTGTCACTTTGATTTAGCTCTCATCCACGAAACTGCCTTCTGCAGAGAGGGTCTACCTGTCTACATGTCTACCTGTCTACCTGTCTACCTGTCTACCTGTCTACATGTCTACCTGTCTACCTGTCTACATGTCTACCTGTCTACCTGTCTACCTGTCTACCTGTCTACATGTCTACCTGTCTACCTGTCTACCTGTCTACCTGTCTACCTGTCAACATGTCTACCTGTCTACCTGTCTACTTAGGACTAAACCAATGAAATCACGTCTTCTAAAAGGGAAAAGATTTTTTGTAACCCTCGGGTTATGTTGGATGTGATTGGCCTCGGGTTATGTTGGATGTGAATGGCCTCGGGTTATGTTGGATGTGATTGGCCTCGGGTTATGTTGGATGTGATTGGCCTCAGGTTATGTTGGATGTGATTGGCCTCGGGTTATGTTGGATGTGATTGGCCTCGGGTTATGTTGGATGTGATTGGCCTCGGGTTATGTTGGATGTGATTGGCCTCGGGTTATGTTGGATGTGATTGGCCTCGGGTTATGTTGGATGTGATTGGCCTCAGGGAATTTTGGACGTGATTTGCCTCAGGGAATTTTGGACGTGATTTGCCTCAGGGAATTTTGGACGTGATTTGCCTCAGGGAATTTTGGACGTGATTTGCCTCAGGGAATTTTTGACGTGATTTGCCTCAGGGAATTTTGGACGTGATTTGCCTCAGGGAATTTCGGACGTGATTGGCCTCAGGGAATTTTGGACGTGATTGGCCTCAGGGAATTTTGGACGTGCTTTGCCTCAGGGAATTTTGGACGTGATTTGCCTCAGGGAATTTTGGACGTGATTTGCCTCAGGGAATTTTGGACGTGATTTGCCTCAGGGAATTTTGGACGTGATTTGCCTCAGGGAATTTTTGACGTGATTTGCCTCAGGGAATTTTGGACGTGATTTGCCTCAGGGAATTTCGGACGTGATTGGCCTCAGGGAATTTTGGACGTGATTGGCCTCAGGGAATTTTGGACGTGCTTTGCCTCAGGGAATTTTGGACGTGATTTGCCTCAGGGAATTTTGGACGTGATTTGCCTCAGGGAATTTTGGACGTGATTTATGCTGAGCCACACGTTAGATGCAGTCTTCTATGTGCTGATTTTTTGTTTTTTAAATTTTTAAAAAATTTTAAAACAAAATCGAATCAGATGGTTTTGTGACTCTCAATGACTCTCAGAACTTGAATGGAATGTCTGCATGTTAAAAATATTTGAGATTATTGAATCACTCCTTAAAATACTTAATGAAATATGTTTTTTTTTGGTTTTTTAGAGGAAGTCGCAGAGACACTATCAGCACACATAGTCTATTTAAATACGTTCAGAGTCTGTTATGTAACAACCATCTACATCCCGTTACTGCTGTGATACATTAAAACATACGGCAAGTGGCTGGAGTTGGAGTTGCGGCCATCCAATTGGGTAGGTGGGGTCCCCCCCCCCTTTTTCCCCGGAAAGGATAAAAAACATTTGTCATTTTACCGGAAATAACGTCCCTTTCATTAAAGATAACTCTGACTCCCCGGGGAGAAACTACCACGCCCCCTTCTTTCCTACGCCACTGCTTACAATGAGATTGATGATTACAGAGTATTGTAGACCCTTGCGTAGCGTTATAATGTTCCACTAATGTTGAGATGATCCATCGGAAGGCGTCATTCTGACATGGACGTCCCAACTGAACTGTCACTTCTATGTGCGTGGTGTTAAGTCTGAGTGCATTGGGCCGTCACGGTCATTAATGTTGGGTGATTGGCAGAAAGTCTGAGTGCATTGGGCCGTGACGGTTGTCAATGCCGGGTGGTTTGTGGAAAGGGTTGGGGAAGGGTGGGAGCAATAGTAAATTTTTTGACACAGCGACCAATTATTGGTGTATGCAAACACGGCCCACAACTCGGTGCTGGCCACCCACCGACTCAGTGACGGAGGAGGGGGGCGCTGACTGGGCTAAAGCCAGGTGCCCCCAATCTTTTAAGGGCCCCAAATCTTACTATATTATATTAAAAAAGCTGTGAAAATGTTTTGCACGAAGACGAATCCCTCAAAATATCATAAATAAAATAATAAAATATCACCTATTTATCACGAGAAAATTTCGAATAGTCTCTTCAATAGTGTGAAATACCAGAAATCGTCCTCCATTTGTAATAACATCTATAATTTATACGCAGGAAAGAGGAAACCTAGCTTTATAAATCGATTTAGTATTAGTTTTCACACATTGTACATACAAAACTTTGACATAATATTATATAATTCAATAACAGAATATGTAACTAACTACCAAGTTCATACACTGTACACAAACAGTGTTAAGAGTTACGACGCTTCGACCTATTGGAGATTGTTTACACGTGTTCATGTGCCAACAGGAGAGTGGTTTGCCAGAAATTGGTTATGTTATTAAAAACGAGTGGCTGTGTTGATTGTTTTGTATGCAAGTTGATGTCACAGACAGTGAGCAAGCTTTTTTTTTGGAAGAAAATGGTATTCAAATTCAACAAAGACTGAGTCTGCTCTCTTAAATGAGAATTGAAAGGGAACTTGTAAGCTCACTTAGCTTTACTGACTTGATTGATAACTTCGTGTAAGCTCACTTAGCTTTACTGACTTGATTGATAACTTCGTGTAAGCTCACTTAGCTTTACTGACTTGATTGATAACTTCGTGTAAGCTCACTTAGCTTTACTGACTTGATTGATAACTTCGTGTAAGCTCACTTAGCTCTACTGACTTGATTGATAACTTCGTGTAAGCTCACTTAGCTCTACTGACTTGATTGATAACTTCGTGTAAGCTCACTTAGCTTTACTGACTTGATTGATAACTTCGTGTAAGCTCACTTAGCTTTACTGACTTGATTGATAACTTCGCCATGAGAAAAGTTCGCTAAAGTAGATTCTCGGTTAAAAAATATAATAATAAATATTTTAATGAATATAATAAATATTTTAATAAATATAATAAATATAAAAATAAAATTTACTTCTATTTAATTTTTTGTTTTCTTACGCTCTGCCTTACAAGTTACAGTATTAAGCTGCTTATAAGCTGCTAGCAATCATTTTATTTATAGGGACGCTGGCTGGACTGGGCCCCAGTTTGATTTGCAGCCAGGGGCCCCATGCAATCTTAATCCGCCCCTGCACCGACTACGCAGCGGAAGATGACAGGACAGTTTCCTCGTGGAAGTAATTAAATCATTCAGAGTTATTCCGCTTGTTTTGACATACCTGGGCGGGTTACGAGACTTTGTTGACCTACATTCAATGGATGAGTCGCGGTGTTTAGGAGGGTATTGCTCCCTATAACCCACCCCCCCTTTCCCCTTTACACCGGTGTATTGAGATATCCTGTGCCCATAGAGGTAATGACCGACCAACTCCTAACGATGTGCATACTCGTGTGTGTATATATATTTAAGGAAATCACTTGGACCCACCCCCCTCAGGCGTTAGTCCCACCCCATCCATAAGGGAAGAAAATGGAACCCCGTCTCCTACCAACCAACCCGCCCCGCTATCGTATGAACCTGTTACGTTCAGTGGCTTCTGGTCCTCTTACGAGAGGTGGATGAACATTTTAAAAATTAATTAATTATTTTTTATTTGCGGGGGCGCGGGGGAGGTGAGGGTCCACCATCATTTATTTTTCTCAACAGATACACTGATAGGGGTGGGGCTGAAAGGGGCGGGACTGATAGGGGTGGGGCTGAAAGGGGCAGGATTGATAGGGGTTGGGCTGAAAGGGGCGGGACTGATAGTTGCCGGACTGATAGGGTCGGGACTGATAGGTGCGGGACTGATAGGGGTGGGACTGATAGGGGCGGGACTGAAAGAGGCGGTGCTTGTGATGGAACTGTAATATATACATTGATAATCTTCATCACTTTGAACCCCATGCTTGGCCAACTACCCCACTCTTCCACTAGATCAGGGGTGTTACAAAGTCCGGCCCGCGGGCAAAATGCGGTCCGCGTTTATCTTTTAACTGGCCCGCGGCGTCATGTATAATAATTAATTGACTCGGCGATTTTTTTCTGTAACATTCTATTTATAAGAAGATTCGAAATTAATTAGAAAATACGATGATGGCTAAGATGGACGACGTTTTATTGTTGACCTTCTTGGATAATGATTACAGAAAGCTGATGTGTTGTTATCTGATCTTTTCTTATCTGTTACAGACGCTCCTTTCATACATAAGATTATTGCGTCCTACGCTTATCTATTGTTTGTGTTTAATCCTGCATTTTTATTAGAGTTTTGAATGTTGATAAAGTGTTGGTTTTCCTGATTTCTTCAGAAACATAAACCACGCCCGAATTCCGGACGGGAAGAACGAGAAATTTGTATGTGTTTGTTCTTGCATACGGAATTTTAAAAAAACGTTTTTTTTTATCCTTATGTCTTTCTGAGGGTTGTATTAAGTTATCTTTGTGTGTATTTAAAAATTAGAATGAACTGCCTTATGTATTATTGCTACTCTACTCGTATGTGTTGTTATGTGTACGAATTTCGATGAATTCCGATGGCAAAAGGTAATGCTGCATTTTGTTAAATTTTGCAAACTTGAAGAAAAATAGATGTCGCATCAATGTACTTAAAATTTAAAACATTTTAACATCAACATTGTTAACATAACATTTCCGGCCTTAGTTATATTTCAACACTTTTGATTAATTGTATGGTACGGGGTATAAAATATAAAAACATTCTACAACTTGGCCATTTTAGTAATTTGTAATGATGGTATATAATATGTATGAAGTCTCGCGAAAGTATTGTCCAATTTTTTTTGTCCCCCAAAAATATTACTCTTACACATTACCAAATAAAAAAAATAATAATAAAATAAAATAAAATATTTAAATATATACCCCCCCCCCGCCCACCCCTACATTTTAGAAAAATGTCATGTCATAAAGTTGTTACAATAAAACTGAACTAAATTTCCTGAAAGTTTATTACATTGAAGACAGCGTACATATATCAAACATAAAAAAAGAATTATATCTGCAAGTACTTTGTATAACTGATTACATTACTGATTGTTCTAAATATTCCAGTTACATTGTTTAACAATTTCTGTCACATTTTCAGCAAAAATTCTCAAGCTTTTTTTATATTTTCACATAGCAAAGGAATATTTGGAATTAGGTTTCTTCGCTGATTACTTTCTCGAAAAAACACTATAATTGACTTAATTGTTTCCATTGTGTTTCGTACAACATTCACATTATTTAAATCGTTCACGACAAGATTTAGTTTTCGTGAACTGCAATGTACAAATGCTGCTTTTTGGTATTTTTTTAGAATTATTGCTGGGACTCCTCCTTCTTTACCTGCCATTGTAGAACATCCGTAGTATCCTTGACAAACAAGCTTTGTCATATTTAATCAAAATTCTAATGAATTAGTAATGGTGGTGTTGGCTAAACCTTCAGCTGTTCTATCGACAATTGGAATATATCCCAGGAATTCTTCTGTGACCATCATTTTCCCATTTTGTTCTTTGACAAATCTAACACCAAGTGACATCTGCTCAATGTCTGAAATGCCATTTGTCTCGTCGGCAAGTATAGAAAATGCAACTGAATTATTTGCTTCACGAACAATGTCTTCACGCAAGAGAGACCCACACATTTCGATTATAGTGTTTTGCGTAGTTGTCGAGATATACTTATAGGGCCGGCCTTAGGGCAAGGCGAACGAGGCAACCACCTTGGGCCCCGCGCTTTTCAGGGCCCCAGTGCTTTGACTAAATATTTTACTACTTTTTACACGTTTACAAACATGTTGAAAATGGAGAAGTTGTAAACCGAAAATGGCTTATACTTTCGGCATTTTAATACAAAATGTTTTGTTTCTGTCTGCTCTGGCATACGACGGGATTTGTGACTGGAAAAGTACCAGTTTTAGACTGTATGATCATGAGAAATCAAAGTGGCAATAGTACGAATATTTGCAAATGGTTGAAATCTTACAGAAATTGCGGTTTGGAAACATCAATAGCAATTTCAAAAGAAATTACCACTGACTTAGAAGGTGAGCCCATTTTCAAAGAGACGATTAAGCGAAAAACAAAGAAACAAGCAATTTACATATGAAGGAGAAGATGAAGGATTTATAGATGCACAAGAAAACTTTCGCACATATTTATTTAACCAGATTGTTGATAAGACAATCATGTCGATGGACATTCCCTTTGAATTACTACGAAGGCATCATTACTCGTTTGGATTTATTTATAATAAATTTAATCAATTACAACAATAAAACAACAACAACAACAACAAGTGTCATATGCAGCATGAATCTGGAGAAAAAGCTCACAGCCTGCGAAAGTAAGGATCTTGGTGGTTTCATGCTTGCTGAAGAGCTGCAATCATTGAGTTCTATAATTCCTGCAGTCACCTAAAACGATCCAGATATAGTGACTTTCCTAGCACACACATTGCACTTCGAATACTTTTAACTATTCCTGTCTCAGTGGCTTTCGGAGAAAGAAGCTTTTCGAAATAATAAAAAAACTTATTGAAACCTAAATGCAGTCAACAATGATTCAAGGCAGTGGCGTAGCTAGGAATTAGTAGGGTTTTCGGGGCCCGGGAGGGGGGGCTTAACCTCTTTGGGGCCCCACACACATGGCGGTAGCATAATATTTAATGTAAAAAAATTCGGACGCTAATTTGGGCCCCCCTCAATTTGGGGCCCGAGGGACTTTCGAATCCCCCCTCCCTCTCCCATAGCTACGCAACTGATGCAAGATAGGATCAGTAACTCAGTAACTCAGTAACTCAGTAACTCAGTAACTTAGCTATTTTGTCAACTGAGAATGTTTCTGCTAAGGATATAACCAATAATGAACTTATTTCAGATTTTGCAGCGGCCCAAGCTCGCAAAATTTGCATGAGCGTTGTAAAAACAAGGTGGAAGTAGCAAATACAAGCAAACCAACGCTAGTGTATATAGTTTATAATGTTAAGTTACATTCATATATATATATATATATATATAATATATATATATATATATATATATAATATATATATATATATATATATATATATATATATATATATATATATATATATATACTGTCAATTTGCATACCAGAACAAAACATTATAATTACAGTATTAACATCCTTTTTGAGTTTTAGGATCTTGAATTAAATTTAAAAAACTGTATTTATTGATGTATCAGTGCTGTTATGGACTAAAATTTTGAGTACTTTATTTTCCCCCATTCTTTTAATATAGAACTGCAATTTTTGCATGGTCTCACTTCTCGTCTGCTGCCTTATGCCTGGGGCCCCGCTCATAGTTTGCTGCCTTGGGCCCCACGTACTCTAGGGCCGGCCCTGTATGCTAAGCACTACAAGAACCAATTGACAAATGATTACCAAGAATTCCATCTCAAGATTCAACATGAAACTCTAACAGGTCATAAACATTTCCAGAATTTGATTCTGTTCCACGAAGTGCTAAATCATGCATGTCGCAAAAAGGGATTGTAGGAATGATGGGACCCAGTTTGTTGCGATTTTCTGTAATCTGTCTTCTAAATGATGAGTCCAACTGCTCGTCTATAGAAACTGCTTTGGCTTCCAATAATGCAACAAAATAGCTTGCATCTTCATGAGAGCCTTTGTGTCATGTGCTTTGCATGTGGCTACGTGCATCTTTGTTGAAATCTTTATATTTTGTACATGGTTTGATGACAAATGCCCACTGAACTCCTCGAATTACTTTTTGAAGAAACAACACGCAATATTTGCAAAAGGCACATTTTAACATTTGCGAGTATACAAGCCACGGTGAATAGTCTGATAACCATGCAAATCTAAAAACTAAAACTCTGTTTCCCTCACTGCCAGCTCTAAAAGCATACTTTTTATCAGGGGTCCAACAATCACGAATCAGCTGCAATTTCAACTCATTTGAAAGGTCGTATTCCAGACATACCTTGCAATATCCAATTTAGGAAATGAATAAGTGGCAGCGAAAATCAAATTAGGAAAAGTTGCTTCAGTTGTGTCTGGCTGTTGAACGTGTACTGTTGTCCTCAATGCCAATGATAAGTCAGATGTCTGGCTGTTGAACGTGTACTGTTGTCCTCAATGCCAATGATAAGTCAGATGTCTGGCTGTTGAACGTATACTGTTGTCCTCAATGCCAATGATAAGTCAGATGTCTGGCTTTTGAACGTGTACTGTTGTCCTCAATGCCAATGATAAGTCAGATGTCTGGCTGTTGAACGTGTACTGTTGTCCTCAATGCCAATGATAAGTCAGATGTCTGGCTGTTGAACGTGTACTACCAAACAAGGAACCATTCAGTGTGACACCTGCAATGAATGGTACCACATTGCATGCCTGCATTCTAACACACCAAAGCACAAAGCAATAGGCCTAAGAAATAAATATGCATCTTGGCACTGCATACATTGTGGGTTGCCCCAAATCAGTTCAGATTTATTTAACTATAAGGACCTTATCACCACAAACTCTTACAGTGTTTTGGCCAATCCTTTTATAAATAAACCACTAGATAAAATGAAACCAACCACACAAACCCATAAAATTACCCATAAAAAATCTAATAATAATAATAATCAAAACATTCTCAAAACACTAATAGTTAATTTCCAAAGCTTAAAAAATAAAATTCCAGATTTAGAACTACTTATAAAAACAGAAGAACCAGACATAATTGCTGGTTCTGAAACTTGGTTGAACCCCAACATATATAACTCTGTGATTTTAAACACCAATTATAATATTTTTAGGAAAGACAGATCAGACAATTATGGAGGAGTGCTACTTGCAATTAAATCAAATATCATAGCTGAAGAAATTACTACACAGCAAAATTTTAATATAGAGTCTATTTATTGTAAAATAATTACACCAAAGATATCTACCTCGTAAGCCAATGATGGCAAAGATATCTACCTCGTAAGCCAATGATGGCAAAGATATCTACCTCGTAAGCCAATGATGGCAAAGATATCTACCTCGTAAGCCAATGATGGCAAAGATATCTACCTCGTAAGCCAATGATGGCAAAGATATCTACCTCGTAAGCCAATGCACATTTGGAAATAGTTTAGACCTTTTTTTTCGACTGAAGAAATTGGTCCAGTTCTCTTCTAAATTAAAAAAACTCTTGACATTGCTTATCCCTAAGACAACTATTGCACATCAGAATGCAGTAAAATCTGTTTGTGTTGACATTTGCTTGGTGGCTAAACTTTCATGATGAACAAAACATTGAAGAGTACTTAGCCATTATCAGATGTTATTTTTACCACGTTTCAAAATAACAAGCCAACACGTCGATGGTAGCATACGAGGAAGTGGGTTAAAATCGAATCCAAAGTTTTTTCGGCACACATTTAAACAATCAAACAAGGAATCAAGTAATCAATCAAACACCACGAGTTAATATAAATAATTTTACAAAATGCAGACTTCTTTTATCAAAAGTTATCTAATTTATTTTAAATTATTAGTTTCCTTTTATGTGCTTGTGTCGAAAAATTAACATATTTTATAGGGTTATTTTGTAGTAATTTTTGCAAATGGAGGATTTTAATTAGATTTAGTTTTCCTTTCTGATAACTTCTGCGGACCGGCCGCTGATGGCCCACGGACCGGCACCGGTTCGCGGACCACCACTTTGAGAAGCACTGACTAAACCCCATTCAATTTTAACCTAAAAATCCAACTGTAACGTGTTTCATGCAACGATATCTCTAACCGTATATAACACTAGCCATATATAACACTAGCCATATATAACACTTACCATATATAACACTAGCCATATATAACACTAACCATATATAACACTTACCATATATAACACTAGCCATATATAACACTTACCATATATAACACTAGCCATATAAAACACTTACCATATATAACACTTACAATATATAACACTTACCATATATAACACTAATCATATATAACACTAACCACATATAACACCAACCATATATAACAATTACCCTCCACCAGTAGCCCTACCATCCACTATCAACCCTACCATCCACCATCAACCCTACCATCCACCATCAACCCTACCATCGACCATCAACCCTACCATCCACCATCAACCCTACCATCCACCATCAACCCCACCATCCACCATCAACCCTACCATCCACCATCAACCCTACCATCCACCATCAACCCAACCATCACTTACCCTGATTCTGTCCGCGGCGAAGTCCATGTCATCAATCAAACTGTCCAAGCCATCCTCGTCCTCCCCTCCCGTGTAGTTGCCCATGGACGTGTTGTTCCAGTGGCCGTCGGTGTTGTTGAGGCGGCTGCCGTTGTTCCAGGTGTGGTTGCCGGGGAGCATGGTGCTGACGCCCATGGGGCGGGGGGTGGTTGCAGGGGCGGAGTCGTTCATGGTGTCGTATCCGAACGGGTTGCTCCAGTCCTCGTTAACGTCGTAGCTGAAGTCTTCGTCTTCAGAATCAGGTCCGGCAAAGTCACCGTCATTGAGCCTGGAATAGAAGGACGGAACACGTCGTCATTGAGCCTGGAATAGAAGGACGGAACACATCGTCATTGAGCCTGGAATAGAAGGACGGAACACATCGTCATTGGACATTCACGCTGCGTTACTTGATGTCATCTTTACGTCATTTGCGGTAAACACTGCGTTATTTGACTCAAAACTACGTCATTTCACGGCAACACTACGTTATATGATGTCAACACCAATGATCCCTCCAAGGTCTGTTGGTCCGTGTGAAAAGTTTCACAGCAATCACTTTTCGTGCAATATTTTACCATATTTTCTACATGGCAATTCTTAATTGCTGCGTGACATCGCTCAGATATCTACGCGGAAGCGCAGCTCAAAAGGGAGCATTGGTCAACACTATGTCACTTAACGTAATAATATCATTTGAAATCATCAATGTGTCAATTTTCTACAATACTACGTCCCTTGACGTCATCACTACGTCAATTGACGTCATTCCTACAATCAGTTGACGTCATTCCTACGTCACTTGACGTCGTGTCCACGTCACCTGATGTTTTCGTCACTTGACACAAAGACCATACGTCACTCGATGTCAAAACACTAAGCCATGTCACGTCAAATAACAGGTAATTTAACAGCGCCATGTACCTGTTCAAGATCTTCTTGGAGCTGTCACACTCGCAGAACTCGAGGAAGTGGCTGGCGATGTTGAAGGTGAACTTCTCCTTCTCGTCGTCAAACTGGTTGGTCAGGTCGACCAACTTCTCCTTCAGGATCTTCTGGAGGAAAACTTTCTCCATCTGTTTCCTGATCTCCTGCTTGGCCTCACGCTCCTCCTTCTCTTTCATTTCCTGTCACGGGGAACACATGAAATAAGTTTACACATGGGGAGAAATAAATGAGAAATAAATGAGAAATAAATGAAATAACTTAAAAAATCGAGAGAAATAAATTAAATGGGCAAACAAGTTATGTCTTATGTCTTATCTATACAGACGCTCCTTCTATGCAGAAGATAGTTGCGTCCACAGACCTTGACAGATGATCTGTTTGGCAAGTGAAGCAGCGTTCACAGGCCACGGCTTTATGGGTTCCACGCATTACCCAGCCGCCTAACTACATGTAGTGTTAGGTACCCATTCGGAGTGGGGTGACTCAGGGACGCCCTAGGCCCCGGGAACAAGCCCTTGCCTTCACACGGATTCGAACCCGTGACCATCGGTACGACAGTCCAGTGCGCTGAAATAATTTCCAGCATCGCGAGAAATAATACACACCAATAAGTATCAAAATGTGTATCGTATATTATCAAATATTAAGAAGTACACTGATAAGCGCTGTGTGTTTCGCTTACACTTACACACGTTTTCTCGCGGAAACTCCTTTCATTGGCTATTAGAACACTTTGGTTAGTTTTGTCAAATTTTTTGTGCAATAAGAAAAAACAAAGACAAAGTAATTTAGAAAATATTGTAACGGCAGCAAACTGCCTGGCATGAGAATATCTGATATTATCTATTGTTAGTTTGTTACACACATGTGTAGGGTGTCAAAACGGCGTTCACAGCAAAAACGTACACCACAATTGTGTGCACAACACTCATGTACACCGCATCTAGACATAGCAGTTATGTAGAATCCTAGTCGTTGGAAAGACAGCGCATACAGTTATCCTGAACTAAAGAAATTATCGTCTAAAGTTCTGTTAGCGGTTTTTAATACTAGAGATTTTCTAAAGACAATTACCTTCATTCTAATGAACTCTTTGAACTTCTAAAGACAATTACCTTCATTCTAATGAACTCTTTGAACTTCTAAAGACAATTACCTTCATTCTAATGAACTCTTTGAACTTCTAAAGACAATTACCTTCATTCTAATGAACTCTTTGAACTTCTAAAGACAATTACCTTCATTCTAATGAACTCTTTGAACTTCTAAAGACAATTACCTTCATTCTAATGAACTCTTTGAACTTCTAAAGACAATTACCTTCATTCTAATGAACTCTTTGAACTTCTAAAGACAATTACCTTCATTCTAATGAACTCTTTGAACTTCTAAAGACAATTACCTTCATTCTAATGAACTCTTTGAACTTCTAAAGACAATTACCTTCATTCTAATGAACTCTTTGAACTTCTAAAGACAATTACCTTCATTCTAATGAACTCTTTGAACTTCTAAAGACAATTACCTTCATTCTAATGAACTCTTTGAACTTCACGATGTTTCTATGGATGAAATCACCTCTCTCGCCATCTTCTTTATCATCTGCATTGTCCTCTTTGTTGTTGTCGTTAGTGTCGTCCACGTTGTCGTCCTTGTTATCATTGGTGTCATCGACATTGTCGTCTTTGTTGTTGTCTTCTTCATCGTTATCATTTCTGTGCCTCCTCCTGTCACCATCTCTGCCGCCTCTCCTGTGGTCTCTCCTGTCCTCCTCTTCATCATCATCATTCCTGTTTCTCCTCCTGTCACCATCTCTGTCACCTCGCCTCTGCTCTCTGCTGTCGTCCTCTTCGCCGTCATCCCTTCTGTTTCCTCTTCTGCCGTCTTCCCTGTCATCATCTCTATTTGACCCGTGTCGCCTCTGTGCGTCCAGCCAGCCCCTGAACTGCTCATATGTCGCCTTTCTCTGAAAGTTGATAAAAAAACGTTAGATCTTGGAACACGCATCAAACTCAAAAAGCTAAACTAAACACATGTTCTATTAGCCTGAGATTACTCTCGTAAAGCTTTGGCTAACACCTGGTCAACCTGCCCCATCTGCTGGTCAGTGCCATGCAACATTGTCTGAGGGTGGCACTCACTCCCCGCCCTAACCTCCCCGGCTATGTCTAGCGCGGGGCACGAAGCCAACAGACGCACAACTGTTTCAGAGGCTAGGCTGCAATGCCGACAGTTTGATTCCATGTTGTGGACTACCTCATTGAAGTATTATTTGGTTGGTCAATGTTTCGTCTTTATTTGAGTAACTATTGTTTTGACTCTTTTTTTTGCGGCTCAATCTCCACCAGTGGTCAGATCGACTCAAAGCTAAAAGAATTGATGTTACTATTTTGAACCCTTATTACAACAACTATTTAATCTACTCATAAGTAGGAAAGTCAGTTTTTTTAAAAACTTGTTTTTTCTTCACCAAAAAAGGAATCATCCCAAATTTCATGCAAACAATCTTTGTAACATCGACGTACAGTATTATAAACTCAGAAAACAATATTTGAGAACCGCTCGTTAAGAAAATGTCGAGAAATGACATTCTGAATAAAAAAAAATTTAAAAAAAAACAGAACTCTTTGCAGCGGAGCTTTGTTATAGCGTGGATTAAAAAAAAGTCACGTGACACATGTCAACACGCAGCGACATCTTACCGGCTCATTTTCCATCTCTGACTCGTCTGGTTGAGGCGTGGTTTTGGGTGGTTGAGGCTGGCTGTCATTGGAACCGGGTTGTCTGTTGCCACCCAGAGGAGATGGAGAGGTTTCGTCTTGGTTGTCATTTCTCATTTTGCCTCCCTGATTTTTTGAGTCTCCCCAGCCCTTGGAGTCCTTGTCTCCCCAGCCTTTGGAATCCTTGTCTCCCCAGCCTTTAGAGTCCTTTTCTCCCCAGCCTTTAGAGTCCTTGTCTCCCCAGCCTTTAGAATCCTTTTCTCCCCAGCCTTTAGAATCCTTTTCTCCCCAGCCTTTAGAATCCTTTTCTCCCCAGCCTTTAGAGTCCTTTTCTCCCCAGCCTTTAGAATCCTTTTCTCCCCAGCCTTTAGAGTCCTTGTCTCCCCAGCCTTTAGAGTCCTTGTCTCCCCAGCCTTTAGAGTCCTTTTCTCCCCAGCCTTTAGAGTCCTTGTCTCCCCAGCCCTTGGAGTCCTTTTCTCCCCAGCCTTTGGAATCTTTGTCTCCCCAGCCTTTAGAATCCTTTTCTCCCCAGCCTTTAGAGTCCTTTTCTCCCCAGCCTTTAGAATCCTTTTCTCCCCAGCCTTTAGAGTCCTTGTCTCCCCAGCCTTTAGAATCCTTTTCTCCCCAGCCTTTAGAGTCATTTTCTCCCCAGCCTTTAGATTCCTTGTCTCCCCAGCCTTTAGAGTCCTTGTCTCCCCAGCCCTTGGAATCTTTGTCTCCCCAGCCTTTAGAATCCTTGTCTCCCCAGCCTTTGGAATCCTTGTCTCCCCAGCCTTTAGAGTCCTTGTCTCCCCAGCCTTTAGAGTCCTTGTCTCCCCAGCCCTTGGAGTCCTTTTCTCCCCAGCCTTTGGAATCTTTGTCTCCCCAGCCTTTGGATTCTTTGTCTCCCCAACCTTTGGAATCTTTGTCTCCCCAGCCTTTGGAATCTTTGTCTCCCCAGCCTTTGGAATCTTTGTCTCCCCAGCCCTTGGAATCTTTGTCTCCCCAGCCTTTAGAGTCCTTGTCTCCCCAACCCTTGGAGTCCTTGTCCCCCCAGCCCTTGGAGTCCTTGTCTCCCCAGCCTTTAGATTCCTTGTCTCCCCAGCCCTTGGAGTCCTTGTCCCCCCAGCCCTTGGAGTCCTTGTCTCCCCAGCCTTTAGAGTCCTTGTCTCCCCAGCCCTTGGAGTCTTGTTCACCGTCTCCCTGGGACCCCTGATCTACATGAGACCCCTGCTCCCCTCCCCCCTGTTTGTCCTCGCCAGCCCCACCCTGGGGGTCGTTGTTGCCTTGACCGTCTTGTCCTCCGTTGTCCATCGACCCGCCATCTGACTCGGCATCCTTGATTTTCTCCTGCAGCTCTTTCTCTAAGTCGTTCCACATCTTGCCGAAGTCCCCGGCCATCACCAAGGGAACTGCCAGCAGCAGTACGAAAACCAGCTTCATGTTGGCCTGAAAATAAAAACCATAACATGAAACAATGATGAGCCTACAATAGGAGTTTTAAGAAACGAATCAATCCAACTTTTGGTTTTGCTTCCATGTTCCAAAAGAAGATAACATACCATTCAGAATAAATCCTTGTTTTGTAGGTCTGCTTTTTCTATCGAGAAATCTCTGACTGTTTTCGTATAAGTCTTAGCTAAAGTTATATTCTCAGCCTACATAGTTGACTTGTTTGTTAAAGCCAAAAGGAGGAACTAAAAGTTAAATTGACGATGACGTCATTGGAGCGTTAAACAGTTGAACACATGGCGATGAAGAAACTCTCATTTATAAGGTAATAACAAGATTTCTGCGTTGTTTCCAGGGGATCATAAAATCGTGTTATTTTAATTTCAAATTTTGAAAATTTAAGAAATTTTTCAAAGATTAAAAAAAAAGCATAAATATACTATTTTTTCACATTCAAATGTAACCGAAAAAAAAATATTTATAATATTTTAGGTTGTTATTTTAATTTTTTTAAATGTTGCTATTCAAAAAGGGCCCTAAACCACAAGGCCAAACTTAGGGACCAAACACCAGTTCGTTGAACCTTCGGAAATGTAATATTCCGTCGCTTGGCCGAAAATTTGAATGTCTGAAAAAATTTCGCATACAAGGGACCCTGTCACGTGATTATAGAAAACTTGATTATTGTTTTAAATGAAATTTTGATTTTTCTATTGATTAATTTAATAAAAAGATTTTTTAATTTTATAATCCAAAGTTACATTCTGTTCTATAAATAAATACTCATGGGTCTTTCACATCGCTTTTCAATTAAGTTTCGTATATCACGTCTATTCACACACAAACATTGAGTGTAGCTGTTAGTCTGGTGGGAAAGTTGCTTATACAAGTGGCACAGCATTTACGGGGACATAACACAGTCGCAGTACATTGCTCCTTGAGACGAGATCAAAGAGGATCTTACGTTATGACAGCATAGTGGGTCTTATGTAATGACAGCATAGTGTGTCTTATGTAATGTCAGCAAAGTGTGTCTTATGTAATGACTGCATAGTGTGTCTTATGTAATGACAGCAAAGTGGGTCTTATGTAATGACAGCAAAGTGGGTCTTATGTAATGACAGCAAAGTGGGTCTTATGTAATGACAGCAAAGTGGGTCTTATGTAATGACAGCAAAGTGTGTCTTATGTAATGACAGCAAAGTGGGTCTTATGTAATGACAGCAAAGTGGGTCTTATGTAATGACAGCATAGTGTGTCTTATGTAATGACAGCAAAGTGTGTCTTATGTAATGACAGCAAAGTGGGTCTTATGTAATGACAGCAAAGTGGGTCTTATGTAATGACAGCAAAGTGGGTCTTATGTAATGACAGCAAAGTGTGTCTTATGTAATGACAGCAAAGTGTGTCTTATGTAATGACAGCAAAGTGGGTCTTATGTAATGACAGCAAAGTGGGTCTTATGTAATGACAGCAAAGTGAGTCTTATGTAATGACAGCAAAGTGTGTCTTATGTAATGACAGCAAAGTGGGTCTTATGTAATGACAGCAAAGTGTGTCTTATGTAATGACAGCAAAGTGGGTCTTATGTAATGACAGCATAGTAGGTCTTATGTAATGACAGCAAAGTGGGTCTTATGTAATGACAACACTGTGGGTCTTATGTAATGACAGCGCTGTGTGTCTTATGTAATGACAGCTCTGTGGGTCTTATGTAATGACAGTGTTGTGTGTCTTATATAATCACATCAAAGTGTGTCTTATGTAATGACACTGATGTGTGTCTTATGTAATGACAGCAAAGTGTGTCTTATGTAATGACAGAAAAGTGGGTCTTATGTAATGACAGCAAAGTGGGTCTTATGTAATGACAGCAAAGTGGGTCTTATGTAATGACAGCACTGTGGGTCTTATGTAATGAAAGCGCTGTGTGTCTTGTGTAATGATAGCAAAGTGTGTCTTATGTAATGACAGCAAAGTGGGTCTTATGCTATGACAGCAAAGTGTGTCTTATGTAATGACAGCAAAGTGGGTCTTATGTAATCACAGCAAAGTGTGTCTTATGTAATGACAGTGATGTGTGTCTTATGTAATGACAGCAAAGTGTGTCTTATGTAATGACAGTGCTGTGTGTCTTATGTAATGACAGCAAAGTGTGTCTTATGTAATGACAGCAAAGTGTGTCTTATGTAATGACAGCAAAGTGGGTCTTATGTAATGACAGCAAAGTGGGTCTTATGTAATCACATCAAAGTGTGTCTTATGTAATGACAGTGATGTGTGTCTTATGTAATGACAGCAAAGTGTGTCTTATGTAATGACAGAAAAGTGGGTCTTATGTAATGACAGCAAAGTGTGTCTTGTGTAATGATAGCAAAGTGTGTCTTATGTAATGACAGCAAAGTGGGTCTTATGTAATCACAGCAAAGTGTATCTTATGTAATGACAGTGATGTGTGTCTTATGTAATGACAGCAAAGTGTGTCTTATGTAATGACAGTGCTGTGTGTCTTATGTAATGACAGCAAAGTGTGTCTTATGTAATGACAGCAAAGTGTGTCTTATGTAATGACAGCAAAGTGTGTCTTATGTAATGACAGTGCTGTGTGTCTTATGTAATGACAGCAAAGTGTGTCTTATGTAATGACAGCAAAGTGTGTCTTATGTAATGACAGCAAAGTGTGTCTTATGTAATGACAGCAAAGTGGGTCTTATGTAATGACAGCAAAGTGTGTCTTATGTAATGACAGCAAAGTGTGTCTTATGTAATGACAGTGCTGTGTGTCTTATGTAATGACAGCAAAATGTGTCTTATGTAATGACATTAGGATCTCTCCCAGGGGTCACAGAGTTGTCTGTCCCTGGAACACCAGGATGCTGCAATACTCACAGGGAGTGACTCGAACATTGCATTAATTAGTTTTAACTTTAGCCTTAGCTGTACGGAGTAAGTTAATGTGAGATTTAACCAGAAATTATTGCACGGATCAGTCGAGTCAGGCTGGCACCAGAGCAGCTGTCAGCAGGCTGGCTATGAGGAGGTCTATGAGGAGGTCTATTAGGAGGCCTATGAGAGGAGGGCTTGAGGATGGAGGAGGGAGCCTAATAGATCACGTGATTACGTGAGCCAAATGATAGTATATTTAAGACGTGTTTCATACTGTATGTGTCTCCTACTGTATGTGTCTCCTACTGTATGTGTCTGCTACTATATGTGTCTCCTACTGTATGTGTCTCCTACTGTATGTGTCTCCTACTGTATGTGTCTCCTACTGTATGTGTCTCCTACTGTATGTGTTTCCTACTGTATGTGTCTCCTACTGTATGTGTCTCCTACTGTATGTGTCTCCTACTGTATGTGTCTCCTACTGTATGTGTCTCCTACTGTATGTGTCTCCTACTCTATGTGTCTCCTACTGTATGTGTCTCCTACTGTATGTGTCTCCTACTGTATGTGTCTCCTACTGTATGTGTCTCCTACTGTATGTGTCTCCTACTGTATGTGTCTCCTACTGTATGTGTCTCCTACTGTATGTGTCTCCTACTGTATGTGTCTCCTACTGTATGTGTCTCCTACTGTATGTGTCTCCTACTGTATGTGTCTCCTACTGTATGTGTCTCCTACTGTATGTGTCTCCTACTGTATGTGTCTCCTACTGTATGTGTCTCCTACTGTATGTGTCTCCTACTGTATGTGTCTCCTACTGTATGTGTCTCCTACTGTATGTGTCTCCTACTGTATGTGTCTCCTACTCTATGTGTCTCCTACTCTATGTGTCTCCTACTGTATGTGTCTCCTACTCTATGTGTCTCCTACTGTATGTGTCTCCTACTGTATGTGTCTCCTACTGTATGTGTCTCCTACTGTATGTGTCTCCTACTCTATGTGTCTCCTACTGTATGTGTCTCCTACTCTATGTGTCTCCTACTGTATGTGTCTCCTACTGTATGTGTCTCCTACTGTATGTGTCTCCTACTGTATGTGTCTCCTACTCTATGTGTCTCCTACTGTATGTGTCTCCTACTGTATGTGTCTCCTACTGTATGTGTCTCCTACTGTATGTGTCTCCTACTGTATGTGTCTCCTACTGTATGTGTCTCCTACTGTATGTGTCTCCTACTGTATGTGTCTCCTACTCTATGTGTAACCTACTCTATGTGTCTCCTACTGTATGTGTCTCCTACTGTATGTGTCTCCTACTGTATGTGTCTCCTACTGTATGTGTCTCCTACTGTATGTGTCTCCTACTCTATGTGTCTCCTACTGTATGTGTCTCCTACTGTATGTGTCTCCTACTGTATGTGTCTCCTACTCTATGTGTCTCCTACTGTATGTGTCTCCTACTCTATGTGTCTCCTACTGTATGTGTCTCCTACTCTATGTGTCTCCTACTCTATGTGTCTCCTACTCTATGTGTCTCCTACTGTATGTGTCTCCTACTGTATGTGTCTCCTACTGTATGTGTCTCCTACTCTATGTGTCTCCTACTGTATGTGTCTCCTACTGTATGTGTCTCCTACTGTATGTGTCTCCTACTCTATGTGTCTCCTACTGTATGTGTCTCCTACTGTATGTGTCTCCTACTGTATGTGTCTCCTACTGTATGTGTCTCCTACTGTATGTGTCTCCTACTCTATGTGTCTCCTACTGTATGTGTCTCCTACTCTATGTGTCTCCTACTGTATGTGTCTCCTACTCTATGTGTCTCCTACTCTATGTGTCTCCTACTCTATGTGTCTCCTACTGTATGTGTCTCCTACTCTATGTGTCTCCTACTGTATGTGTCTCCTACTCTATGTGTCTCCTACTGTATGTGTCTCCTACTCTATGTGTCTCCTACTGTATGTGTCTCCTACTCTATGTGTCTCCTACTCTATGTGTCTCCTACTCTATGTGTCTCCTACTCTATGTGTCTCCTACTCTATGTGTAACCTACTCTATGTGTAACCTACTCTATGTGTAACCTACTCTATGTGTAACCTACTCTATGTGTAACCTACTCTATGTGTAACCTACTCTATGTGTAACCTACTCTATGTGTAACCTACTCTATGTGTAACCTACTCTATGTGTAACCTACTCTATGTGTAACCTACTCTATGTGTAACCTACTCTTTGTGTAACCTACTCTATGTGTAACCTACTCTATGTGTCTCCTACTGTATGTGTCTCCTACTGTATGTGTCTCCTACTGTATGTGTCTCCTACTGTATGTGTCTCCTACTGTATGTGTCTCCTACTGTATGTGTCTCCTACTGTATGTGTCTCCTACTGTATGTGTCTCCTACTGTATGTGTCTCCTACTGTATGTGTCTCCTACTGTATGTGTCTCCTACTGTATGTGTCTCCTACTGTATGTGTCTCCTACTGTATGTGTCTCCTACTGTATGTGTCTCCTACTGTATGTGTCTCCTACTGTATGTGTCTCCTACTGTATGTGTCTCCTACTCTATGTGTCTCCTACTGTATGTGTCTCCTACTGTATGTGTCTCCTACTGTATGTGTCTCCTACTGTATGTGTCTCCTACTGTATGTGTCTCCTACTCTATGTGTCTCCTACTGTATGTGTCTCCTACTCTATGTGTCTCCTACTGTATGTGTCTCCTACTCTATGTGTCTCCTACTCTATGTGTCTCCTACTCTATGTGTCTCCTACTGTATGTGTCTCCTACTCTATGTGTCTCCTACTGTATGTGTCTCCTACTCTATGTGTCTCCTACTGTATGTGTCTCCTACTCTATGTGTCTCCTACTGTATGTGTCTCCTACTCTATGTGTCTCCTACTGTATGTGTCTCCTACTGTATGTGTCTCCTACTGTATGTGTCTCCTACTCTATGTGTCTCCTACTCTATGTGTCTCCTACTGTATGTGTCTCCTACTGTATGTGTCTCCTACTCTATGTGTCTCCTACTCTATGTGTCTCCTACTGTATGTGTCTCCTACTGTATGTGTCTCCTACTGTATGTGTCTCCTACTGTATGTGTCTCCTACTGTATGTGTCTCCTACTGTATGTGTCTCCTACTGTATGTGTCTCCTACTGTATGTGGCTGCTACTGTATGTGTCTGCTACTATATGTGTCTCCTACTGTATGTGTCTCCTACTGTATGTGTCTCCTACTCTATGTGTCTCCTACTGTATGTGTCTCCTACTGTATGTGTCTCCTACTGTATGTGTCTCCTACTGTATGTGTCTCCTACTGTATGTGTCTCCTACTGTATGTGTCTCCTACTCTATGTGTCTCCTACTGTATGTGTCTCCTACTCTATGTGTCTCCTACTGTATGTGTCTCCTACTGTATGTGTCTCCTACTCTATGTGTCTCCTACTCTATGTGTCTCCTACTCTATGTGTCTCCTACTGTATGTGTCTCCTACTGTATGTGTCTCCTACTGTATGTGTCTCCTACTGTATGTGTCTGCTACTATATGTGTCTCCTACTGTATGTGTCTCCTACTGTATGTGTCTCCTACTCTATGTGTCTCCTACTCTATGTGTCTCCTACTGTATGTGTCTCCTACTGTATGTGTCTCCTACTGTATGTGTCTCCTACTGTATGTGTCTCCTACTGTATGTGGCTGCTACTGTATGTGTCTCCTACTGTATGTGTCTCCTACTGTATGTGTCTCCTACTGTATGTGTCTCCTACTGTATGTGTCTCCTACTGTATGTGTCTCCTACTGTATGTGTCTCCTACTGTATGTGTCTCCTACTGTATGTGTCTCCTACTGTATGTGTCTCCTACTCTATGTGTCTCCTACTGTATGTGTCTCCTACTGTATGTGTCTCCTACTGTATGTGTCTCCTACTGTATGTGTCTCCTACTGTATGTGTCTCCTACTGTATGTGTCTCCTACTGTATGTGTCTCCTACTCTATGTGTCTCCTACTGTATGTGTCTCCTACTGTATGTGTCTCCTACTGTATGTGTCTCCTACTGTATGTGTCTCCTACTCTATGTGTCTCCTACTGTATGTGTCTCCTACTCTATGTGTCTCCTACTGTATGTGTCTCCTACTGTATGTGTCTCCTACTGTATGTGTCTCCTACTGTATGTGTCTCCTACTCTATGTGTCTCCTACTGTATGTGTCTCCTACTGTATGTGTCTCCTACTGTATGTGTCTCCTACTCTATGTGTCTCCTACTGTATGTGTCTCCTACTGTATGTGTCTCCTACTGTAT
The DNA here is from genome assembly GCA_944989445.1 of Ampullaceana balthica. NCBI lineage: Eukaryota > Metazoa > Mollusca > Gastropoda > Lymnaeidae > Ampullaceana > Ampullaceana balthica. The sequence continues at coordinate 82,661 of CALYLW010000954.1, read as the reverse complement.
GTGTCTCCTACTGTATGTGTCTCCTACTGTATGTGTCTCCTACTGTATGTGTCTCCTACTGTATGTGTCTCCTACTCTATGTGTCTCCTACTGTATGTGTCTCCTACTGTATGTGTCTCCTACTGTATGTGTCTCCTACTGTATGTGTCTCCTACTCTATGTGTCTCCTACTGTATGTGTCTCCTACTCTATGTGTCTCCTACTGTATGTGTCTCCTACTGTATGTGTCTCCTACTGTATGTGTCTCCTACTGTATGTGTCTCCTACTCTATGTGTCTCCTACTGTATGTGTCTCCTACTGTATGTGTCTCCTACTGTATGTGTCTCCTACTCTATGTGTCTCCTACTGTATGTGTCTCCTACTGTATGTGTCTCCTACTGTATGTGTCTCCTACTCTATGTGTAACCTACTCTATGTGTCTCCTACTGTATGTGTCTCCTACTGTATGTGTCTCCTACTGTATGTGTCTCCTACTCTATGTGTCTCCTACTGTATGTGTCTCCTACTGTATGTGTCTCCTACTCTATGTGTCTCCTACTGTATGTGTCTCCTACTCTATGTGTCTCCTACTGTATGTGTCTCCTACTGTATGTGTCTCCTACTGTATGTGTCTCCTACTGTATGTGTCTCCTACTCTATGTGTCTCCTACTGTATGTGTCTCCTACTGTATGTGTCTCCTACTGTATGTGTCTCCTACTGTATGTGTCTCCTACTCTATGTGTAACCTACTCTATGTGTCTCCTACTGTATGTGTCTCCTACTGTATGTGTCTCCTACTGTATGTGTCTCCTACTGTATGTGTCTCCTACTGTATGTGTCTCCTACTGTATGTGTCTCCTACTGTATGTGTCTCCTACTGTATGTGTCTCCTACTCTATGTGTAACCTACTGTGGGGTTATTTATAGGTAAGATGTAAGAGAACCCCAGACACACATACACATATCACACCCTATATCGTAGGTAAAGCCATGTCGGCTGTTTGAAGTCTTTTCATATGTGCCCTTTGAACACGTGACCCAGGATCGGGTCTCTTTAACTCTTTAAACACATAGGACCTGGCAGTGTTTGGGATTGGGGGGGGGGAGGGGGAAGGCGCTCATAGAAAATTATCAAGCGAGAAGTGAAGTATTTGCTTTCATATTGTATGGCATTTTATGTAACGCTCATAAAAACATAAATACATGACATACACATTTACGTCCATGTCATACAAATATACGTACATGACATAAACATATATACGTACATGTCATACAGACATATATTCATATATATATTTATATATACATGACATAAACATATATACGTACATGTCATACAGACATATATTCATATATATACATGTCATATACATATAAGTACGTGCCATACAAACATATACACATGACATTCACATATCCGTACATGTCATACATGACAACACACACAACCATAGAGGAGCATGTCATCTAACTGTTGTAAATACACGTATTGTATCCTGCAGAATTGCAGGAGAAATGGAGCAAACTATTATTTAATGGATATCGTCAAGTAATGCTCCTACACTACCGTTAATTTGATTACAAAGCGTTTGAACGAGTCTTAATCCTTGTGTTCATGTCTTTTAGAGTGGTGTAAATCACAGCATTAAATTCACTTCTACAGTTGCTGGATATTATCACAATCATATTCACTTTTAGTATTTCTGGATAAGTCTTATTATCACAATTATATTCACTTTTAGTATTTCTGGATAAGTCTTATTAACACAATCATTTTCACTTTTAGTATTTCTGGATAAGTCATATTACCGCCATTTCAAATCAAACCGACCACGAAGCGAGGAACACCCTTGACCTCTCCTACAACTCACGTAGCTCTGTCCGTTATTGAGGTACATAGAGCCACCTACTTACGGCCCCAACACCACCAGCCAAACACTTGTACCTACAACATCCCATCACATCAAAGTCCAAACACCGAAGCATGTCAGTCCGTCCCATAAAACTGTCCACTTACCTGCTGTTCCCACGAGCACTTAATGAAATTGAAGAACGCGTTCAAACAAGCTGGAGAAGGGCCTTAAAGAATGAAGCCACCGAGACCGATCACCCTAGTTTTATACCAGATGACATAATACGCTCAACTTTTGCATAGAAATCGGTTCTTTGAGTCTCCACCCATGCGTGGCGTCCCTCCCCCCCCCTCACCAATCCCCTATTTTCACTATATGTACATACACAAAAATCACGATCGGATGAAACATATTTCATATGGGAGTTACTTAGACCGTGATTCAAATCAAATAAAAGAAATGTAAAGAAATTACGTCGAGTTTTTAGAGGATATAGACCGAGTTTTTCTTTTTAATTATAAAGAGAAGCATAGAGATGCCATTTCCGGGTCAATAAATTCACCAAATAAAACAAAAGTAAGTTGAGCGCTGCGTCTACATCTTTAGGAATAACTCCTTTAAACAAGCCTTAAAATGTCCCATCGTTTGTGTAAGCAGACGAGATGTTGGAACTTTATATTTTTGACTAAAGGGTGTAGGTGGTGGGCTGTGGTCACGTGTGTAATCAGAAGTTAGACCGCAATATTGAACGTGTACATCACAAAATGACAACAGAAAATTATATTTCTCCAGGAGAATTGTTCATCCGATCCATTCTGTTCAAATAGAACAAGTATTGGTCGACGCTTTTCTTATTTATGATGATCTAAACTTGAATAGAGATAATGTTTATTAAAAAGAACCAAATTTCTTCCAAGAAACTAAAGGAAGTCAAGATTAAAGGTTGTTGGTGTTCCACGCTACATGTTTATGTTGGCAGTGACGTCATTGAATTGTTGCAGTTTTGTCAAAGAACCAAGCAGTTACGGTGTATACAAACATCACATTGACATTGTTATAACCATCACCATGACTTCATTGTTATAACCATCACATTGACTTCATTGTTATAACCATCACATTGACTTCATTGCTACAACCATCACATTGACTTCATTGTTACAACCATCACATTGACTTCATTGTTACAACCATCACATTGACTTCATTGTTACAACCATCACATTGACTTCATTGTTACAACCCACACATTGACTTCATTGTTACCACAATCACATTGACTTCATTGTTACAACCATCACATTGACTTCATTGTTACAACCCACACATTGACTTCATTGTTACAACCCACACATTGACTTCAGTGTTACAACAATCACATTGACTTCATTGTTACAACCATCACATTGACTTCATTGTTACAACCCACACATTGACTTCATTGTTACAACCATCACATTGACTTCATTGTTACAACCATCACATTGACTTCATTGTTACAACCATCACATTGACTTCATTGTTTCCACCCACATTGACTTCATTGTTACAACCATCACATTGACTTCATTGTTTCCACCCACATTTACTTCATTGCTACAACCATCACATTGACTTCATTGTTTCCACCCACATTGACTTCATTGTTACAACCATCACATTGACTTCATTGTTTCCACCCACATTGACTTCATTGTTACAACCATCACATTGACTTCATTGTTTCCACCCACATTGACTTCATTGCTACAACCATCACATTGACTTCATTGTTTCCACCCACATTGACTTCATTGTTACAACCATCACATTGACTTCATTGTTTCCACCCACATTGACTTCATTGTTACAACCATCACATTGACTTCATTGTTTCCACCCACATTGACTTCATTGCTACAACCATCACATTGACTTCATTGTTTCCACCCACATTGACTTCCTTTTTAATTGAGACTAATTTCTACATTGTTGTTGCATGTTTACATATCCCAAATATAAAACTTTCATCAGTTATTTTCAGAAAACAATTTTAAAATGTTCATGAAGCCCATCTATATAAGCTCTGATCAAATTTACGTTTTTTATAATTCAATAAATTCACAGGAATTTACGTCGTAAATCGGTATCGAAGCGGAAACAGGGATTCAATTTCATGGTACTGGGCTAGAACTTTGACCCTTTTTTAGAATTAGAATTCTTGGTTATCCCCTTTGATCCAGCAGACATTTCGCCATCTACAAGCATTGAACTGCCACATTCACGTTATCCCCTTTGATCCAGCAGACATTTCGCCATCTACAAGCATTGAACTGCCACATTCACGTTATCCCCTTTGATCCAGCAGACATTTCGCCATCTACAAGCATTGAACTGCCACATTCACGTTATCCCCTTTGATCCAGCAGACATTTCGCCATCTACAAGCATTGAACTGCCACATTCACGTTATCCCCTTTGATCCAGCAGACATTTCGCCATCTACAAGCATTGAACTGCCACATTCACGTTATCCCCTTTGATCCAGCAGACATTTCGCCATCTACAAGCATTGAACTGCCACATTCACGTTATCCCCTTTGATCCAGCAGACATTTCGCCATCTACAAGCATTGAACTGCCACATTCACGTTATCCACTTTGATCCAGCAGACATTTCGCCATCTACAAGCATTGAACTGCCACATTCACGTTATCCCCTTTGATCCAGCAGACATTTCGCCATCTACAAGCATTGAACTGCCACATTCACGTTATCCACTTTGATCCAGCAGACATTTCGCCATCTACAAGCATTGAACTGCCACATTCACGTTATCCCCTTTGATCCAGCAGACATTTCGCCATCTACAAGCATTGAACTGCCACATTCACGTTATCCCCTTTGATCCAGCAGACATTTCGCCATCTACAAGCATTGAACTGCCACATTCACGTTATCCCCTTTGATCCAGCAGACATTTCACCATCTACAAGCATTGAACTGCCACATTCACGTTATCCCCTTTGATCCAGCAGACATTTCGCCATCTACAAGCATTGAACTGCCACATTCACGTTATCCCCTTTGATCCAGCAGACATTTCGCCATCTACAAGCATTGAACTGCCACATTCACGTTATCCCCTTTGATCCAGCAGACATTTCGCCATCTACAAGCATTGAACTGCCACATTCACGTTATCCCCTTTGATCCAGCAGACATTTCGCCATCTACAAGCATTGAACTGCCACATTCACGTTATCCCCTTTGATCCAGCAGACATTTCGCCATCTACAAGCATTGAACTGCCACATTCACGTTATCCCCTTTGATCCAGCAGACATTTCGCCATCTACAAGCATTGAACTGCCACATTCACGTTATCCCCTTTGATCCAGCAGACATTTCGCCATCTACAAGCATTGAACTGCCACATTCACGTTATCCCCTTTGATCCAGCAGACATTTCGCCATCTACAAGCATTGAACTGCCACATTCACGTTATCCCCTTTGATCCAGCAGACATTTCGCCATCTACAAGCATTGAACTGCCACATTCACGTTATCCCCTTTGATCCAGCAGACATTTCGCCATCTACAAGCATTGAACTGCCACATTCACGTTATCCCCTTTGATCCAGCAGACATTTCGCCATCTACAAGCATTGAACTGCCACATTCACGTTATCCCCTTTGATCCAGCAGACATTTCGCCATCTACAAGCATTGAACTGCCACATTCACGTTATCCCCTTTGATCCAGCAGACATTTCGCCATCTACAAGCATTGAACTGCCACATTCACGTTATCCCCTTTGATCCAGCAGACATTTCGCCATCTACAAGCATTGAACTGCCACATTCACGTAATCCTTACACGTGTGAAACACGAGTTTTAGTTTTGATGGGGATTCACCGCTACTACACAATACTCAATAAATAACAGCATACGAACCCCAGCCATTGGGTCTTTTGTTACATGGGCGTCGTCCATCAAACTAAGTAACCTGATCGTTACACCTTCGGACCAGTTTTGAGACAAACTTTCCTGTAAGTGATTCTTGACCTCCTTGAACTACGCCTCCTTCCCCCCCCCCTCCCGCGACGACTCAAGCTTTCAACCAAATCTTAATAAAAACAAACAGAAATATGTTTGGCCCCTCCCTTGCTTGGGTCACATACCATTAACTTGACGATGGACATTGCTCATATGATGGTCACTCAAATTTCACCCAAATGGCCAGCTGCATTGAGTATTCGGGTAAATCCGATATTTGATCAAAAGTTTAGGAAATTTAAATGGTATTTATTTAACAATTATGAACTTTTTAAAAAAAATTAATAATTTTAAAAAATCCTTTCGCCCAACAAGCTAATTATTATTGAGAGCATTATGTCTTTTGTAAGATGTCTGTTGTCAGTTTTCTGTCAGTTTCTCAGATTTAACTTGAAATTTATCCAGTTTTAAAATCTACTTTGACCACTCAAATATCCGTCGTTTGATTAGTGTCAGCTTAGCGACTACGCCTCACTACGCCATTTCTAGAACTTTTGAGCCCGTCAACTCCTTGGTGTTTACATTAAACTTAGTGCCAACGATTGGTCTTAAATATACCCCAGCAGCCGGTTGGTAGATCCTTGAGTAGATCAAATAGTGACGTAGATTTTTGTTACCGCTGATGCCACCGAGTTTTTATCAGTTTGTACCAGTTTGTATCAGTTTGTACCAGTTTGTATCAGTTTGTACCAGTGAGTAACAAGGATAATCTTTTAATGGCGGATCAAATGTTTATATTTGATTGACCACATATGTGGGTGGGTGGGGGTGGGGCTTGGGTGGGGGTCGGGCTTGGGTGGGGGTGGGGCTTGGGTGGGGGGTGTCATGGCTGCCTAGCAAATAGTCTCGTGTCCCGAGTGGTTGTTGACAATGGTAGCATGGCTCAGACCTTTGGGGAGAGCTCTGCATGCGTTGTTAAGTTAAAATTAGTACAGCACAGTCTCAGTCACTCCACTACCATCTGAATGCCACCACTTCAATCTGTGTGCCGCCACTACCATCTGTGTGCCACCACTACCATCTGAATGCCACCACTACCATCTGAATGCCGCCACTACCATCTGAATGCCGCCACTATCACCACAACTACTCTGTCAACGTCGCATGCACCAGCACTTTCAACGCCGCCAACATCTAAACTTCACCACCACTTTTAACTACTCCAACCACATCTACAACCAACAGACAACAGTCTGATCCAATCTATCGCGTGTATTCATATTCGTCATCCCACCACGACCTCATCAGACCTTTGAACTTCATGTTGGACAAGCCAGCCCGTGTCTCTGGTTGGTCTCTGGCTGATCTCTGGCTTGTCTCTGGTTGGTCTCTGGTTGGTCTTCTGAAGTTCAACCCTCTCCTTGCCATATTTTTAAAGGTTACATTTTTAAGATGTTAACTATACTTTGGTCAAACATTTTGTTTTCGGATAGCCCCAAACAACACGTTACAGTTTCTTAAGTAACTCAGTTCATTGCTATTTCACAATCCCAACCGCCGACCACAGAAAAGGGAATTATTGACTGAGCTAAACACATGAAAAGGCCCAGGCTTGGAATGGAGTTTTTTCCTTAATTCTTTCTTCATTTATTTTGTTAAATAGCACTTGACAGAGATGAATGAAAGAAATGGCGATGTAGGTTACTCGGGTGCTTATATAGGCCATTTACCGCCATGGGAAGAGGCTCTGCTCACTCATCCGTGACAAGGTGGTTCTCAAAATATGGGGCAGTTTGTTTGTTTTTAGTTTGTTTGTTTGCTTTTTTGAATGTGGAATTTTTAATTTGTATCTTTGAATGAATATTCATTCATACATTCACACATGCACATACGGACAACTATATATATATAGATATCCAGGCACACGGATATTCAGACAATCGGACATTAAAGCATATAGACGTATCGAAAGTAATACATTGAAACATCATGAAATTAAGGCATCCAGGCACCTAGACATTCAGGAATCTGGTTATGCAGACAAATGGACATTCAGACAATCGGACATTCGGGCATCCGGGCATTCAGAAAAATGACATTCATACATTCAGGCATCCGGACATTCAGACAACCGGACATTCAGGCGTACGCAAGTACATACATCCGGACATTCAAACATCCAGACATGCATCAGGACATTCAGGAATCCGTAAATTCAGGCATCCGGTAATACAGACAACTGGATATTCAGACATCTTGACTTCCATATCTTTATATATCCAGACGCCCAAACGAGGAATCTGACATTAAAAGAAAGTCTGACACAATTTGTCAAATACTAGATCTATGAAAATAAGCTAAAAATTAATACATTATTATTTTCCATTTATACCTTATCTAGACGTACATTTCTCTAAATTCGAAAATGTTAACTGAATATGCACAACATAGCTTGACAAGTACGGTGTCATTAATCACAATTCACGTTTAATACCCAGTACAAATCACAGCCCACTATATTTATGTATCAATTATTTTGCTAAAGATAGATTATCATGCCAGGCCATGTTTGTCTCGTACTACAACGGGTCCCACCTTGCCTGTTTCCCTGGACACGCCTCTGGTGACGGACCATGGGCGTGGCTGGCTCATCTGGTCGTGCCAGTCTAAATATAACTCTAACCGCTCCAGGAGATGCCTTGTACGTCACACATGATTGACTCCAGGTAACGGTGGAACTTCTGAGAGGACATGAGTGGGGTGTGTGTGTGGGGGGGGGGTACTTGAGTCGTACGGACGCTATTCTTCTCCCAATCCCTGGAAGGTCGTCTTAGGTTTTTTATATAGAACTTTCATAAGTCTCCTTAGGTCCCAGGAAATATTCCCTATAAGTATCGTTGCACCGTGCGCAAAGTTAAAAAAATAAATAAATTGATGTGGACAGTTGCACAGCATTATTTTTTGTGTGCTAAATTTTACCAAATTTGCTGCGTGGCGTCGGTCAGACATCTGCGCGGCCGCGAAACAGCGCAGCTTAAAGGAAACATTAGTTCCATGTCATGACTGATAGTTCCATGTCATGACTGATATGCTTTCTATTGGTGTCTGGAGTTTATTGAAACTTCTCGCCTATAACAACAACTCATTCTTCATGACGTATTTGTAGCACGCTGTGAAAAACCTTTACATAATATAAGGATTATTCTAGGTATTGACATGGAGAGGTTATAAAATATTGTTACATAATATAAGGATTATAAGGATTATTATAGGTATTGACATGGAGAGGTTATAAAATATTGTTACATAATATAAGGATTATAAGGATTATTCAAGGTATTGACATGGAGAGGTCATACAATATTGTTACATAATATAAGGATTATAAGGATTATTCAAGGTATTGACATGGAGAGGTTATACAATATTGTTACATAATATAAGGATTATGAGGATTATTCAAGGTATTGACATGGAGAGGTTATACAATATTGTTACATAATATAAGGATTATAAGGATTATTCAAGGTATTGACATGGAGAGGTTATAAAATATTGTTACATAATATAAGGATTATTCAAGGAACTGACATGGAGAGGTTATACAATATTGTTACATAATATAAGGATTATAAGGATTATTCTAGGTATTGACATGGAGAGGTTATAAAATATTGTTACATAATATAAGGATTATAAGGATTATTCAAGGTATTGACATGGAGAGGTTATACAATATTGTTACATAATATAAGGATTATAAGGATTATTCAAGGTATTGACATGGAGAGGTTATACAATATTGTTACATAATATAAGGATTATGAGGATTATTCAAGGTATTGACATGGAGAGGTTATACAATATTGTTACATAATATAAGGATTATAAGGATTATTCAAGGTATTGACATGGAGAGGTTATACAATATTGTTACATAATATAAGGATTATTCAAGGTATTGACATGGAGAGGTTATAAAATATTGTTACATAATATAAGGATTAATCTAGGTATTGACATGGTGAGGTTATACAATATTGTTACATAATATAAGGATTATAAGGATTATTCAAGGTATTGACATGGAGAGGTTATACAATATCGTTACCTAATATAAGGATTATATGAGACTGTGCCATAGAACGGTTATAAAATATTGTTACATAACACAAAATTTTAAAGATTAGACATGTATAGATACTAGTTTATTCTAAGTAGCTACATATGAATCGCATGAAGTGGTTTACTTTGGTTCGCCAGTCAAACAAGGTCAGACCCAGAGGATGAAGCAACTACGCTATCGTCTCATCGTTCTATGATCTAGGATTGTCTACGTACTTTACGAAGACGAACTCTTCACACTCCAGAAAACACATTTCTCAAACATGTCATGGCTCAGTAATATCTTCGCTCTCACACATGACATTCTTAACTCCCTTAAGTCAACAGACAGCTGACATATAAGGCATAACTGTAGACAAGCGGCATGTGCTGCTTCTCTGACATACTCAAGGGGAAAAATTTGGTGTAGAGATTATTCCAGGGCGCCATGTTTAACTTTAGTGATGACTTTCACCTTTTAAATGCGTCGCTTCTACTTTTGCATGTTTAATATTATTATTTTTAAACTGATAATTTATTTGTGTAAATTATTTTAGAGCCTTAATGTTGATGTTATAGACTCCGCCCATGTGTCAGTCTGAAATCACAAGTGCTCTAAGAGACAGCCGCCATCAGGTGACACACATACAGAGTCATGGACCCTCTCCACCGACATGTGCCATTAGTGCACTCGGCGGGAGCGTTGCCCCTCTTGAAACAGAACAGCCTTTTGCCCCGCCCTTTATTCACAGTTAGAATCTCATCTTGTGATGCATAAAAAATACCAACTGTTGGTGATTAGCCAATCTCTTCTTTTGGTGACAAGCCAATCTCTTCTTTTGGTGACAAGCCAATCTCATCTTTTGGTGACAAGCCAATCTCTTCTGTTGGTGGTTAGCCAATCTCATTTTTGGTGACAAGCCAATCTCATCTTTTGGTGATTAGCCAATCTCATCTTTTGGTTATTAGCCAATCTCATCTTTTGGTTATTAGCCAATCTCATCCTTTGGTTATTAGCCATTCTCATCTTTTGGTGACAAGTCAATCTCATCTTTTGTTGAGTGCCAAAACCCACCCTTGGATGGATGACGAATCACAACATATGATGAGTTTTAAATATCATCTTTTCATGTCTGTAGCAAATATCATCTTCCAATGAATATCGATTCTCTCATTTCTGCGATTATCGATTTTGTAGGTGAAATCATGAGACCGTTTCCTACTCTAGTGAAACACATGTCTGTAAATAGTTGCTTATGTGATAAATTGATAATAAATAATTGATGGTAACCGAGTTTTGTTGGACCCGGCTCAGTGAGCACGTTAGAGTGGAGCCCTACCACTTGTTTGGTTTATGTTGGTTTTCTTTATAATTTATTTATATACTAGCGTACACCCGTCAAAAATGACGGACGTTTTCAGCTGAAATCTATTTATTTTATAAAAAATGCACTTTTTTTAGAGCGCCTACGGCGCCGACCTTTTTCAAAAGCCCAACTAACTTGTCCTTGTTTGATAAATACGAAATATTAAACTTTCTGAAATGTACACAATTTTTTTTATAATAGGGGTTGCAGGGCGCCTAAGGCGCCCCGTTTGTTTGTTTTTATTTTATAATTAACCATCATCAAATCCTCTTTTTACATTGATCCCTTTTCCAAAATTAAAATATGAGCGAAAACAATGACGCAATATTATATTTTTTTACAACGCATTTTTAATTTGCACACCTTTTGATGCATTGGGGCAGTAATTTGGTTTTCCCTGCTTTCTAAAATTAGTAGCGTCAGGACAGACTGACTGACTTGCGTGATAATTGCAAATTATATAGTTTTATTAATGTTCTCCAAATCTGTTTCAATGTTACGCCGTAATTTAATGTAACGCCGTGATCTTATATAAAACCATGATCACATATGCGTCATGACTTATTAAACGCCGTGAGTTTATATAATTTTTTGACTTATGTAACACCGCGGTCTAATTGTAAGATTATGCAAAGGTTTTGTCTTTAAAATATATTTTGATATAAAGGTGTGCATGTTTGTGTGTTTGTATGTGTGTTTGTGTTACACGCCCTCCCCCCCACCCTAGCGCCACTGGTGTGTTCACTTGCCGACCAATGGACGGAGACCACTACCAATGGAATGACTTGACACGTTTGGTTTCATTTCGTAATACCCAAGACATTGTGGGAGTCCCTTAGGGCCCTTTATGCGGGGGTTCATTTATTTTCATCGCCCCGTTACCGGGGAGAAGAAAAGACATTTGAGTGTTCAAATACTTACTTTTTGTGCCTTCAAGGGGACATTACTCATGGGGTTAAATACCAGGACACGATAATACCTCGTGCACTTGGGCGTAACTTTTGGTCAATAGATCGGGGGTGGGGCTCACCTCCCCGTACACACACACTGGTTCTTGAGGCACTGTTCTGTTTCCAGTTCATCCCTCTATCCCCCCTCCCCCAGTCCTATTTTGCGGGTCTCGCTCCTTTCACAACTTGAGACTTCGTGGTGTTCAGTTCTGCAAGTCTTACACCGTATACCTAAAATACTGGGTAGACAAAGATTTGAAGAAAAAAAACTTTGTTTCATAGACGTGGGCGTTTGTTTGTAAAATTGCGTGAAATTGGTGCGCACTATTATTATTGTGTCTTTCTTGAAATTGGTGCGCACTATTATTATTGTGTCTTTCTTGAAATTGGTGCGCACTATTATTATTGTGTCTTTCTTGTAATTGGTGCGCACTATTATTATTGTGTCTTTCTTGAAATTGGTGTGCACTATTATAATGTTGTCTTTCTTGAAATTGGTGCGCACTATTATTATTGTTTCTTTCTTGAAATTGGTGCGCACTATTATTATTGTGTCTTTCTTGAAATTGGTGCGCACTATTATTATTGTGTCTTTCTTGAAATTGGTGCGCACTATTATTATTGTGTCTTTCTTGAAATTGGTGCGCACTATTATTATTGTGTCTTTCTTGAAATTGGTGCGCACTATTATTATTGTGTCTTTCTTGAATTTGGTGCGCACTATTATTATTGTGTCTTTCTTGAAATTGGTGCGCATGAAATCAATGACTTTCGATGGCTAACCAAAAAACAACAACAAAAAACCTTAAAAGTAAGCCAGTAAATAGACAGATTTTAAAAAAGTTGTACGAACATAAAATCACGAATTGATGTTGGCGTGACAAGGTCATAGACAGCCGTTGTGTCAGGGTGTCTTTTAGTTGTAAGTAGTCTCTCCCGCTTTAGACACTGTCAATATGTTGACATCTATAAATCAAGTCAAAATGTCATCTGTGAATCTATTGATTCAGACACGTTGAATAAACTGTAAGAAATACATTTAACGAAACTTTACAAATTATTATAAATATTTTTAAATATCGATTCTAATTTGAAAATATATATCGTTAAAATATTCAAACTGTATCTTTCAATGTTTCATACCAGCGCTAAGTAATACATCCACCCATCAATTTTGATGGCTGAGAGTATCACATCTTCACATTTTCCCCTCATCTCCACATCCCCCCCCCAACATCTTCACATTCCCCAAAACAAAAACATATCAACATAAAATGGATCTATGCTAAAAGTAACAAATTGACGTTTTTTTATTATATTCTACTTGTAAAAATCCACGTGACTACTTGCCCCCAATGTCGGCCGGTGTAAAAGAATCTTTAGAAATCAAATATTCTGTCACGCTACATGTTCAATATTGACAGAATGTCTTACAAAGTAAAGGATTTCAGATTTTGGATTCACCCCCTCCCACCCCCACCCACTACCTCAGTCATTGTCATTCGTGACGTATGAGATGTCAAACTATAGCGGAAGTACAGGTTTATCTTCTGCTAGAGATTTGATGCACAATTCAATTTTATTAGAAAAGTGAGTAGTATTGGACATCCACCTCTGCCACACCATGACTTTGTCTACTAGGACTTCCATCTATGAGGCAATATGACTTTGTCTACTAGGACTTCCATCTATGAGGCAATATGACTTTGTCTACTAGGACTTCCATCTATGAGGCAATATGACTTTGTCTACTAGGACTTCCATCTATGAGGCAATATGACTTTGTCTACTAGGACTTCCATCTATGAGGCAATATGACTTTGTCTACTAGGACTTCCATCTATGAGGCAATATGACTTTGTCTACTAGGACTTCCATCTATGAGGCAATATGACTTTGTCTACTAGGACTTCCATCTATGAGGCAATATGACTTTGTCTACTAGGACTTCCATCTATGAGGCAATATGACTTTGTCTACTAGGACTTCCATCTATGAGGCAATATGACTTTGTCTACTAGGACTTCCATCTATGAGGCAATATGACTTTGTCTACTAGGACTTCCATCTATGAGGCAATATGACTTTGTCTACTAGGACTTCCATCTATGAGGCAATATGACTTTGTCTACTAGGACTTCCATCTATGAGGCAATATGACTTTGTCTACTAGGACTTCCATCTATGAGGCAATATGACTTTGTCTACTAGGACTTCCATCTATGAGGCAATATGACTTTGTCTACTAGGACTTCCATCTATGAGGCAATATGACTTTGTCTACTAGGACTTCCATCTATGAGGCAATATGACTTTGTCTACTAGGACTTCCATCTATGAGGCAATATGACTTTGTCTACTAGGACTTCCATCTATGAGGCAATATGACTTTGTCTACTAGGACTTCCATCTATGAGGCAATATGACTTTGTCTACTAGGACTTCCATCTATGAGGCAATATGACTTTGTCTACTAGGACTTCCATCTATGAGGCAATATGACTTTGTCTACTAGGACTTCCATCTATGAGGCAATATGACTTTGTCTACTAGGACTTCCATCTATGAGGCAATATGACTTTGTCTACTCGGACTTCCATCTATGAGGCAATATGACTTTGTCTACTAGGGCTTCCATCTATGGGGCACTTTGACTTTAAGGATAAAATTTACGTTTTGGGATTAGACAGAGTGATAAAGGGAGAGAGGGGAAAGACAGACGGGAAATATTGAGAGAGAGAGAGAAAGAGAGAGAGACAGACAGAGAAAACGAGACAGAGGTCTGGCAAGGGCAATAACTTCTGTTACACAACTGTTTCTCTGAATGCGTTACTTAACTGTTACAGAAAGTGCGTGTTCCGAAATGAAAGAAAATCGTGACGCGGTGTCTGTAACAGTCACGTGACCACCTACCGTGACCAAGGTTCCATTTCCAGCTGTTATTTCTTCATGCGGCAATGAAATGGCTGAAACTTCTGAAGAATTAAGCCAGTTTGGGGAAAAAAGAGTGTGAGCGCACATGAATTGAATAAGGTCAAACGTGTTGTAAGTGTAAGAATGAAGTAGGTTTTTGACTTGTGTGGTGGGTGGGGGGGGGTGGGCGAATAGCACGATTTGATCATTTGATATTGAACTGATTGCTATTTTTGTGTTGTGCATCGTGCTGTTAGTCATTTCAATATTTGTGGATTCATTTGGGACAGTAAGCACAATACGAAATCGTGATGGGCTGAGTTATGGTGATGTCCACGTGACCACTTGCTACTGTTCGTGTATTTTGTTGTGTGATTCGTGTGTCACGCATTTGTTGACAAAAAAAGCAGGAATAAAAAAACATGACGTGTCAATAAATGACAATGCCAAAACTGCCTGTCAATAAATGTCAAGACAAAATCTGTCTGTCAATTAAAAAAAATGTCTCTTAATAAAAATACAAAATACACAAACAAATTGTGTAATGGGAAATAATAAATTTTGAGCTTTATTATTAAACTAACACGACAGTAGACGTTTCGGCTAATGCGTCATCAGTACAATAACATAAAATACGTACTTACATAAGTAATATTTAAATTCTTAAAACATATTATATCATAAAATATTTATGTAAAATAAAAAGAAAGGAAAAACAAAAACAAACATAGGACACAGGATATAGGAAAAAGGAGGAAGTATCTAAAGTTACAGTGAAAACCACAACGGGAAAAAGATTCTGCAGTTAGGTAAAATTATGAATTTGGTTAATTCCATATGGAACCAACGTACCAAATCGATTTATAAGTCTATTTTCCATGTGGATCCTATCATGGGTATTGCTTGCATATAAAATACCAGTTACTGCAATATCTGAAATACCGTCATGGTCAACACTGTTAAAATGTTTAGACACAGGACATTGAGCCTGTTTATTTATATTATACAGGTGTTCTCTAAAACGATCTCCAAGACGACGACCTGTCTCACCCACGTAAATTTTATTACACCTCTTGCAAAGAATTGTATAAATCACGTTGCGACTTGTGCAAGTGAATCCATCTTTTTATTATGAATTTTTCAAGAGGGAAAGAAATTTTGTTAATTTCAATCACATATGGACAAGTATTGCAACGATTACGTTTGCAACCTTTTGTTCCAATATGTGCTTTCATTGTGGGAAGGTGACTTCTTACAAGTATATCTCTCGAGGCTTCTATCTCTCCGGAAAGCAAAAAGGAGGTTTTTTTGAAGACCTGCTGAGTCAGAGGGTCAGCCATGAGGATTGGTCGGTTTTTGAGAATCACCTGGCGGGCTATAAAATTATGGGGATGAAAAGTTAAAATAAATTTGGATCGATCACATCGATCACATTGATCACATTGATCACATTGATCACATTGATCACATTGATCACATCGATCACATCGATCACATCGATCACATCGATCAAATTGATCACACTGATCACATTGATCACATTGATCAAATTGATCACATTGATCACATCGATCACATCGATCACATTGATCACATTGATCACATTGATCACATTGATCACATCGATCACATCGATCACATCGATCACATTGATCACATTGATCAGATTGATCACATTGATCAGAAACAGATGATGTAAACGTGTCCTGTCTGGTCAGACCTTTAATTCGATTGACAGCGGAAATTAAAACTGTTTCCGAGTATGACCCGCTTCGAAAAAAATCCAGCATTTCATTACTTTTCTCCAAAAAGTCTGCCTCATCACTGCAGAGTATTTTAAGTCTCAATAGTTGCGAAAATGGAATAAAGTTCTTACAAGATTGAGGATGGGACGATGTATACATTTAATTTGAAACATTACTTATTTAAGTACGTATTTTATGTTATTGTACTGAGGAAGGCATTAGCCGAAACGTCTAGCTGTCGTGTTAGTTTAATAATAAAGCTTAAATTGTTGTTTACATTGCGCAATTTGTGTGTATTTTGTATTTTATTTAAAAGCTTTATCGCAGTCCCATTCTATGATATATTAAATTCTTACGACATACTATATCATACAAAAGTTATGTAACATTTTTTAAAAAGAAAAAACAAAGAGTGACACATAATATAGGGAAAAACTGTCTGTTAATAGATGTCAATACAAAACATGTCTGTCAATAAATGTCAATACAATACCTGTCTGTCAATAAATGTCAATACAATACCATGTTATGGTCTGGAGCACCTGCCTTCATTCCGTTGTTGTAATTAATGTTGTCTTACTTTTGTGTTTCTCTCGCTCAAGGAAGAATTTTTAAAAAAAAATTGTATCGACCAAGTTCTAGAGTTAAAGTCAGATAGTACGATAGTACCATATTGGGGGGGGGGAAGGGGTGAATCATTGTTACACTTCTCACCACCTGTAGCCCCCCCCCTCACCCCACAGCGTGTAAGTACCAGGCCCTGATTTTGATCGTGATATTGAAAGGTTGAATGTATCCCTCCGCCAGCTGCTGCACAAATGTTGCATTCATACGACAAGAAATCGTGAGGTGGGCGGTTGGTTGAAGGGGGGGAGAGAGGGGGACAGACATTCAGAGAGGGGGGCAGACATTCAGAGAGGGGGCAGACATTCAGAGATGGGTGCAGACATTCAGAGAGGGGTGAAGATATTCAGAGAGGGGGGCAGACATTCAGAGAGGGGTGAAGATATTCAGAGAGGGGTGAAGATATTCAGAGAGGGGTGAAGATATTCAGAGAGGGGTGAAGATATTCAGAGAGGGGTGCAGAAATTCAGAGAGGGGGGGTAGGCAGACATTCAGAGAGGGGGGTGTGCAGAGATTCAGAGAGGGGGGCAGACATTCAGAGAGAGAGGCAGACATTCAGAGAGGGAGGTAGGCAGACATTCAGAGAGAGGTGCAGACATTCAGAGAGGGGGGCAGACATTCAGAGAGGGGGGGGCAGACATTCAGAGAGGGGGGGGCAGACATTCAGAGAGGGGGGCAGACATTCAGAGAGGGGGCAGACATTCAGAGAGGGGGGCAGACATTCAGAAAGGGGGCAGACATTCAGAGAGTGACTTCAAGAAACTAACCATAATAACCACATACAGCAAGTGGCGGGCGTAGGACAGGTACAATAGCTACTTTCCACGCGTGACGTCTTAAGGCTGGTCGTTGTCAAAATTGATTTAGCGGGTTCGATCTTTAGAATTTAAACAAATTCGGTTATTTAAACCAAGGGTGGGCAACTTTGTCTACGGAGGGCCGCATCGAAAATTTTATTGTTATAGGCGGGCCGCATATATATTTAGTCTACCTCAGTTACAATTGACAACGTCTAAATATACATTAATGATTATAACCATGTACTTGTCATTTTATTTCACATAGACACTCTATTACAAATGTACTTTACGTTTTAAAATACTAACTGAAACCGTTTCTAATTTGATAATAAGATTTTACCATACATTATTATTTCAACAAATGTTTCTTGTTACCTGTCATAATAACTATGAAGAAGTAGGAACATAATTTACATATAAGCTGACCATAGAGTACAGTTTTAATTAATGAGAAGTATGTAACTTTTCACAAATTTGGATATCGTTCTTGAACTGTGGCACAAGATTACTGGTTGTGATTCGAATGACTGCAATCAAATTGCAGTCAGTCAACATGTATCTGTTCTTAAACTTGTTGAATCTGACAAGCAACTCATTTTCAGAAAAGAATTGTTCTGTTATAAAATGTTATGGGCGACACCAAACTGGCGCCACTTTCAGCATCTTGTATTAAAGATTGTTTGATGAAAACAGTTTGCTGCTTCTTTAAATTATTAACCAACACCTTGCAATTCCTTTTTCTTTTCTTCGTTCGTTAAATTGTGACCGAAGTCGACATATTTTGGCAGTGTCTTCTTATGTAGTACTCCTTAAAGACGCTCACACACTCACACACTCACGGCACAGCAAGTAGACTGCTTTGAAGCCAACGCTCGTGAAGCTATATTTAGCGGTCCAATCGTGATTAACAACATTCGACCTCAATCTTTCTTTATTTGCAGCATTCATGGTTAAATCAATGTCTATTCACTTTTAAATGACAATTTTCACAAAACCGTCAATATGTAATTCGTAAACAAAAGCCACTTCCGGTTGAGGTGAAATGAAGTTTCGAATAAGGATATTAACAATTAATGAATAACGATCATTAGGGGTCGTCCATAAATGACGTCACGCACCTAGGGGGGGAGGGGGGTCACACTTTTGTGACGATGCGTGACGAGGTGGAGGGAGGGGGGTTGAAGAAATGTGACGTCACATCAAAAGGGTAACTTGAAATAAAACTTCCACTGAAATATTTGGTCGCTTACAATTTATTTAATGACTTTTTTTTTAATCAGTGCTTCTCAATGTGCCGGTCGGTAGGCCATCAGACGCTGGTTGGCGTAAGCTATCAAGACACGAAAATTAAATCTAATTATAATCCTTAAGTTTGAGAATTCACAAGATAACATATGAAATTGTTACACTGCGTCGTTTGATGTTGACATCAAAGCATTTGTGATGTAACCGCAGCTCCGTTTGGTTCTCTCGAACTTTTTTGCCCGTTACCCCAAAATATACAAGTTTATGTGTGCGTTACCCCCCCCCCAACCCCCAGACTCTAGGTCCTGCTCACATGACTCGGGGATTTGGGGGAGCGTCGTTAGCGAAAATGCTACTGGTGAGTTTTACATGCATGACAAGTGTCTAAAAATGATCTGAATAGGATTATGTGTAGATATTTTAAGTCAAAACGACACGGAATATCCTTTTTCTTTAAAAGGGGAGGGGGGGAGGGAATCTATTTGATAGAATTAAAAACGTTTTAAGTTTGATATAATTGTTCGATGGGTTTTTGGTCAAACGCCCCTGGCCATTCTAGTCTTCTAGATCAGTGCTTCTCAAAGTGGTGGTCCGCGGACCGGTGCCGGTCCGTGGGCCATCCGCTGCCGGTCTGCAGATGTTCTCAAAAAAAGTACAGAAAAAATTGTCAGTGCAGGGAAAATAATGCACCGGTCCCTGGTGCAATGGAAAAAATTCCTGCCGGTCCGCCATACTAAAAAGTTTGAGAAAGCACTGTTCTAGATATAATGGTAAATGAGCCCATTTAAAATTAGTCAAGTATTCATTAACTTTATTGAATGCATCAAATTCTTGACATCGCAATTCGAGAGGAGCACAAAACAACTTTTCTTCTTAGCTCAGTTTTTAAGGCATTAATTTTAAATATCACAGAAAGGATACGTGATACAGACAAGTCATGTGGATTAAGATTATTGTCACTCGTGTCAATATAAATGAAAGTAGGGTAGATTTAGGTGTCTTCGTATAGTACGTAGGTAAGAAATCTACATAGTTGTCAAATTTTAAAAAAATGCATTTTCTGGAAGGAACCGGTTCAATAATGGACATATGTTCCAAGCGTACACGTACACATGACGTATTTTAATATATCTAGTGGATTGTAGTGGATGTTATATGTCCCAAATGAGTCTGCATTACCCCCAAGAATTCCCTTTTTGACCCCAGATGAGGTTATTTACCTCTGTTCGCCGACCTCTTTCTTACGGGATGCCCGTCAGTCAATTGAGGGATTTTTAAACAAAATACATTTTAAAAAAGTTATTTTCAATATTTTTTTTTCTAAACAAAGACGTTAACCGTGATGATTAATAGTCAATGTTTAATTTGTATGCATTAAAATAAAATATAATCTAAGGATGTTAACACAGTTCGTTTTCTGAAGGCCAGTTAAACGTTTTAAAAAATGCTTAACGCGAGTTACGATATTACAATGTAGATCTTCACTAAATAAATAATAAATACTTAAATGACAATAAAAGTGATTTGAAACATACTTATTTTCAATTTAAAAATAAGTTGTTGTTGTTGTTTGTTTTGTTTGTTTTGTTTTGTGTTTTTTGTGTGTTTTTTTTGCGGTCAAAGATTTGTGACGTATTTTTAGAGGGGGGTGTCTAAGTTTTTGTGACGACGCGTGACGAGGGGGGGGGAGGGGGTCAAAAATCGACAAAAATCGCGTGACGTCATTTATGGACGACCCCTTAATCAATTATTTAGCCTTAAAACCCATTTTATATCAATAGATTCGAATCAAATACTCGGAATACAATTTAGCGAAATATCGAAAATTCTAAACAAAGAAAATTAACAGCGACATAAGATCGCAACATGTACATGTCTACGGGCCGCATAATAACCTGTGGCGGGCCGTTGTTTGCCCACTCCTTGTTTAAACTGATAACCAATCTATATATAAACCACTGCTTCTTAGGTTTATTATAACTCCCAGAAGTCCTTTAGTCATGGCTACCATAACGTTCCCAAGATATAGTTACCACAAACTCTTTATATGTGGCTACAACAAGTTCTTTAGACATGGCTAACACAAGTTGTCTTTTAATGGCTACCACAAGTTCTTTAAATTTGTTACCATAAATTTCTGTAGTCCGGGCTTCCATAAGTTTTCCGAGATGTCTACACAAATTTTTTTAGTTAGATATGGCCACCACCAAGTTCTTTATACATAGATGCCATTTTGTTTTGAGTTACTGTTACCGCATTCGGTGAAGTGAGTGCACAGCCTTTCTTGGTGCTAACACATTAAGATACGAGTGACGTCAATAACATTCATATTCTCCACTTCCCTGTATTCTTTTACTCTCTACTCCCAACTTGTTCGGATCTTCTCAGATCGTCAGATGTGATGCAACATTCAACAACAAAATGTACGAGAGTTTATCCAGACCTTTTTATTCTTTTTAGAAAATATTCTAACATTTTTTATTTATTTTTGCACAAGCATTAATCAGCAAAATAGACAATAGTCAAGTCAATTTTTAAAAAATACGATACATGTACTATTGATTTAAATAGAACAATACCATACATGTACTATTGATTTAAATAGAACACTACCATACATGTACTATTGATTTAAATAGAACAATACCATACATGTACTATTGATTTAAATAGAACACTACCATACATGTACAATTGATTTAAATAAAACAATACCATACATGTACTATTGATTTAAATAGAACAATCAACTATCAGACTTGATGTTTCCATTGAAGAATTGACATTTAGGTTTAGTTAGAGACTTGATTAAATATGCGAATTACTCAGGAGTAATAATAAATGAGAAACTATCATGGAATCCACATGTCAATGAGGTAAAAATTTTTTAAAACGTAGGCTTTATTAAGAAAAACTTTTACAGATGTAATAAGAATATAAAACTAAAATGCTACCTCACTTTGGTGAGACCTGTTCTAGAATATGCATCTTCTGTATGGGACCCATCCACCAAAGAAAACATTGATAAACTAGAACAAATTAAAAAAAAGAGCTGCCAGATTCATTACTGGAGAATATTCAAAACTGACAAGAATAACACCATTAGTTAAATCATTAAACCTTGAAACACTAGAGGATAGAAGAACAAAGAGCAAAGCAGTAATAATACATAAGGCAGTTAATTCTAATTTAGAAATATAACACAAAGATAACTTAATACAACCCTCAGATAGACGTAAGGATAAAAACACCTTTCTGATTCCATATGCAAGAACAAACACATACAAATTGTCTTTCTTCCGTCCGAAATTGGGACCTGGAATGGGTTGTCTGAGGAAACCTGGAGAGCCAACACTTTATCAACATTTAAAATTCTAATAACAATGAAAGACTAGACACAAACCGTGGATAAGCGTAGAATGCAATAATCTTCTGCATAGAAGGAGCGTCAGGGACAGATCAGGTGAGTTAAGTACTCTTTAAAGAGGTGTGTGAATATAACCAAAAATTTCTCATTCCTTGAAGATCCTCAAACGATAATACATCTTATAATTCAAATAATTTATCAAACAAATATTTTCATTACTTCTTTAACATAACAAATAAATGAAGGAATCAGATGATTTCGTTATGAAACCCCTCTCACCATAAGTTTGTAACTAATGGATTATAATTGTGACTTCTTCTAACAATAAGTTTGTAACTAATGGATTATAATTGTGACTTCTTCTAACAATAAGTTTTTAACTAATGGATTATAACTGTGACTTCTTCTAACAATAAGTTTGTAACTAATGGATAATAACTGTGACTTCTTGTAACAATAAGTTTGTAACTAATGGATTATAACTGTGACTTCTTCTAACAATAAGTTTGTAACTAATGGATTATAACTGCGACTTCTTCTAACAATAAGTTTGTAACTAATGGATTATAACTGTGACTTCTTGTAACAATAAGTTTGTAACTAATGGATTATAACTGTGACTTCTTCTAACAATAAGTTTGTAACTAATGGATTATAACTGTGACCTCTTCCGGTTCCCTTTCGTGTTCATTGGCATTGGGTATGCTGCAACGAGAAAACAAAAAACTGGTTAAGATCCCTTTAAAACAAAAAAAGATGTTTAAAAAAATGTTTAGCTTATGTCTAGCTAATGTGTAGCTAATTTCTAGTTAATTTCTAGCAAATGTCCAATAAATATCTTATTTATTCATTTTTGGGGCCTTGAGTTAGACTCTTATCCATCATTGACAGCGCTTTCAATGTCGAGACACGGGCTCATAAAAATATTAACATCGTTAACTTCTATTTTCTCGTCTCCATCGTGTCCAGCATCATAGTCATAGATAACAGAAACATTACGGCAACAGTTTTGGTATGTGTGGTCACAGTTTTGGTATGTGTGGTCACAGTTTTGGTATGTGTGGTCACAGTTTTGGTATGTGTGGTCACAGTTTTGGTATGTGTGGTCACAGTTTTGGTATGTGTGGTCACAGTTTTGGTATGTGTGGTCACAGTTTTGGTATGTGTGGTCACAGTTTTGGTATGTGTGGTCACAGTTTTGGTATGTGTGGTCACAGTTTTGGTATGTGTGGTCACAGTTTTGGTATGTGTGGTCACAGTTTTGGTATGTGTGGTCACAGTTTTGCCATGTGTGGTCACAGTTTTGGTATGTGTGGTCACAGTTTTGGCATGTGTGGTCACAGTTTTGGTATGTGTGGTCACAGTTTTGGTATGTGTGGTCACAGTTTTGGTATGTGTGGTCACAGTTTTGGTATGTGTGGTCACAGTTTTTGTATGTGTGGTCACAGTTTTGGTATGTGTAGTCACAGTTTTGACATGTGTAGACACCGCTACTATCTTTCATGCAGACACAACCAACAACAGAAGTTGAAAACTCTCAACCATGACGTCACAAACGGTTTGGTTTCCTCCATTGTTGTTCCCATTCTCTTCAGTGATCTATGTAGTGGACTCTGTAGTGGACTCTGTAGTGGACTCTGTAGTGGACTCTGTAGTGGACTCTGTATCTTGTATCTGGTGAGTTGCTTCTTCTCGCTGTGTCCTTTGTACGCTTTCTATTATCTTAACGAGTTCTGCCACAGTTTGTGTCTTGCAAAACATCAGGTGGTAGGGATTGGCGTTGCGGGGCACCATTAGCTTTGAATCTAAATATATCTTTAAGAGTTGATCTCTCAGTCCCCAAATAAAATACATTGTTTTCCATGTCCTCCCTTCCTCCGTGTCCTCCCGTCCTCCATCTACTCCATGTCCTCCCGTCATCCATCTACTCCATGTCCTCCCGTCCTCCATATACTCCATGTCCTCCCGTCCTCCATATACTCCATGTCCTCCTGTCCTCCATCTACTCCATGTCCTCCCGTCCTCCATCTACTCCATGTCCTCCCGTCCTCCATCTACTCCATGTCCTCCCGTCCTCCATCTACTCCATGTCCTCCCGTCCTCCATCTACTCCATGTCCTCCCGTCCTCCATCTACTTTATGTCCTCCCGTCCTCCATCTACTCCATGTCCTCCCGTCCTCCATCTACTCCATGTCCTCCCGTCCTCCATCTACTTTATGTCCTCCCGTCCTCCTTATACTCCATGTCCTCCCGTCCTTCGTGTCCAACGGCCTAATTGGTCTCATAAAGTACAACTATTCAGAATATGTAATAATATATGAATAATGCAGATTTCACACACTACCAGTCTATGGCGGATTAAAGGGGGGGGCTGAACGGGCTAAAGCCAGGGGCCCACGATCATTAGGGGCCCCCAAATTTAGTATATTTTATAAGAAAGATGGACAAATGTTTGCACGAATTCCTGAAAATATCACAAATTAAATAAATTAATTTTAAAAAACTGATTGTATATGCTCACTAAGAGAAAATATTAAAGATTATTGTTTATATCTTTAAACTTCACTTTTTTTCATCCGGCTCGTGTGGTCTTGAAGTAGGAAGTCGCCCTGCTGTGTAAGCGGTCACGCGATCGATTCCCGGCGTGGGCACAATTTTTTTTAAAACTCAATATTAGGATTCCGGCAAACAGTTATTTCTTCGTTTTCCATTTTTTCATGAATAATCTTTGGCTGGGAAGGCCGATCCCGTAGTACAGACAAAGTATGTGAAAGGAACCGATGAACTATTTAGTTACAAGTTACAGTCTTATATTAGCTGCTAGCAATCATTTTATTTAAAGGGACGCTGGCTGGATAGGGCCCCAGTTTGAATTGCAGCCAGGGGCCCCGTGCAGTCTTAATCCGCCCCTGCTACCAGTAACACACACAGATACCGTGGTTTGTACGCCGAAGAAGGCTTCTCCCAACACATGGATAACTCTTCTTCTATCAGCTTTCATAACTACGCCTCGTGTCTTGTAGTAGCATCTCTTTAGCTAATTTTAGTAGTTGCTAGGTTTAATCTACGAAAAGGAAAGCTTTAAAATAACCTCTGACTATACCTAAAATCTAGGGCTTTGAAATAATATATAGTGTTTAAAAACACAAAACAAAACAAACAATCAAACCAACAAACAAGCACGTACGTGTGACTGCTGCAGCACCACTAGAGCCGGCACTACCAGCACCACTAGAGCCGGCACTACCAGCACCACTAGGGCCGACTCCACCATCACCACTAGGGCCGGCTCCACCATCACCACTAGGGCCGGCTCCACCATCACCACTAGGGCCGGCACCACCATCCTGATAGTGGTCGTAAAAGGCTTTCATACTATTCCATCCCCTCTAGAAAACAAACAAGTAATTACGTTATTCTTATTTCAAATTTAATTGTGGTTCCATTTTTTAGGAAATTTTAGCCAACAAGAGCAGATTATATATCTACATCACTTTAAACTTCATACAAACAAAAACCAGTCTTAAGTTCCAGGTAACGTAGCACAAACTAAAAGATCTATAATAAACTCCCTGTCCTCCTCTCTACCTGTCACGTGTGAATCACGAGTTTGATGACAGGGAGGTGACGTGAGTGAAAGCGCGGGAGAATGTTCTAGAGAGTGTTTCAAGATGGCTGACTTCGATGATCATGTCTACACGTTGTGAACCTTCAGTTTTGTGTTTATGTATATAGTGTTCTCATTAAAGTCATTTTATTAACACTAGTGCTTCGAGGAATTATTGCACGAAAGATTGTGTTATGAGAGAACGCCTATACAACACATATATAAAAGCAACCAGTTACACTACCTACCTGCACAATAAACTCTCTGTCCTCTCTACCTACCTCCACAATAAACTCTCTGTCCTCCTCTCTACCCACCTCCACAATAAACTCTCTGTCCTCCTCTCTACCTACCTCCACAATAAACTCTCTGTCCTCCTCTCTACCTACCTCCACAATAAACTCTCTGTCCTCCTCCTCCAGGCCGTAGTCAGAGGTTCCTATGTGTCCAGTGTTTATGCCAACGGTTCTCGCCTTATCGGCCTCCTATAAAATTGTTTTATTACATGTTGATAGGGAATAAATGGGAATGTTGATAGGGAATAAATGGGAAGGTTGATAGGGAATATATGGGAATGTTGATATGGAATCAATGGAAATGTTGATAGGGAATAGATGGCAACGTTGATAGGGAATATATGGGAATGTTGATATGGAATGAATGGGAATGTTGATATGGAATAAATGGGAAGGTTGATAGGGAATAAATGGGAATGTTGATAGGGAATATATTAAAGTGAAAAAGTACACATGCCTCAATAGATTAGATGCTTCTACATACCCATTCCTCTTTATACACTGAACTTTATCTTAAATTTGAAAGCTCTCTTTCCGCCTGCAAAAAATCTATTTCTTACCCCAACACACAGACATTTCAGGTTGGTCCTAAATCTATGTCTTACCACAACACGCAGACATTTCAGGTTAGTCCAGACTGTGTTCTGTATGGCGGACAGAAATTGTTTAAAACTCTTCACTTCTTTCCTGGGGTAGCCAAGTAGTCCACTCTGTGGAAATTGACAAAGATTCAATTAACAATCTTAGCTTACATGATTTCAAACAAAGATTCATTAAATAATCTTAGCTTACATGATTTCAAACAAAGATTCATTCAACTATCTTTGCTTACATTATTTCAAACAAAGATTCATTCAACTATCTTTGCTAACATTATTTTTTAAAAATCATCTTTGAGATTTAAAATATGCTATTAATTTTTTTTTAATTGTGAGTTTCTTGCGATGCACTAATTGTTATGAAGGACATTGTATATTGACAGTACCATGAAGGACATTGCATATTGACAGTACCGTTTGACTGAATCCATAGCTCTCACAGAATTGACAGAACTCCGGGAAAGATATCTGTAGAAAAGTGGGAAGTTATATTGTGAAGTTATAATTCTGCTTTGAATATAAATGAAAACATAGCACAAATATCAACTGATATAATTTGTGTAGTTAAAATATCGTTGTTGGTGTCGGTATGCTGTCATTGTTGGTGTAGGTATGTTGTTGGTGTCGGTATGCTGTCATTGTTGGTGTAGGTATGTTGTTGGTGTCGGTTTGCTGTCATTGTTGGTGTAGGTATGCTGTCTTTGTTGGTGTAGGTATGTTGTCATTGTTGGTGTAGGTATGCTGTCTTTGTTGGTGTAGGTATGCTGTCTTTGTTGGTGTAGGTATGCTGTCTTTGTTGGTGTAGGTATGTTGTCATTGTTGGTGTAGGTATGCTGTCTTTGTTGGTGTAGGTATGCTGTCTTTGTTGGTGTAGGTATGCTGTCTTTGTTGGTGTAGGTATGCTGTCTTTGTTGGTGTAGGAACTACATCTCACTATACTACCAACTACATCTCACTATACTACCAACAATGTTGGTGTAGGAACTACATCTCACTATACTACCAACTACATCTCACTATACTACCAACAATGTTGGTGTAGGAACTACATCTCACTATACTACCAACTACATCTCACTATACTACCAACTACATCTCACTATACTACCAACTACATCTCACTATACTACCAACTACATCTCACTATACTACCAACTACATCTCACTATACTACCAACTACATCTCACTATACTACCAACTACATCTCACTATACTACCAACTACATCTCACTATACTACCAACAATGTTGGTGTAGGAACTACATCTCACTATACTACCAACAATGTTGGTGTAGGAACTACATCTCACTATACTACCAACTACATCTCACTATACTACCAACTACATCTCACTATACTACCAACTACATCTCACTATACTACCAACTACATCTCACTATACTACCAACTACATCTCACTATACTACCAACTACATCTCACTATACTACCAACTACATCTCACTATACTACCAACTACATCTCACTATACTACCAACTACATCTCACTATACTACCAACTACATCTCACTATACTACCAACTACATCTCACTATACTACCAACTACATCTCACTATACTACCAACTACATCTCACTATACTACCAACTACATCTCACTATACTACCAACTACATCTCACTATACTACCAACTACATCTCACTATACTACCAACTACATCTCACTATACTACCAACTACATCTCACTATACTACCAACTACATCTCACTATACTACCAACTACATCTCACTATACTACCAACTACATCTCACTATACTACCAACTACATCTCACTATACTACCAACTACATCTCACTATACTACCAACTACATCTCACTATACTACCAACTACATCTCACTATACTACCAACTACATCTCACTATACTACCAACTACATCTCACTATACTACCAACTACATCTCACTATACTACCAATTACATCTCACTATACTACCAACTACATCTCACTATACTACCAACTACATCTCACTATACTACCAACTACATCTCACTATACTACCAACTACATCTCACTATACTACCAACTACATCTCACTATACTACCAACTACATCTCACTATACTACCAACTACATCTCACTATACTACCAACTACATCTCACTATACTACCAACTACATCTCACTATACTACCAACTACATCTCACTATACTACCAACTACATCTCACTATACTACCAACTACATCTCACTATACTACCAACTACATCTCACTATACTACCAACTACATCTCACTATACTACCAACTACATCTCACTATACTACCAACTACATCTCACTATACTACCAACTACATCTCACTATACTACCAACTACATCTCACTATACTACCAACTACATCTCACTATACTACCAACTACATCTCACTATACTACCAACTACATCTCACTATACTACCAACTACATCTCACTATACTACCAACTACATCTCACTATACTACCAACTACATCTCACTATACTACCAACTACATCTCACTATACTACCAACTACATCTCACTATACTACCAACTACATCTCACTATACTACCAACTACATCTCACTATACTACCAACAAGGATGAAATTTCACTCCGCTGTCCCAAATAACGACAAAATCATAAAATATAATTTCACAGAACGTTTCAAAGCCAAAATACAAGACAAATGGTGATCAGAGGATCTCAATAAAACTGCTTAGGGTTGAGTGATTCTCAACACTTGTAATACAGACCACCGATGTTGAATATTAACACGGAATCAATTAGACGATTTAACATAACCAAGTCATAGAGGCTATCTCTGAGATGATTTAACATAACCAAGTCATAGAGGCTATCTCAGAGATGATTTAACATAACCAAGTCATAGAGGCTATCTCAGAGATGATTTAACATAACCAAGTCATAGAGGCTATCTCAGAGATGATTTAACATAACCAAGTCATAGAGGCTATCTCTGAGATGATTTAACATAACCAAGTCATAGAGGCTATCTCAGAGATGATTTAACATAACCAAGTCATAGAGGCTATCTCTGAGATGATTTAACATAACCAAGTCATAGAGGCTATCTCAGAGATGATTTAACATAACCAAGTCATAGAGGCTATCTCAGAGATGATTTAACATAACCAAGTCATAGAGGCTATCTCTGAGATGATTTAACATAACCAAGTCATAGAGGCTATCTCTGAGATGATTTAACATAACCAAGTCATGGAGGCTATCTCTGAGATGATTTAACATAACCAAGTCATAGAGGCTATCTCTGAGATGATTTAACATAACCAAGTCATAGAAACTATCTCTGAGATGATTTAACATAACCAAGTCATAGAGGCTATCTCTGAGATGATTTAACATAACCAAGTCATAGAGGCTATCTCTGAGATGATTTAACATAACCAAGTCATAGAGGCTATCTCTGAGATGTTTTCCTGCTACAGAACCTTGCCATCTTTGTTTCTGTCCAGCTTGTTGAAGACCTCATCACACGTGTCATTGCCAAACAGAAGAGCTCTTTCTTCAGAGAAATCAGCCTGTAAATATAAGGTAACACGCGTGAACAATATTGAAGAAATAGACATATATTATACTGTGTTCAACACATACGTGCATATAATCTACAGCCTCCAAAACAGACGTACATACACATACAGTCCAAATCTTAAATTCGACTGTCTCCTAAACTTATACCACCCATATGTTTGACTGTTGTTCAAAACTGACATCCACATGATGCAATGTTTCTACATACCAGCTCCAAAGCTTCTGCCAGTAGATCCTTGTTTATTGATTCTGTTTTTTTCTGACTGTAAATCTCTTTCAGCACCTTCAGGGGTAATCATAAAATAGCCGTTAAAATTAGGTTACTCTCTTTAATCACCTTTACAATTAATCCTGATTTTTAGATATCTTAACTCCAGTAGACCGATTACTGCTTTAAAGGTAACATTGAATTTGTCACTGCCATAGACTGATAGTTCTGTGACGACAGTTAGGTAGGAACAACAAAACTATTAGTCGGCGGGGTTGGGGGGGGGGCAAGCCGAGCTCACTTACTTTAAACAATTTTTCCGTTGCCTCTCTCTTGGCCTTGTAGTCTTCCATCGCTTTTTTCATGGCCGTTAGCTTTGGTTCCTTGCGTCTTCAGTTGATTGTTTTGGTTTTATAGAGAGAAAAAGAAAACATGAAATGTTAAGTAGTTCATGATGCCTCAATGGCTAAATGTGCCATGTAAATAAATTTAAAAAATAAAATCAACAAAGCTTTTAAAACTTTTAGTTGGAGTGCCAGTTTCTAATGACACGCGGGATATCCCAAAGGGCAGCACAGGACCGTGACAAATGGCTTGAAATTGTGGACACTTCGCGATGGTGCCCCAACGACCCACCCACGGGTTAAAGGATGGGATGGGTGGGATAGCTGGATATCTAACATTGAGATGGTTACATGGAATGCTTTCAATACATTCTGCGCAAAAGATTAACATGAGTACATAGTGACCTACTTCAATAGCTGTGCAGAAGATTAACATGAGTATACAGCGACCTACTTCAATAGCTGTGTAGAAGATTAACATGAGTACACAGCGACCTACTTCAATAGCTGTGTAGAAGATTAACATGAGTACACAGCGACCTACTTCAATAGCTGTGTAGAAGATTAACATGAGTACACAGCGACCTACTTCAATAGCTGTGTAGAAGATTAACATGAGTACACAGCGACCTACTTCAATAGCTGTGTAGAAGATTAACATGAGTACACAGCGACCTACTTCAATAGCTGTGTAGAAGATTAACATGAGTACGTAACGATCTACTTTAAGAGCTGTACTTAGTGACCTAAATAAAGAGCTGTATAGAGGGACCTACATAAAGAGCTGTACATAGTGACCTAAATAAAGAGCTGTACATAGTGACCTACATAAAGAGCTGTACATAATGACCTACATAAAGAGCTTTGTTGGTCTACTGGGTTCCTCGGGTATTAGACAATTGTCCCTGGCTTCAAGTATCGGCCGCATCACCTCCTCTTCCGTGTCCTCGTACTGAGGAGAAAAATAGTTCCATAGTCAGTGGCCCCCGGGGGTGTGGGGGGGCGGGTAGGCAGACAAAAAGAGAATGTTTGGTGTTAAATATTATGGAACTATTAGAGGTGCCGCATGTGTGTGTTTAATGATATATATGGAACTATTAGAGGTGCCGCATGTGTGTGTTTAATGATATATGGAACTATTAGAGGTGCCGCATGTGTGTGTTTAATGATATATGGAACTATTAGAGGTGCCGCATGTGTGTGTTTAATGATATATGGAACTATTAGAGGTGCCGCATGTGTGTGTTTAATGATATATGGAACTATAAGAGGTGCCGCATGTGTGTGTTTAATGATATATGGAACTATTAGAGGTGCCGCATGTGTGTGTTTAATGATATATGGAACTATTAGAGGTGCCGCATGTGTGTGTTTAATGATATATGGAACTATTAGAGGTGCCGCATGTGTGTGTTTAATGATATATGGAACTATTAGAGGTGCCGCATGTGTGTGTTTAATGATATATGGAACTATTAGAGGTGCCGCATGTGTGTGTTTAATGATATATGGAACTATTAGAGGTGCCGCATGTGTGTGTTTAATGATATATGGAACTATTAGAGGTGCCGCATGTGTGTGTTTAATGATATATGGAACTATTAGAGGTGCCGCATGTGTGTGTTTAATGATATATGGAACTATTAGAGGTGCCGCATGTGTGTGTTTAATGATATATGGAACTATTAGAGGTGCCGCATGTGTGTGTTTAATGATATATGGAACTATTAGAGGTGCCGCATGTGTGTGTTTAATGATATATGGAACTATTAGAGGTGCCGCATGTGTGTGTTTAATGATATATGGAACTATTAGAGGTGCCGCATGTGTGTGTTTAATGATATATGGAACTATTAGAGGTGCCGCATGTGTGTGTTTAATGATATATGGAACTATTAGAGGTGCCGCATGTGTGTGTTTAATGATATATGGAACTATTAGAGGTGCCGCATGTGTGTGTTTAATGATATATGGAACTATTAGAGGTGCCGCATGTGTGTGTTTAATGATATATGGAACTATTAGAGGTGCCGCATGTGTGTGTTTAATGATATATGGAACTATTAGAGGTGCCGCATGTGTGTGTTTAATGATATATGGAACTATTAGAGGTGCCGCATGTGTGTGTTTAATGATATATGGAACTATTAGAGGTGCCGCATGTGTGTGTTTAATGATATATGGAACTATTAGAGGTGCCGCTTTCGAAGGTGTAACATTAAATGCAACCATCAGAGGTGATGTGTATTGACATTGGACGTTCACATCAACAACCCCCAGACTTTAGAGAGCAGAGTGAGGAAAGCCACATCGATATGGACAACCCGCGTGTTATAGCAAATACGTACAACCCGCGTGTTATAGCAAATACGTACAACCCGCGTGTTATAGCAAATAGTCCAAAATCTCGTGTTATAGAAAATACGTTTAACTCTGATGTTTCTTACCAGCAAAAAGCCAATAGTTTTTTCATTGACTTTATCAAAGCTTATTTTCTCCATCATCTCCCAGGGCGATTCGGCCCTTTTGAAGAAACTGTCAGATGGTTCCATGGACAGATACCATCCTGCGGATAGAAATATATGACAACAGATGCTAGCGAATAGTCGGGGCATATACATATGGACACAATTAATCCTGGACAAATTAAAGCATGGACACAATCAATACTAGACACAATAAATACTAGACACAATCAATCATGGACGCAATCAATCCTGGACACAATCAATACTTGGCACAATCAATCCTAGACACAGTCAATCCTGGACACAATCAATACTAGACACAATCAATCCTGGACACAATCAATACTAGACACAATCAATCCTGGACACAATCAGTTCTGGATACAATTAATCCTGGACACAATACTTGACACAATCAATCCTGGACGCAATCCATCCTAGCCACAATCAATCATGGACACCATCAATCCTGGATACCATCAATCCTGAACACAATCTATCCTAGATCCATTCGATTCTATTTTCCAGCGGTATCAAACTAGAAATGTGTCCTCTTAAATCAACCCCAAAGCCCTACCTCATTTATTGTGCATTAAGCCATGTCCAGACCTTACCGTCAAAACAGTTGACAGGATAGTTGTTGAGCACTCCACCGTCCACATACAGGTCAGTCTGGCCGTGGTTCTCATGTCTGCTAGCAGCATAGACACCTACACAAATATAATATAAAAAATGCTCTATATCGCCTTAGATATACAACACAAAGATAACTTAATACAACCCTCAGATAGACATAAGGATAAAAACACCTGTCTTATTCCGTATGCAAGAACAAACACATAGAAGTTTTCCTTATTCCCGTCCGGAATTCGGGCGTGGAATGGGTTGCCTGAAGAATCCAGGAAAACCAACACTTTATCAACATTTAAATCTCTAATAAAAATGCAGGACTAAACACAAACCATAGATAAGCGTAGGACGCAATAATCTTCTGTATAGAAGGAGCGTCTGTAAACAGATAAGATACGATAAGATAAGATGAAATAAAAAAAATACCAGCTGTAATTGTAAATCATTTTTTTATATTCCGAATTTTTGATGACTTTATCTTCTGCTCTTTATGACAGACACACTTAATGACTGACCTAATTAAAGACTGACATACTTAATGACTGACCTAATTAAAGACTGACACACTTAATGACTGACCTAATTAAAGACTGACATACTTAATGACTGACCTAATTAAAGACTGACATACTTAATGACTGACCGAATTAAAGACAGACACACTTAATGACTGACCGAATTAAAGACTGACATACTTAATGACTGACCTAAATAAAGACAGACACACCTAATGACTGACCGAATTAAAGACAGACATACTTAATGACTGACCGAATTAAAGACTGACATACTTAATGACTGACCTAATTAAAGACAGACACACCTAATGACTGACCGAATTAAAGACAGACATACTTAATGACTGACCTAATTAAAGACAGACACACTTAATGACTGACCTAATTAAAGACAGACACACTTAATGACTGACCTAATTAAAGAAAGACACACTTAATGACTGACCTAATTAAAGACAGACACACTTAATGACTGACCTAATTAAAGACATACACACTTAATGACTGACCTAATTAAAGACAGACATACTTAATGACTGACCTAATTAAAGACAGACACACTTAATGACTGACCTAATTAAAGACAGACAGACTTAATGACTGACCTAATTAAAGACAGACACACTTAATGACTGACCTAATTAAAGACAGACACACTTAATGACTGACAGAATTAAAGACAGACACACTTAATGACTGACCGAATTAAAGACAGACACACTTAATGACTGACCTAATTAAAGACAGACACACTTAATGACTGACCGAATTAAAGACAGACACACTTAATGACTGACCGAATTAAAGACAGACACACTTAATGACTGACCTAATTAAAGACTGACACACTTAATGACTGACCGAATTAAAGACAGACACACTTAATGACTGACCTAATTAAAGACAGACACACTTAATGACTGACCTAATTAAAGACAGACACACTTAATGACTGACCTAATTAAAGACAGACACACTTAATGACTGACCGAATTAAAGACAGACACACTTAATGACTGACCTAATTAAAGACAGACACACTTAATGACTGACCTAATTAAAGACAGACACACTTAATGACTGACCGAATTAAAGACAGACACACTTAATGACTGACCTAATTAAAGACTGACACACTTAATGACTGACCGAATTAAAGACAGACACACTTAATGACTGACCTAATTAAAGACAGACACACTTAATGACTGACCGAATTAAAGACAGACACACTTAATGACTGACCTAATTAAAGACTGACATACTTAATGACTGACCTAATTAAAGACTGACCAGATTAAAGACTGACCAGCTTATTGACTGACACATAGCGGCGGTCCTAATTAAAGACTGACCAGATTAAAGACTGACCAGCTTATTGACTGACACATAGCGGCGGTCCTAACCATAGAGACTCGTATGCTTTGTCGGGGTGGCGCCAAAGTGGTAGCGGGTCGTAGTAGGGAAATTCCACCCCTCCTTGTGAGGTCAACTTAGTGGGAGGCATCTTCAACTTTCTGTCCTGGATGCCGAGGTGGCCGGTTCAGAAACGACCGCTCCGGTCCCAGCTGTTACGTCTCTTAGAGGGAAGGGGCCAGATAGCTGGGAGGGTCTTCCAGGAAGACCCATGAAGAGCATTAAGCTCGGGGCTTCTGATTTTTTCCACATGTAGGATCATTGACTGACACAATTTTTGAATGTCATCATGCATGAGTGGCCTAATTAGTGACTGACCTACTAAATGACTGAAAATTTTGACTTAATTACAAAACCTTGTGTGTCACAGGGCATCGTACCTGGAATGGCCATAGACATGCGCAGTGCCACTCTGATGGGTACATCCGGTGTGGTCTTAGGATGGAAGTACTCTGTACGTTTCTGGCTGACGTTGGTCACAACGACGCAAAGCTCCATGTGATCTCGCTCCTTGTACAACTAGGTCAAGACAGTCATTTAACAACTGGGTCAAGACAATCATTTAACAACTTGGTCAAGACAGTCATTTAACAACTGGGTCAAGACAATCATTTAACAACTGGGCCAAGACAGTGATTTAACAACTGGGTCAAGACAATCATTTAACAACTGGGCCAAGACAGTCATTTAACAACTGGGCCAAGACAGTCATTTAACAACTGGGCCAAGAC
This sequence comes from Ampullaceana balthica, assembly GCA_944989445.1. Taxonomy (NCBI): domain Eukaryota; kingdom Metazoa; phylum Mollusca; class Gastropoda; family Lymnaeidae; genus Ampullaceana; species Ampullaceana balthica. The sequence continues at coordinate 45,360 of CALYLW010000954.1, read as the reverse complement.
AGTCATTTAACAACTGGGCCAAGACAGTCATTTAATAACTGAGCCAAGACAGTCATATTACAACTGAGCAATTGATTGAGAAAGAGAAGGAGAGTGGCACACACACACACACACAGAGAGAGAGAGAGAGAGAGAGAGAGAGAGAGAGAGAGAGAGAGAGAGAGAGAGACGAAGAGAGAGAGAGAGAGAGAGAGAGAGAGAGAGAGAGAGAGAGAGGGATATAAAGTGAGCGAAAGAGAGATAGAAATGTTGCTAATCGTAGCGATTAGCAGAGAAACGAATTCTCCTGTGGCTGGCAATTGAAGTTATAAATCACACTACGAACTTAAACAATATTATAAACTTTATGCTTATAAATTGAGTTTGAAAGATTCAAATTTATATTTTAATTTATAAAAATGTAATTTGCTTTTATCTTCCAAATTCTGATATTTATTTTTTTAAATCTCCAAAATTCTAAAGACTTTCCCCAGAAGTATAAGATAATGTCAAAAGAAAGATTCGCTGTTAATTAAAACTTAATGGACATAGAAATTATGGCAGTGCCAACATGACAACTGACAGTGCCAACATGACAACTGACAGTGCCAACATGACAACGGACAGTGCCAACATGACAACTGACAGTGCCAGCATGACAACTGACAGTGCCAACATGACAACTGACAGTGCCAACATGACAACTGACAGTGCCAACATGACAAATGACATCACAATGAATTTTTCTTACATCCATGAAAGTCATGTCGGGGTTGCACGTCTTGGATTTGACTTTAATTTTATCCCCGAACCATCTGTAAATCTTTTGGCCAGGGTTCCATCCATACATCCTCATGAGGTTGGGTAGCAGACTCAGGTAGCCACAGGAATGATCTGGTAGTGGGAGTAGCACAACTTATGTAATAGGTAGCATTAAAAAAATTAATAATTATTAGATTATCCCACACTAAACAAGCCACCAACATGTAAGGGCAGAAGATGTGCTCTTACCCAAAAACGGCATGATCTCTAAACTTTTACTTTATTGGGGTCATCAAGTACAGTGGTCCCCCCTTATTTGGGTCATGCAGTCAAATTTATTTAAGCCAAAGCTTTCGTACAGTGGCGTCAGTGGTTCCCACTTATTGGAGTCATCAAGTCAAATTAAATCCAAGACCGTTAGTACAGTGGTTCCAAGCCCGTTGTGGAGAGTCCCAAGTGTGTGGAAACAGTGCTTTGTTTCGTTGGGCCTACAATTACACCTCCAACAACAACACTAATGCCATGTAACTCAACTACACGCAGACCCGATGGAATACTGAGCTATTCAATTCTACACCCTCTGTCTGAAACACTAAACCAAGCAGCAAGCCAAGCGTGGGACCCCTGGGGGCCAAGGTTCATAGTTACCTAGAAAAATATCTCGAATGTTCTCAGATAAAAATTGCCCAATTTCGTCCGCCGAGTAGCCAAGGGCAACCAGGGCTGCAGTTATGGCCCCTGCACTGGTGCCGCCCACTCGTTTGATGTAGCGCATGAAATCTTTCTCCTCCAGATACTGGACAGATGGAAGGACAGTGGACATGGGTTACAAATACTTCGTGGTTGTAAATAAAAGACAATGAAACGACAGACAATACAGGCAATAAAACAAGAGCCCAATACAAGAGCCCAATACAAGAGCCAAATACAAGAGCCAAATACAAGAGCCAAATACAAGAGCCAAATACAAGAGCCAAATACAAGAGCCAAATGCAAGAGCCAAATACAAGAGCCAAATACAAGAGCCAAATACAAGAGCCAAATACAAGAGCCCAATACAAGAGCCCAATACAAGAGCCAAATACAAGAGCTTCTTGTTTCTGCCAGGGACAGTCAGTGAATGGAGCAATCTTCCAATGGCATTAATTGATTTGTCTATTGACTCCTGTTTGTGTCTATTGACTCCTGTTTGTGTCTATTGACTCCTGTTTGTGTCTATTGACTCCTGTGTGTGTCTATTGACTCCTGTTTGTGTCTATTGACTCCTGTTTGTGTCTATTGACTCATGTTTGTGTCTATTGACTCCTGTTTGTGTCTATTGACTCCTGTTTGTGTCTATTGACTCCTGTTTGTGTCTATTGACTCCTGTGTGTGTCTATTGACTCCTGTTTGTGTCTATTGACTCCTGTTTGTGTCTATTGACTCCTGTTTGTGTCTATTGACTCCTGTTTGTGTCTATTGACTCCTGTGTGTGTCTATTGACTCCTGTTTGTGTCTATTGACTCCTGTTTGTGTCTATTGACTCATGTTTGTGTCTATTGACTCCTGTTTGTGTCTATTGACTCCTGTTTGTGTCTATTGACTCCTGTTTGTATCTATTGACTCCTGTTTGTGTCTATTGACTCATGTTTGTGTCTATTGACTCCTGTTTGTGTCTATTGACTCCTGTTTGTGTCTATTGACGATGTTTGTGTCTATTGACTCCTGTTTGTGTCTATTGACTCCTGTGTGTGTCTATTGACGATGTTTGTGTCTATTGACTCCTGTTTGTGTCTATTGACTCCTGTTTGTGTCTATTGACTCCTGTTTGTGTCTATTGACTCCTGCTTGTGTCTATTGACTCATGTTTGTGTCTATTGACTCCTGTTTGAGTCTATTGACTGCTGTTTGTGTCTATTGACTCCTGTTTGTATCTATTGACTCCTGTTTGTGTCTATTGACTCCTGTTTGTGTCTATTGACTCCTGTGTGTGTCTATTGACTCCTGTTTGTGTCTATTGACTCCTGTTTGTGTCTATTGACTCCTGTTTGTGTCTATTGACTCATGTTTGTGTCTATTGACTCATGTTTGTGTCTATTGACTCCTGTTTGTGTCTATTGACTCCTGTTTGTGTCTATTGACTCCTGTTTGTAACTATTGACTCCTGTTTGTGTCTATTGACTCATGTTTGTGTCTATTGACTCCTGTTTGTGTCTATTGACTCCTGTTTGTGTCTATTGACGATGTTTGTGTCTATTGACTCCTGTTTGTTTCTATTGACTCCTGTGTGTGTCTATTGACGATGTTTGTGTCTATTGACTCCTGTTTGTGTCTATTGACTCCTGTTTGTGTCTATTGACTCCTGTTTGTGTCTATTGACTCCTGTTTGTGTCTATTGACTCATGTTTGTGTCTATTGACTCCTGTTTGTGTCTATTGACTCATGTTTGTGTCTATTGACTCCTGTTTGTATCTATTGACTCCTGTTTGTGTCTATTGACTCATGTTTGTGTCTATTGACTCCTGTTTGTGTCTATTGACTCCTGTTTGTGTCTATTGACTCCTGTTTGTGTCTATTGACGATGTTTGTGTCTATTGACTCCTGTTTGTGTCTATTGACTCCTGTGTGTGTCTATTGACGATGTTTGTGTCTATTGACTCCTGTTTGTGTCTATTGACTCCTGTTTGTGTCTATTACCTCCTGTTTGTGTCTATTGACTCCTGCTTGTGTCTATTGACTCCTGTTCCCCAAACTCCAGTGACTAATACCCTGATGAGTGGCTCTGTATATACATGAATACTAATAGACGATGAAGCAAGGAAACAAAGTGGGAGAAATGCAAGTCTAGACATAGTCTTTAACGTGATCATTAGACTGAAGTTAAACAGACACGCAGATGACATGGACACAAGGAACAGACACATAGATGACGTGGACACACAGAACAGACACAAAGACGACATGGACACACGGAACAGACACATAGATGACGTCGAACACGACAAAATTTCACCTTCAAACAGCCCACATAGGCCAGACCCTTGTTTCCACCGCCTTCAAAAACTAGGTTCTCAAAGGGAAATGAGTTTCCCGAGGCCTCACCAGCCCCACCCCTGTTTGAGGCGTCCACAATTCCATCATTATCCGAGGAAGCTACAAGTGGTTGTCCCTCTGTAAGAATAGAAATTAATTGACCACTCATACGTCACGGGATATTTGACCAATCAATAGATGGCCATTAGACATAAAGCTAACATTAGCCAACTCATCGAATCTAACAGATCGATATAGGCTAAAGTGAGATATGTGTAGATTTTTTTTTAAAGTTCAAAGTCAGTACGAAACATCTTAGATTTAATACACGGGACAATTTTTTAAATCTTAAATTTACAGGATAAATAATTTGAAACTATTTATTTATTTGAAATTTGGCAACATGCAAGGGAGAGGACTACAACAAAGTTTAAGCGACCTTCAAGAGTTGTTCCTTCATTACTGTTTGATGTTTGGAGTTCTTCGCCCTTTCCATATTTTTCCTTGCGTTTTTGTCTATGCCTGGATATTGAAAATATATAAAGACATTGAATGTTATTACTTTAAAGAGTGATAGTTGTAAGAAATAAACGACAAAATCTGGCTAGACACCGTGATTCTGAGCCATCGGGCCACTGGGCTACTGAGCCACCGGGCTACAGAGTCCCCGGGCTACTGAGCCATCAGGCCACTGGACTTCTGAGCCATCAGGCCACTGAACTTCTGAGCCATCGGATCACCGGGCTACTGAGCCACTGGGCTATTGAGCCTCTGATCCATCAGGCCATCTATTCAGCCCCTGAGCCATCGGTCTATTGAGCCATTTTGTCACTGTGTCTCTAAGCATAAGTGATGCTGTGGTTGTACAATGTGTTGATGGTTTGATGTGGTAGTACAATGTGTTGATGGTTTGATGTGGTTGTACAATGTGTTGATGGTTTGATGTGGTTGTACAATGTGTTGATGGTTTGATGTGGTTGTACAATGTGTTGATGGTTTGATGTGGTTGTACAATGTGTTGATGGTTTGATGTGGTTGTACAATGTGTTGATGGTTTGATGTGGTTGTACAATGTGTTGATGGTTTGATGTGATTGTACAATGTGTTGATGGTTTGATGTGGTTGTACAATGTGTTGATGGTTTACTCTGTTTCTGTGTGATCCAGTTCCAAGATCTAAATATCCCGACTTAATTAAATGAGAAGATTAAAATGGGGACGCGGGGGTCGAGTGGCAGCGCACTGGACTGTCGTACCGATGGTCACGGGTTCAAATCCGTGTGAAGGCAAGGGTTTGTTCCCGGGGCCTAGGGCGTCCCTGAGTCACCCCGCTCCGAATGGGTACCTAACACATGTAGTGTTAGGCGGCTGGGTAATGCGTGGAACCCACAAAGCCGTGGCCTGTGAATGCTGCTTCACTTGTCAACAGATCATCTGTCATGGTCTGTGGACGCAACTATCTTCTGCATAGAAGGAGCGTCTGTATAGATAAGATAAGATAACTCACTTGTTTTTTCCTTCATGAGTTCCCCTCTTTTCTGTGCGACTTTTTCCGAGTGTCACGCGAGCGCCCTGTCTATTGCCCATGCTGTGTGTATGTCAGAAATCAACTTGACTAACAGAATGTGCTCAACTTCACAGTGCTACGTCACTCATCGTAACACGACAGGTAGCCAATGATTGCACTTATTGTGGCGGCCTTGTCTCAATCTTCATAGAAAGCTTGGGATATCGGGGATTCTGTTAGTATGTTACTGTAAGGGTATACATTATACGGTATACCTCATACAATCTATTATATAAAAATTATTATTATTATTATTATTATTTAAAAACAATAGGTCAAAATATAGTTTAATTTCCCCATTCATTTACATTTCAAGTAACATGAAGAAATGTAATGTTGATTCGCATTGTCTGTTATTTTTGAACAGTATATATCGCTATCACTCTAAGTTAGAGTCTTGCTCTATGCAAGCACTCCAACTATGTCATTAAGTTATGTAACGGGAAATACGCACTCCCTTACCTGTGATCGATGTTTTTAAAAATCGGCTTTTCCCGCAAGCATCTCAGTCCTGCGGGTAAAACCATTGTCTGTGTCTGTCTACGTGGACATCAGTCACTGCCCAACCCCTTCCCCACCCATTACTTAACCCCTTCCCCACCCATTACTTAACCCTTTCCCCACCCATTACTTAACCCCTCCCCCGCCCATTACTTAACCCCTTCCCCACCCATTACTTAACCCCTTCCCCACCCATTACTTAACCCCTTCCTCACCCATTACTTAACCCCTTCCCTACCTATTACTTAACCCCTTCCCCACCAATTACTTAACCCCTTCCCCACCCATTACTTAACCCCTTCCCCACCCATTACTTAACCCCTTCCCCACCCATAAATTAACCACTTCCCCACCCATAAATTAACCCCTTCCCCACCCATTACTCAATCACTTCCCCAGCCATTACTCAATCACTTCCCCGCCTATTACTCAATCACTTCCCCACCCATTACTCAATCACTTCCCCCGCCATTACTCAATCACTTCCCCGCTTATTACTCAATCACTTCCCCACCCATTACTCAATCACTTCCCCACTCATTACTTAACCCCTTCCCCACCTATTACTCAATCACTTCCCCACCTATTACTCAATCACTTCCCCAGCCATTACTCATATAATGTGATCTTTTACTCACAAGTGATTTCTGTATTTGCCTGAACTTCTGAATTAAGGCCATCCAAAATGTCCAAACATACTTGTATTTACCTGTATTTACCAGGAGTTCTATATTAAGGCCGTCCAAAATGTCCAAACACACCTGTATTATTTAGGACTATCTACATTGCCGACTCCTGTCCGTAGTCTATTAGTGAGCTGTACATAATAAACAATCTTGTCATGTAATACTAAGATTGTAATGTGAGCTCTTACCAAAACTCTCACATACTCACCTGAACACAGGTGAAATGCGGCACTAGAACACACACATACTCACCTGAACACAGGTGAAATACGGCACTAGAACACACACATACTCACCTGAACAAACGTGAAATACGGAAATAATAGATCACACACACACATGCTCATCTGAACGCAGGTAAAATAAAGCCCTTGAACACACACATATACTCACCTGAAACCAGGTAAAAGATTGAACTGTGATATGGTGCTAGGACATACACATGCCCACCTGTGCCTACGTATAAACTGTTTTCTCCTGTCCCCAGCAGTGTGAGTACTTAGTCAGCACACTGGAATTTGTCGTGTTAGATGTACCACGAGACAAATCGATGTCACGTGACGTGTTTAGCGGAAAACTCCGATTTGTGTTTGTGGAAATTCTTGCGATTTTACTTTTTAAAATTCCTCAAAAATTGTAAGGAGGTGTGGAGGTGTGGGGTTTGGAGGTGTGAGGTGTGGGGTTTGGAGGTATGAGGTGTGGGGTAGGAAGATAAGAGGTGGAATGGTGGGGGTCGGGAGGTGGTGGGGTGTGGAGGTGTGGATGTGTGGGGTGTGGAGGTGTGGGGTAGGAAGATAAGAGGTGGAATGGTGGGGGTCGGGAGGTGGTGGGGTGTGGAGGTGTGGATGTGTGGGGTGTGGAGGTGTGGGGTAGGAAGATACGAGGTGGAATGGTGGGGGTCGGGAGTGGTGGGGTGTGGAGGTGTGGGTGTGGAGGTGTGGGTGTGGAGGTGTGGGGTAGGAAGATAAGAGGTGGGATGGTGGGGGGTTGGGAGGTGGTGGGTTGTGGGTTGTGGAGGTGTGGGGTGTGGAGGTATGGGGTGTGGAGGTGTGGTGGGGGGTCGGGAGGTGGTGGGGTGTGGAGGTGTGGGGTAGGAAGATAAGAGGTGGGATGGTGGGGGTCGGGAGGTGGTCGGGTGGGGGTGTGGAGGTCTGGAGGTGTGGGGGTTTGGGGTGTGGAAGTGTGGTGTAGGAAGATAAGAGGTGGGATGGTGGGGGTCGGGAGGTGTGGGGGTGTGGGGTGTGGAGGTGTGGGGTAGGAAGATAAGAGGTGGGATGGTGGAGGTGTGGAGGTGTGGGGTAGGAAGATAAGAGGTGGGATGTTTGGGGTCGGGAGGTGTGGAGGTGTGGGGTAGGAAGATAAGAGGTGGGATGGTGGGGGTCGGGAGGTTTGTATGAGGTGTACATTAGAAATTTATTGAAATTGAACGCCTGACTGATTGGCTAACATAATGTTGCCTGAGACAGGGGGAACTATTCATTCCACTTTTTTTTTAATGTAGGTCTTACCAAAAGAAACTTTTACAAATGTTACAAAACTATAAACCAATATGCTAAATTAGTTTAATTAGACCTTTACTGGAATACGTGCCATCTAACAAAGATAACAAAGATAAAGTAAATTTTATAGTAACATTTAAAATTGGAATCAGAATGTGTGTGTGTGAGTGTGTATCTATGGGTGGTGTGAGTGTATACAATGATATATATATTATAATTATTTAATTTATATCAATGGTCCTAACAGATGGGGTTAAAAAATCTTTTACTTTAAAAACGAAATAAATCTATAAAACTATAAATAAACAATTGTAGGATCAAGGGAACCGATGTCTCCTTTACATTCGATACATGTTGAGTGACTTCTCATGAACTTTTAAGGGAACTCATTTTGTTATAAAAATAACATTTCTATGAGGAAGTTTCTTGTAATGAGAGACAACAATACAGTTTTCAACAACATGCTTACAATTTTGGGTTCTGTATGAATAGTATAGTATATTGAAGATTGTAATACAATCATTTAATTTAAAGATTCAGTTACCATCCAAACAGGTCAGAAAAAGGAAGTAGTATTAATTTTTAACTTTTTATAACAGAAAACATATATAAAAAGGGGATTAACTATCATGACCATATTTATAATAAGTATATAATATATAAGTCATAAGTAAGTATAAGTTATTTTATAGTATAAGTAATAAGTTAAGTCACAGTTAAGAGTTAAGTGAGTTATTAAGTGTAAATTTAAAGTAAATTATAAATAAGGCAAGGCCATAAGCCATAACTTTCATAAGTCATACGTATAAGTCATTGTCATTATAAGGTAAGTATACATAAGGCATAGAGAGTGTATAATAAGGCAAGGCTATTCAAAATCAAATCAACTGCTTTCATTCTCATGCATCATAATCATAAACAATTAGGCAGTAATTTGGGGGGGGGGATCCTGTCAATGGCGGTCCAAAATCACAGTCATTTGCATTGCGGATTAATCGGTGTTCAGCCAGCCAATTACGTATTTATTTAAGGTTTTAGTTTTAGGGTCTGGGTTAGGTTTAGTTGTCTATTTTTTAAATAAAATAGAAAAAAAAACAAATATAGGCGCCAAAAATACCATAAATCATATCATTCTGGGCATGTTTGATTTTGGCACCGCCGTTGACAGGAGTGCCAATTAGGGGTGTACCGGATTTTGGCTCCGGCAAATCTGGAATCCGGCCATTTTTACAACTCCGGAAGGATTTCATTTCATAAATCCGGCCAAATCCAGCTCTTAGTACAACCCCAGATGTCAAAAAAAATTTAATCATGTACAACCCTATAAATTGTTACTGTTTCGTCCTGACACTGATTTTCTGTTGCACTTTTTGTTTAGTTTACTTAGTTTGAGTATGAACATGGACAGTATTGTCAATAGTGTTGATTATGTTAGTATTATTTCTATTCATTTATTTGAAAAGCCACTATAAAATACTAAGCTTTACAATACATCAAAAAAACTATTTTATGCCAACAATGAGATTGTTCATGTTATGATCTAAATATTATAAGTGTATTGGTATAATGTTTTGAGTTGTCAATGAGGTCTTGTCACCATGTAAGTTAATTCTGTGTGCAAAAGTTTGTCTAGAGGACTTTTCTATTCATCTCAGTCCTGTGCTTTCAATAGCTTACATTACTTGTAAATGTTGGCCTTTCTCTAATTGTCTTCCTCTAATTGCCTTCCTCTAATTGTCTTCCTCTAATTGCCTTCCTCTAATTGTCTTCCTCTAATTGCCTTCCTCTAATTGTCTTACTCTAATTGTCTTCCTCTAATTGCCTTCCTCTAATTGTCTTCCTCTAATTGCCTTCCTCTAATTGTCTTCCTCTAATTGCCTTCCTCTAATTGTCTTGTTGTGACATCTGGGGTTGTACTAAGAGTTGTGCCACATTTCTTTTATCTTTCCTTACGTGCCCATTATAATTTGTATTTCTTGTCCATGGACAATTATGTGTTGCTCTTGTCAACATATCTGCAGTACACAAACCAAGAGCTCTATAACCTTCTGATGCAGGATCACGTGAGAATTTCATCAGAAAATACACTGAATAGAGGGGGGGAGGGTGGTGCACACATTTTCAACTAAGAGAATTCTTTCACCAAAAGACCTGTACATGTAATATAATAAACTTGTAGATAAATAATACATAATTTTATTGTAATATTTTTACTTCCAGTCTACACAAGTGACTTGCAGGTGCTACACATCATCTTGGCTGACAAATGATTGTACAACACATCATCTTGGCTGAAATATGGATGTACAACACATCATCTTGGCTGACAAATGGATGTGCAACACATTATCTCAGCTGACAAATGAATATACAACACATCATCTTTGCTGACAAATGGATGGCAACATACCATCTTGGCGACAAATGAATGTACAACATATCATCTTGGCTGACAAATGGATGTACAGCTCATCATCTTGGGTGACAAAAGGATGACAACATATCACTTTGGACGACAAAATGATGTACAACATATCATCTTGGCTGACAAATGTATGTACAACACATCATAATGGATGTACAAAACATCGTAATTGATGACAAATGGATGTCTCAACTCAAGTAAATAGAAGTTTTACCAAAGTATTTAACAAACTAATTTATATTAACACATTACTAAATCTTTAATACTTGTCACTCATCATGTTCATTTGTTTCAATCACTCAAACTGTAACCTGTGTTATTTGAACAAGTTTTCACAAAGCTGTTAAATGACTTGTCTGTCCCTGCATAAGAACATTAGGAAAAATATTTGTATAACTGTTATTAACTTTCTTAATGTTGACTTAAAATTTAAAAAAAACAACCACATCAATAGGGACACATAATTAGACAAGGGACTAGCAAAAACATCACTAGTGACATATCACAAAACATAGGTCTACAAACACACCATTTGACATTGGACTAACCAACAAATCACTGGTGGCTCACCACTAGACTAGGGGCCAACAACCTGAGAGCCAAGCAGGTATAACATTTGATAATTGTTGGACTAGAATAAAAACAAACTGTCCATTTGATTTTGCATCTTTGTTTGCCATAAATATATAAAGTTGTCTCTTGAAAAATTAGATTAAAAATATTTCTTGTACTTGTACATGAATGTCATGGCTTCAGCATTAGATACATTACATTAACACTTACATTAGATACATTACATTAACACTTACATTAGATACATTACATTACACTTACATTAGACAAATTAAATTAACCCTTACATTAAATACATTACATTAACACTTACATTAGATACATTACATTAACACTTACATTAGACAAATTAAATTAACCCTTACATTAGATACATTACATTAACACTTACATTAGATACATTACATTAACCCTTACATTAGATACATTACATTAACACTTACATTAGATACATGACATTAACCCTTACATTAGATACATTACATTAACCCTTACATTAGACAAATTAAATTAACCCTTACATTAGATACATTACATTAACCATTACATGAGATACATGACATTAACCCGTACATTAGATACATTACATTAACCCTTACATTAGATACATTACATTAACCCGTACATTAGATACATTACATTAACCCTTCTTATGTAAGGAATGGAATTGTTCACTTGTGTACAATAAAATTAAAGCTATTTATGTCTAGGAAGTTATTATTCTTTAGTTCATGTAAACACTTTACTACAAAACTACAAAATTCCTTGACTGACTGGAAAATGTATGCAAGAGCATTTAGACTAACAATGTAATGCCTTGACCAAAGTAAAAACAATTTTTTTAAGAAATTAGGAAATAAATCTACCATACAACTAATCCTTCAATCCTTCTTCAAATTTTCTTTAATTTTATCTTTTTCAAATTTTCGCAAGCAAATATTCACTTATTTTTATAACATTAACATAAAGCTTAAGGCTGAACAAATTAAATGAATGACCTTGACCTGTTAGGGCTCAAAGGCTGAACTAGAGATTCAGTTACCTTAACACTGTTAGTTCATGTCAGATATTTTGTTGTATTCTGAGTTGAATTGTTTACGTCCTCTAGCTAATTCTAAACAAATTCAATACTTTGTAATACCAACTTCAGTATGTTTAATACAGAGACATTGACAGTGCAAATGTTTAATAAACAAATCACCTTTAATACAGAGACATTGACAGTGCAAATGTTTAATAAACAAATCACCTTTAAAACAGAGACATTGACAGTATGAGAGCCTTCTCGTCCATGAGGGGCATCTACCGATCATCGTCGGCGTCTGCGATTCCTCCAAGGGCATAGGCCACCTACGAGAGACCTCCAGGCATCTCTATCCTGGGCCAGCTTCTCCAGGATCTTCCATTCATGGCCAATTCTCTTGATGTCTGCCTCCAATTCTCGGCGCCAAGTGTTTCTTGGACGGCCTCTTTTCCGCTTACCCTGTGGGTTCCATTTCAGGGCTTGCTTTGTTGTGTTAGGAGCAGGTTTCCTTAGTGTATGACCAATCCACCTCCACCGCTTCTGGAGAATCTCTTCCTCAATGGGCTTCTGTTTTGTCCGCTGCCACAGTTCCTGGTTGCTGATTTTGTCTGGCCAGTGAATTCTGAGAATCCTTCTTAAACAGTTGTTGATGAAGGACTGTATTCTGGTCAAGTTTACGGCCGTTGTTCTCCATGTCTCGGCTCCATATAGCAGCACAGGTTTTACCATAGCGTTAAAAATCCTTACTTTTAACTTGCTGCCTAAGTTGTTAGAGACCCAAACATTTTTGAGTTGCTGGAAGGCTGCTCTTGCTTTTCCGATCCTTATTTTGACGTCCGCATCTGTACCACCTTGCTTATCTACCACGCTGCCAAGGTAAACAAAACTGTCCACCTCCTCAAGGGCTTCTCCTTCAAGCATAATGGGTGATATACTGGTGGCATTAACCTTGAGGATTTTACTCTTCCCTTTGTGAATGTTGAGACCCATGCTAGCAGAAGTGGCTGCGACAATGTTTGTTTTCTCCTGCATCTGTTGTTGGGTATGTGCAAGAAGGGCAAGATCATCAGCAAAGTCAAGATCATCCAGTTGATCCCACAAGGTCCATTGGATGCCATTCCTTTTCTGCTGTGTAGATGTTTTCATCACCCAGTCAATGGCTAACAGGAAGAGGAATGGTGACAGCAAGCAACCTTGTCTCACACCAGTCTTCACCTGGAACGCATCTGTCACCTGCTGGCCATGGATAACTCGGCAGTTTATCCCTTCGTACATGTTTCTGATTATATCCGTAATCTTCTGTGGCACCCCGTAATGCCTTAGCAATCTCCACAAGGTTTGCCTGTCAACACTGTCGAAGGCTTTTTCATAGTCAACAAAGTTGACATAGAGCGGTGAGTTCCACTCTAGTGACTGCTCTAGAATGATGCGCAGTGTCGCTATCTGGTCCGTGCAGGATCTGTTGGTGCGAAAGCCAGCTTGTTCGTCCCGCAACAGAGGGTCTACAGCGTTTTTCATCCTGTTAAGTAGTACACGGTTGAAAACCTTTCCTGGGATGGACAGCAGGGTGATCCCTCTGTAGTTCGAGCAGGAGCTTAAGTCTCCCTTCTTTGGGATCTTGATAAGGTATCCCTCTTTCCAATCGGAAGGAACTTGCTCCTCTTCCCATATCTTCATAAACAGAGGGTGCAGCATTTCCACACTGGTTTCCAAGTCCGCCTTCAGTGCCTCGGCTGGGATGCCATCGGGTCCCGCAGCCTTTCCATTTCTGAGTTGTTTAATGGCCCTGCTAATCTCTTCTTTGGTGGGACTATTACAGTCAATTAGTAGGTCATTATCGGCTGGTTGAATATCTGGTGGATTCCTTGGTTCAGGCCTGTTTAGGAGCTCTTCAAAGTGCTCCTTCCATCTCCCTCTCTGTTGCTCCTCACTTGGTATGGTGTTTCCCATTTTGTCCTTTACTGGTCTCTCTACCTTGCTAAATTTCCCTGACAGCGTCTTAATGGTATCAAACAGTTCCCTCATGTTCCCCTGGTGAGCTGCATCCTCTGCTTCTTTAGCAAGTTTATCAACAAATTCCTTCTTGTCCCTCTTGATGCTTTTCTTAACTTCCTTATTTGCATCTGCATATTCCATCTGGGCCTTGTTTTTCTGTGCTCGGGTGCGGCTGTTATTCACTTCTGCTTTCTTTCTTTTCCTTTCTTCTATTTTACTCAGCGTACCTGCTGTCATCCATTCTTTGTGTGCCTGTTTCCTGTTTCCTAGCACTTCTTGGCATGTTGACTGTACTGTTTCTTTCATGCTTTGCCATTTCCCTTCGGTGGTTTCGTCTTCCAGTATTTCTTGTAGGACTTGGAACTTATTGAATAGTGAGATTTTGAATTCTTCCTTTTTGGCTTGGTCCTTTAGGAGGGAGGTATTATACCGAGTCCTGTATGCTGTTTGCTCGGTATAATGTCTCTTTAGTTTTAATTTCATCCTGGCCACAAGAAGATGGTGATCTGAGGCAACATCAGCTCCCCTCTTAACACGTACGTCTTGGAGAGATCGCCTGAATTTTTTAGAAATACATACATGGTCTATTTGGTTCATCGTTCTCATGTCCGGTGAGACCCATGTAGCTTTGTGAATCCTCTTGTGCTGGAAAATACTCCCCCCTATGACCAGGTCTGCTGCGGCACATAGGTCAGCAAACCTCTCACCATTGTCGTTCATCTCGCCTATCCCTTGCTGTCCCATAACCTCTTCGTACCCTGTGTTGCTATTGCCGATCTTGGCATTAAAGTCTCCCATGAGGACGACGATGTTCCTCCGTGGGCGACCCTGGACTATGGTCATTACTCTATTGTAGAATTCTTCTTTGTCTCCTTCATCACTTTCATTAGTTGGTGCGTAGCATTGTATAACATCTAGGTTGATGCTACGTTTCTTTGTTCGAAAGGTTGCTAAAAGAATTCTAGGTCCATGGGCCTCCCATCCAATGAGTGCTCCTTGTGCTGCCCTTGATAGCATCATAGCAACACCCAGGGTATGTGGGGCATCGTCTTCTTCGTGTCCCGAAAATAACACCATCTCTCCTGAGATTAATCTCTTCTGTCCCCATCCAGTCCATCTTGCTTCACTAATTCCGAGAATGGTGAGCTTATAGTTCCTCATCTCAGCGGCTATTTGTGCAGCTTTACCAGCCTCGTACATGGTGCGGACATTCCAAGCTCCAATGACGGTGGTAGTCCTGGTAGAAATGATGGTTGTCGGCCTAATAGCTTCCAGGTTTTGGCTTTCACTATTAGGCGTCATATTTTCCTCCTCAAGGAATCCATTCTCTCCCAGGACTGAAATGTCTTTTGTTACTCTTTTCGGTGTTTTTGTAACTATGATTTTTTACATGGCAGGGTTGTTGGCCTTGCGCACAACCACTTGGGGGGTTGCCCCTCACAGCTCAATGGGTAGCTGCCTTTGTTCGGGTTAGGTCCCTAGCCTTTGTGGATCCCTCCACTTCCTACAAGGCAGTAGGGCTGATTTTGGTCCACCCCGGGTATTTTATTTCCCCGGTACCCTCCATATCTGGTGGGCTTTCCCCTATCCGCCGGCTGGGGAGGCGCTCGATAGAAGATCAGCATCTCCCACGAGAGACATTGACAGTGCAAATGTTTAATAAACAAATCACCTTTAATACAGAGACATTGACAGTGCAAATGTTTAATAAACAAATCACCTTAATACAGAGACATTGACAGTGCAAATGTTTAATAAACAAATCACCTTTAATACAGAGACATTGACAGTGCAAATGTTTAATAAACAAATCACCTTTAATACAGAGACATTGACAGTGCAAATGTTTAATAAACAAATCACCTTTAACACAGAGACATTGACAGTGCAAATGTTTAATAAACAAATCACCTTTAATACAGAGACATTGACAGTGCAAATGTTTAATAAACAAATCACCTTTAATACAGAGACATTGACAGTGCAAATGTTTAATAAACAAATCACCTTAATACAGAGACATTGACAGTGCAAATGTTGAATAAACAAATCACCTTTAATACAGAGACATTGACAGTGCAAATGTTTAATAAACAAATCACCTTTAATACAGGCACAAAAACAAGACTCACAAATGGAACGTGTAGCATAATAAATTGTTGGCAAACTTATGTAAAATACCTGAAGCAACTCACATGACACAACACAATACAATGTCCAGTTCGTTTCTACAGGCTTGGCATGTGATTTGAAACCATTTTAGCAAAACTCGTCAGCACATGGAAACCAATGCAAATAAAACAGACCCTTGACTTATGACATTTAATAACTTCTATCAGTTTCCCTGTAGGATTCACATCTTGCCTTTGTTATTTATCCCAATAATCTACACTTCTAGTTACTTTGAGATAAATTTGTGTTCCCCTAAGAAACTTTCTTTGATTAATTTGTTTTTAAGGCTATAATAAGACTCAAGGTGATTGTTATCTCTTTATGAGCAATTTTATTTTTTAAGGAACAAAAACATAAATTTTTACATAGCTTTAAATAGTTGGCAATAACACTGAGATTATAGATTCATTAAGAATTCTAGGCTATTAATTATAATCAAATTAGGTAGTCTAAACTGATAAAAATAAAATTTATAGAGAAATCTTAATTAACAAAAAAAAATCACAAAATTTTGAAACTTGAAAATTAATCAAAAATATTTTGTGTGTGATAAAGTGTAAATTTGAGGACCTATATATCCTAAAATTAAACAGCAAGTCCAGACATGTGTGCATGCTCTAAATTTTATAACAATTAAACACATTTTTTCAAAACACTAGATTCATTGATTACAAAGTTAAGAAAATTAATGAAAATTAAAAAAAAATTAATTGTTATTTCTATTTTTTTCATTTTTTTAAAACAACAAATAATAAAAACTTGCAATTTCAAGAATTAGTCCAAAAAGTTGTAATGGACTCTTACATAAACATAAACATTTACATGTATTTATAACAAATGAATGAAATTTTAAATAGAAAAATATACTCGATGAATCAATGGCATCAAAGAATATCATTTACAGTCACTAAAATAAATAAGTTTTTTTTTAAATGACGGGTTACATTATTTTATTATTAATAAATTTATGGTATCAAATAATTTGATCTAAACCAAATCAAAAGAAGGTGTGGTATGTCTATTGATATTAAATAAAATAATAATCAATACCCAACACAATAAAAAATAGATAGAGCATTAGCATTAATTGGTAAAAGGTATTGAAATAGAGCATTATCATTAATTGGTAAAAGGTATTGAAATAGAGCATTAGCATTAATTGGTAAAAGGTATTGAAATAGAGCATTAGCATTAATTGGTACAAGGTATTTAAAATAAAAACTGCTTCTCAATAAACAAAAAAATGAACACACCTTTTTTAAAATTAAAGATAATTTAAGCAGCATTACAATGTTTCCTAGAGGACCATGTTGGTGATTCAATGAAACATCAGACAAAAGCAATTTATCTCCTTTTTAAAAAAATGATGCACAACTGTAATTTCATGCACTTTTACTTTTAGTCATATTCATGAGTCATAGTAGTAGTAGTAGTAATAGTAGTAGTAGTAGTAATAGTAGTAGTAGTAATAGTAGTAGTAGTAATAGTAGTAGTAGTAATAGTAGTAGTAGGTACATTACTTAATTCAGGAAAAAGTTCACCCCTTAAAGCCTGTAGTCATAGATTTCATTGAGTGAAATCATCTTCCCGATTGGCTTTGAAATAAGGGATGTAATAATGTTTAATAGCAATCTTGATCTGAGGCATATGTCTAACACAGAAGTTCTTTTTAGGAACTTTTAAAATCATTGCATTAGTATATGAAAAATATAAGTATATCATATATGCAACGAGTATTAATTTCATTACACAAACTGGGTGAATAATTGGCGTTTAATTTGAAGTTTCTTTTAAATCAAGCTTCAAATAATATTTGCTATGAAAGACTTCAAATCAGAGTTGGGAACAACTGTTCACAATCAAAAGCTGGTCAGTGTGCTGGTCAGTGTGCTAGTCAGTGTGCTGGTCAGTGTGCTATACCTAAAATGTATATGGTAATGGTATATGAAGTAGCTCATAATACACAGCAAAATCGTTCTGTTATGCAAGAATTAAAGAAGAAAAACAATGACAGTAAAAAAGCAATCATTGCTTAGTAGCTGGTTAATAAAGAAATAACTTTTAAAATGAACATAAATATTTTTTTAAAAACCAGTAATTAAGGATAAAAGAAAGTTACACAGATTCTTGTAATTAACATTCGGCTTACTACAATTACTAAAATTACTACAATTACTAAAATTACTACAATTACTAAAATTACTACAATTACTACAATTACTAAAATTACTACAATTACTAAAATTACTACAATTACTACAATTACTACAAAGCATCAGTTATAAACAATTACTGATTTTTCTGTAATTTTTGTAATTAAAGTTATTTTAAAATATTGGATTAAAACAAGTGTACCAGGATATGTATTAATATATATAATACGAGAGTATAAACATAATTTAATTTTAAATAGATATTATAGGGAAGAAAACACGTTTTTATTTGCATCCTTTACTTTGCTCAATAAGCTACACTGAAACCCGTACTAAATAACGATAAATGGCGATTCACCTAAGTCGCGGTTACATATATAATATAAGGAACCGAATGACCGCGACTTAACAGGATCGCACTGAAGTTTGTATCTGATCAATGTTGTACATTAAAACTGTAGCACTGACTGTAAGTGATACATTAAAACTGTAGCACTGACTGTAAGTGATACATTAAAACTGTAGCACTGACTGTAAGTGATACATTAAAACTGTAGCACTGACTGTAAGTGATACATTAAAACTGTAGCACTGACTGTAAGTGATACATTAAAACTGTAGCACTGGCTGTAAGTGATACATTAAAACTGTAGCACTGACTGTAAGTGATACATTAAAACTGTAGCACTGACTGTAAGTGATACATTAAAACTGTAGCACTGACTGTAAGTGATACATTAAAACTGTAGCACTGACTGTAAGTGATACATTAAAACTGTAGCACTGACTGTAAGTGATACATTAAAACTGTAGCACTGACTGTAAGTGATACATTCAAACTGTAGCACTGACTGTAAGTGATACATTAAAACTGTAGCACTGACTGTAAGTGATACATTCAAACTGTAGTACTGACTGTAAGTGATACATTCAAACTGTAGCACTGACTGTAAGTGATACATTCAAACTGTAGCACTGACTGTAAGTGATACATTCAAACTGTAGCACTGACTGTAAGTGATACATTCAAACTGTAGTACTGACTGTAAGTGATACATTCAAACTGTAGCACTGACTGTAAGTGATACATTCAAACTGTAGTACTGACTGTAAGTGATACATTCAAACTGTAGTACTGACTGTAAGTGATACATTCAAACTGTAGCACTGACTGTAAGTGATACATTCAAACTGTAGCACTGACTGTAAGTGATACATTCAAACTGTAGCACTGACTGTAAGTGATACATTCAAACTGTAGCACTGACTGTAAGTGATACATTCAAACTGTAGCACTGACTGTAAGTGATACATTCAAACTGTAGCACTGACTGTAAGTGATACATTAAAACTGTAGCACTGACTGTAAGTGATACATTAAAACTGTAGCACTGACTGTAAGTGATACATTAAAACTGTAGCACTGACTGTAAGTGATACATTAAAACTGTAGCACTGACTGTAAGTGATACATTAAAACTGTAGCACTGACTGTAAGTGATACATTAAAACTGTAGCACTGACTGTAAGTGATACATTAAAACTGTAGCACTGACTGTAAGTGATACATTAAAACTGTAGCACTGACTGTAAGTGATACATTAAAACTGTAGCACTGACTGTAAGTGATACATTCAAACTGTAGCACTGACTGTAAGTGATACATTAAAACTGTAGCACTGACTGTAAGTGATACATTAAAACTGTAGCACTGACTGTAAGTGATACATTAAAACTGTAGCACTGACTGTAAGTGATACATTCAAACTGTAGCACTGACTGTAAGTGATACATTCAAACTGTAGCACTGACTGTAAGTGATACATTAAAACTGTAGCACTGACTGTAAGTGATACATTAAAACTGTAGCACTGACTGTAAGTGATACATTAAAACTGTAGCACTGGCTGTAAGTGATACATTAAAACTGTAGCACTGGCTGTAAGTGATACATTAAAACTGTAGCACTGGCTGTAAGTGATACATTAAAACTGTAGCACTGACTGTAAGTGATACATTAAAACTGTAGCACTGACTGTAAGTGATACATTAAAACTGTAGCACTGACTGTAAGTGATACATTAAAACTGTAGCACTGACTGTAAGTGATACATTAAAACTGTAGCACTGACTGTAAGTGATACATTAAAACTGTAGCACTGACTGTAAGTGATACATTAAAACTGTAGCACTGACTTTAAGTGATACATTAAAACTGTAGCACTGACTGTAAGTGATACATTAAAACTGTAGCACTGACTGTAAGTGATACATTAAAACTGTAGCACTGACTGTAAGTGATACATTAAAACTGTAGCACTGACTGTAAGTGATACATTAAAACTGTAGCACTGACTGTAAGTGATTTTTATATAACTTTTAAAAAAAACGAAGAGAGTTACATTATAAAAATTATACAGTGTAGTACTGACTGTCAGTCACTTAATAGTAAGCAACAATTTTCCCAATAAGGTGCGTGGCCACGCAGATATTTGACTAACCCCGCGCAGCAGTTTAAAAATACTGCGCAGCAAATTTTGTAAAATATTGAACAAAAAATAAATGTTGTGCAAGTTTGCACACAAGTTTTCTTACGTTGCACACTGACCATCGAAACTTAGAGGGAACATTGGTAGGCATCACTTAAGCCAGTCACGCAGACAAATCAGTCAGTACATTTACATTTTCTGGAAGCAGACATGATCGTGTACTGCATCTGATTCGTCTGATTTAATTGCCATCCGCAGTTAGTTTAAAAATAAAATATTTGCTCAACTTTCCGCTTAAATGCTTAACTTTAACTGTGCAGTCATTAGTCGTCATCATTTATCATTTATGTTTACGTATAGACGTTTAAATACATAATAATAATAATACGAAGGGAAACATGTAACAAAAAATATGAATTATTAATAAATTGAAAAAAATATTAGAAATATTTTATAAATTTTAATCGAAATTTAATCTATCACATTAATTTTAATCCATTAAAATTTTAATTGATTAATCCATTAATTAATTGTTAATTTCCTCAGCCCTAGTTTTAATTTTTCTATGTTCTAATGAAATCTGATGTTAACAAATTATACTTTTTTTGTTTAATTTTACGGTCAAAGGTAAATAACTGATGAATATAAAACAGGCGTAAGATGCCGATATTGATTTCCCTTTACTTTTTAAATTTTATAATTACAAATATCAAGCGCATGAACTCATGTTTTCTTGCTGAATGGAGAATTCATTAGAGTAATCTTTCTTCTAAAGAAAAATCTTTTGAACTAAAAGTTTAAATAATACAGTTTATATATTTTTTTTTAAAATCGGAAGTATAAATGTTTAAGTTTACAATTCAAACGTTACATTCTGTGTTTACTACTGAACTGTTTACCAATACTCAGTTTTTCTTAGCATTTTGATTTTTATTATAATCTAGTTTATATTTTAATTTAATTAGGTATACATAGGCATAAGTTGAAAGTATAAGTATAAGAAAAAAGACTCTTTTAGAGCTAAGAGTAAGAGTAAGAAAAACTAGGTTAGTTTCACTAGGCTAGGTTATTGTTTACAAATTCACCCGGTACACCTACTAAACTAAGAACAAGTTAGTCAATGAGTAAAGGTTAATAACTTAATTTCTAAGTTAGTTTTAAGTAACTAATGCCAATGCAAATAATACTAGTGAACTAAGTACCCCAAAAGTTATAATGATAATGGATTACCTTACTTTACTTACTTAGTTACTATGAAAAATGATGACTAATTTTTATTTACTGAAATTAGTGTTAACAATAGACTGACAATATTGCTAAGTTAATAATTATAAATTTATTCCTGTGTTATCAGTAAGAGTCTTTCACAGTAAGAGCAATGAGTTCTAGCACTATCCACACAAAAAAATATTTGAAATCATTTTTATTATTATGTTTTGCTAACACAAAGTAAATGTTTTCAGAAGGTGTGTACATGTAGTGCACATGCCCGACCATCGCCTCCCCAAGAGCTTAAAGAAGGGCATAGAGCACGCGGAGTTCCACGTAAGCGCTACAAGGATGCACTTAAAACTGCTCTGAAGGCCTTCAACATCGGACATGACTCCTGGGAAGCAGCAGCCAGAAACCGAGCCCACTGGCGATCTATGATATGGAATGGCGCAGCTGTCTGTGAGGCTAATAGATAACAGGCTGCCAAGTTAAAACGTCAAGCCAGAAAGGACCGTATCCAATACCCTCCTGGAATGACCACATCCATCTCTTGTCCGACATGCGGACGCCTTTTTCGTGCCAGAATAGGGTTAATAAGCCACCAGAGGACACATGTGGCGGCCCAGCAAATATGATGAGAGTGGTCATCGTCGACTATGACGGACAAACAACTTGGTTGTTAGGACAGAGTGAGGTCTACTTTTTAGCAACTAAAATTCATGTATGTTGTATTAAATTTGATTATTAATAACCCTGTATATTTATAATGAAGAATATATATTATTAATTACCTTATATACTCGTTCTATAAGCCAACCCCCACTTTTGGAAGAGAAAAGTATTAAAAGCGTATAACCTGCTCTCAAGCCAATCTCCCCAAAAATAATAGGACAGCTTAAACAAAATGGTACACATTTTTTTAAAACTACAAGCTTAATTGGTCATTATGATTGTTTACTTTGTACTTGTACTTCCTATCTATGACTTTGTGCTCTTTGTTAGACAAGAGTTACCGGTGTTTTTAAAAAAAAATTCTTTGGTAACAATTTATTAAAATGTTCACAAATATAAATAAAATGATTAAATAATGTAAGTGCAGATCTTTAATAATATATTATTATAGCTTCTGGTAGAGCAGTCGAATCTTGTAGAATATAGAAAAGGACCTTGATGATCTACAATAACAACACCAATATTCACTATCCATGCAGAAAAATGATAATGACCCGCTCGTAAGCCGACCCCCCAACTTTTTCCCCTAGATTTTGTCCAAAAAAGGTCGCTTGCGAATGAGTATATTCGGTATATAGGCAATATTGGTAAATAACTTAAACTAAGTAAATGACTCAGTAAGTAGACCTAACTGATTTAGTTTTTAAAAATTATGATTCTCACAGATACAGATTGTATAAGGATTACATCATTACTGTCAAAGTCAAAGAAAATGCAAAGTTGTCGGCCTACATTCTATACTTAAAATACTTCGTATGTTTGGTAAATATTATTATATAAAGACCTAATAATATATTAAAATAGTTGTTTGTTAACGTTGTTTAAAATTCTTGTGTCTTTTAAGACTTTTAGAAGCTACTTTAAAAAATTATAATGAAATTATTTTTGATCAATTTCTTTTTTTATATTTAAATGGAAAATATATTTTTATCCAGACAGTTAGCTGACTCTCTTTTACCATATATTATATCCGATATTGGTAATTTAACATTTTTATTTTCTTGTAGTTTTTGCTCAAATATGTTCCACTTTCTACTCATTGTGAAATAAAATGTAATTGACTATTTCAGAGACTTCATGAAGCGGTTGTCAATATTATTAATATTATTAAAGCTACAGCCAGACCTTTTGGTATTAATAGTAGAGGATTGATTCAGCAACGTCCACAGATAAGTTGACCCAGTGATGAAAAGTTTACACAATGATGGAGGTAAAAAATCCAACAAATTGACAAGTGATGTTGCTGAAGAATTTGTGTTTGCCATAATTGAGGTTATACCATGGGTTATTTAAACAACTGACGGTATTAGTAATAGAAATGTCTGCAGTGAAGGAATTTTCAAGATAATATGAATTGTTGACATTAACAACAAAAGAAAGATGGGTGACTTAAAATTATATGTAATTTTTTCAAAATAGTTATCATTACAGAATGTTTACCCTCATTATTAAAATTATTAAAAAAATTAATAATTTTTTTAAAAATTCCTTTTTTTTTAAAAACTTTGCAGCATTATGTTATTTCAGTTTTAAAACTGAATCAGTTCCTAAAACGTTCTATAAAGTTAAAACACCTGTTTTATTTTCTTGATATAATATTATTATAAGAAAGGGATTATGAAAATAAATTGTTTGTGTTAATATTAACTTGTTTAATATTAGAATACTCTGTGTGACCTGGTCATCATAAGAAAATTGGTAATCCATCCAGACTCAAGCCCACATGTTGTTAGAGAGAAGAAATAAAAAAGCACCTGGAGTGCAGCTGTCTTCAAAGAGAGACAAGATATTGTGGTAGAAACAGTTGGAGTACATCTGTCATCTGTGAGACAAGATGATGTGTAAAGATGGTGTGTAAAGATGGTGTGTAAAGATGGTGTGTAAAGATGGTGTGGATCCACAGTCAACATCAGTGAGTTTATTGTGTCACTAACATTGTTAATTTTACTTACAAAATAAGTCTAATAATTGAAATAAATTATAGTATTAACTGTTAATTTTACTATTATCAAAAGCTTTAAGATTCTAATCTATATTATAGACCAGGTAATAGTTGTTTAAATCCTGAAAAATGTTGTTAAAAATTGTCCAGCTTTTGTTAAAAAGCTTTGATGAGGCACATAATTAAAAAATGTCTTTCAATTTCATAATAAAAGATTAAGACAAAATCTATTGTATCTGCCTATTATAAGTTCATGTGCTAACAGATGTGGTTTAACAAATAAAGAAGTCATTTCCATTAAGTCATGAACCCTTTATTTTAATACTGACTAGATTTGACAACTTGAAAATCTTTGCTTTTATTCATCTGGTGTCTTATGTATTACATCATATTGTTGGTGTATATCTGATGTCTCATGTATTATATCCTATTGTTAGTGTATATCTGATGTCTCATGTATTATATCCTATTGTTGGTGTATATCTGATGTCTCATGTATTATATCCTATTGTTAGTGTATATCTGATGTCTCTTGTATTATATCCTATTGTTAGTGTATATCTGATGTCCCATGTATTATATCCTATTGTTAGTGTATATCTGATGTCCCATGTATTATATCCTATTGTTGGTGTATATCTGATGTCCCATGTATTATATCCTATTGTTGGTGTATATCTGATGTCCCATGTATTATATCCTATTGTTAGTGTATATCTGATGTCCCATGTATTATATCCTATTGTTAGTGTATATCTGATGTCCCATGTGTTATATCCTATTGTTGGTGTATATCTGGTGTCTCTTGTATTATATCCTATTGTTGGTGTATATCTGATGTCCCATGTATTATATCCTATTGTTAGTGTATATCTGATGTCCCATGTATTATATCCTATTGTTAGTGTATATCTGGTGTCTCATGTATTATATTCTATTGTTAGTGTATATCTGGTGTCTCATGTATTATATCCTATTGTTAGTGTATATCTGATGTCTCATGTATTATATCCTATTGTTAGTGTATATCTGATGTCTCTTGTATTATATCCTATTGTTAGTGTATATCTGATGTCTTGTGTATGTCCTACTGTTAATGTTCATTAGTACCCACCTGCTTAGCTACAAGTGGATTACATTTTATGCTTATGACTTTGTGGAGTGACCTAGATACAGCCTACTATCTCCCTGACAAAAATACATACCACAAGTCTTGAAATATGACATACAAGTTTAATATGTCTCTATCTACAGACTCTATCTATGATGACTGCATTGGATGATTACACCCAAGATGTCAGCTGATTATAAATAATTACTCTTCATGTAAAAGTTATATTGTTAATTTAAACCAGGTAAGTTTTTGACACATTTTTTTAGCTCTTATTAATATATCATTTTAAATTGCTGATCTTAATTTGTTGTATTAAACATATTATTTAATCACTGAATGTTTATTGTTTATGAATTAGTTACACTTAAGTTTAAAAGTAAAAGAATGATAGATTACTGGATTTTGATAAATTTCAAAATATTGTTGGTAATATCAATTTTTGTTTTGCCAGCAGCAATGAAACACATTCTTGATTGTGCACCACTGAGATACATCCATGATTGTGCAGCACTGAGATACAATCTATGATTGTGCAGCACTGAGATACATCCATGATTGTGCACCACTGAGATACATCCATGATTGTGCAGCACTGAGATACATCCATGATTGTGCAGCACTGAGATACAATCTATGATTGTGCACCACTGAGATACAATCTATGATTGTGCAGCACCGAGATACATCCATGATTGTGCACCACTGAAATACATCCATGATTGTGCAGTACTATAGTACATCTGATTGTGCACCACTGATATACATCCATGATTGTGCACCACTGATATACATCCATGATTGTGCACCACTGAAATACATCCATGATTGTGCAGTACTATAGTACATCTGATTGTGCACCACTGAAGTGCATCCAGATTGTGAACCACTGGGATACTTCCATGATTGGGGACCCATCATCTCATCTCTATCACAGTCCCTGTACTGAACTGATAAACACTCAGACTTTGTTAAACTATGTTGATTTTCAAATGTACAATTCCACAAATCGTAATATTATAAAATATTATGATTTGTAATTTACATACGACTTATAAATATTTAACTGTAGAAATATGATACAGGGTGTAGGATATAGTATTGAAGGGAGGTCAATTTTGTTGTTGTTGATCTACAAGTGTTGATGTTGGTGGTTTGTTGGTGCTGATGCAACATGTCTTCATTTTTTATGTTAACTGCAAAGTATGAAATCCAGAAGTTTGAATCAAGAAATTAATTAAAGGGGAAAATTGTTATTAATATTTATTTACCAAACATTCCTAACGCAAACTCCTGGATTCTGATCTTTGTCTGTGACATAAAACAAGAGGACTTGATGGAACTTTCAATTGGTACCTACAAGTTTTTTAATACTAAGTAACTAATTACTTTTTTAACATTTAATTTAACTAAATTACTAACTCCAATAATGAAACAAAATCTATTTGTAGGTACTAATTATCAAAATACTGACATAACACAAGCATCAATTTTACTTGTCTAATTGACAATTACACAATTACACAATTACACCTTGTTATTTATGAGTTTATCTCTTTGGGAGATAGGTTCATAAAGAAATGTTTTCTTGTGTTTATTTAAGTTATATACACAAGTGTTCAAATTATTGTAATATTGGTTGGTCGCTTTTATGTAGTGTCATAGGCACAAAATCCAGTGAAATTATTAATATAGGAGATTATATACATGGCAAAGGCATTTTATTTATTGCCTACCCTGGTGTCCAGGAAATGGTGACCATTTTATTTACGTAAAAAACATATTTGCCTGGATTTCAAACTTTACCTGCGTCATGAACTCAGAGGAAGGCTTGCTGGTACCTATATATTTATTAAAGGTATATTTGTATACTTATTGTAAACCAAAGTCCTTCCTTCATACAGACCACCATCAAACACTTTTTTGGGGGGGAAGTTGCATGTAGATATGTTGGTGATTTATTTTGGTGTTGATTATTTGTGTTGGTGTTCCATAGCTCTGAATTTTACACATTGCATCACAAACACACACATTAGAGTATTGATGGTCATCAAATTATTATTTGAAATTGGGAACAAATTAAGAATAATCAAACATTCAAATAGTGATGTGTGCAAGTCACATATTTGAAAAATAGGGAGAGATGTGCATTTGAAGGGTAGTGTAGAAAAGTACTATAGGTAACGGGAGAGGTTTACACTTTTGTAAACATAAATAAATAAATAGATACTTTTCTATTCTGCCCTTTAATTGTAACAGAAATGGGGTAGAGGGGAAGACGTTTCCTTCTACCCCGTTGGTTGTTAGCATAAGGGGAGGTAAGGAAATAATCTGAAATCAAAGGAAGTTAATTAACCCACCGTGATTTATTCATGGTTTCATAGTCTCTCGCTGAGGATTTTTATTTTATAAAAAAATTAGCGTTTCTATTTTCCACTTCTTTGTCTCCTTTTTATTTTTTTCAAATTTTGCAATAAAAATTACACGTTATTTTCATCTTCTTTATGTTTTTCTTTCTTAAAATTTTAAAATAATTAACTCCAACAATTTTTTATTTCAATTTTATTTATTATGTTGCTTTATTAATTTTCTTTATTAATTAAATTCAGTATTCCTTATATCCAAAACTCATATATTCTTCTTGATACGTCAGTACTCGCAACGACTGTATTGTACAGAACTTCAGCCATGATTTATCATCATCTGGAGATTAAAAAATATAACATTAATTTATGTTACACAACCATGATGTTCTTTATATATTTATGTACTAGATTGACTACTAGACAACTGGAAAATAATATAAACATACTAGTTGATATTGTTACCTCAACATCAGCTATTATTTTTCTAATTGTTATCAAAACCTTACCAAATGCCAAAAATAAATTTACACTTCAACTTTATTTATTTATAGCCTTCGATGATTTAAATTATGTTGCTGGAAATTATGCCCAAATAAAGGCCTACATGATGTTAGCTCTTCCACATGAGGATTCTCATTGCATGAATATAATCCTCATGCTTCGAACTTGAAACAGGTGTTCACAGGGAAAACTTCATTGCCAAGGTCAAGCTTCGGCATCTAAAACATAAGTGAATATGCCATCAGAAAAGGTTTCTTATACGTCACAGAAGCTAGAGAAAGGGATACATTCAATTTTATTTTTTAATGAAAATTATTATAATATACCCAAACCCATAAATTACATTTAACCCTACCAGGTCAAGTTACCGAAATTTTAGGTAATAGATTAAATTACTATATACCGAATTCTAGGTTTTTGGGAAATCCTTTGATTAAGTACAAAAAATAACAGGCAATCTTTGTTAAATCTCGCATTTGCTGCAAGATTAGTGTTTATAAATAGTTTCTTCCTTGAATAAGGAAGTGAGTTAGTGATTATGTTGATTTTTTTAATTGAAAATAACCATGAAAAGATCGACGAATGAATTACCGTTCAACATGCTGGGAAGACTACCACTCCTAGGCGCAATACTGGCGTTAGATGGAAGCGTTGTTCAGCTAATTAAACTATTATTATCTTCTAAAAAGAAGATTTAACAAAATTTGCTAAAAAGGTAACATTGCTGCAAAGTTGCTCAGCATCCATTTTTTAATAAAAATTTTTCTAAATTTGCTGTGCGGTAACTATAAACTGCTAGGCGGAGTTAGATATATGCAAGACGTACCGCCGCTCAGCTTAAATTGAACATTGGATGGAATTTAGGTCTATTTCCTACTGTATCTAAAAGTTTGAGCTCATTCTGACCACTGGTTTGCATGATACTAACAATTTCCTAACCCATGTACATTTTCTTTATTTTTGCTGGGGAGGCTCGGACCTGGTAGGGTAAAATTTGTTTAACCCTGGTTACCCAATAATGTGATGGATAACATGTTAACAGGATCTCTATAAGCCTGATTACAGTCTTACCCACATTTTGTTTGCTTCATTTAAACAATAATGTCCAATAATTAATTATGCTTAAATCTATGAGTGCTTTATTCAAACTCATTTGATACTAATATTTTTATTTGACAGACAGTTACGGCCAGTGCTGTTAACTCCTGGGAAATTTCCCAAATCGTGGGAATTTTTTTTTAAGCCAAATTAGGCAAATTTATAGAAATGGGAATTTATGATTATTTGGTCTTAAATAAGGGAATATTTGAGATCGCTTCGCCAACATAATTTAATGCATGTGGGCATTTTTAGTATAATTTGGGATTTTTTTTTACTCCTGCCTGAGAAAATTTGGCACCTTGAGTTAACAGCACTTGTTACGGCTCTGTGGATTAGGACCATAGACCGCCCAAACCTTTTATTTGACAGTCATAGACCACCCAAACCTTTTATTTGACAGTCACAGATCTGTAGATTAGGACCATAGACCACCCAAACCTTTGCCTGACTTCAGACCTAAACAACCACACACTTCTTGTGTCCCTTTGGCCATATCAACCACCACAGAAGGTGAAGAGATCTAGACTTCACTTCTCTCACATGTTTCAAGTGGATATTCACAGACAAAATGCTGGAGACTCCTGGCAGCTTTGACTATAGAAATGTTGCTACCACACAACTCACTATATATAAATGTTGCTACCACACAACTCACTATATATAAATGTTGCTACCACACAACTCACTATATATAAATGTTGCTACCACACAACTCACTATATATAAATGTTGCTACCACACAACTCACTATATATAAATGTTGCTACCACTCAACTCACTATATAAATGTTGCTACCACGCAACTCACTAAAGCAACAATGGTCAGAGACTCATTAAAATTTGATATTATCAAGGACATACTATGGAAATTGGAACAATTAAGTTTGAAAATATTTTCTCTTTTCTGACATTTTCAAAAAGAAATACTGAAGCAAAGAAAATGATATTTTTCAGTCTATTTTTAGAACCTAATGGAATTATCTTTTTAAACTCAAAATTCAACTTGAGGAAACAACCATGTCAGTAAGAAATACATGTAGTATAAGAAAAGATATTTCACAAATATTTTTGTTGGGCCACTAGTAATGGTTAAATTATTATTTTTTATAAATGAAATTAAAAACGTCATAAGGATGATATTATGGGACTACACTATCCAGTTGGTAAAGTAGATTAGTTTAGGATGATATTATGGGACTACACTATCCAGTTGGTAAAGTAGATAGGTTTAGGATGATATTATGGGACTACACTCTCCAGTTGGTAAAGTAGATGGGTTTAGGATGATATTATGGGACTACACTCTCCAGTTGGTAAAGTAGATGGGTTTAGGATGATATTATGGGACTACACTCTCCAGTTGGTAAAGTAGATGGGTTTAGGATGATATTATGGGACTACACTCTCCAGTTGGTAAAGTAGATGGGTTTAGCCGAATTAATTTTCAAGAAATGTTTAGTAAAATGCAGAGTAAAAATTAATATTTTATTTATATGTGGCCATCAATATATTACGTACGCATGGAGGGGGGTCTTAAATTAACGGCATTTTGCGTATGGATGCGTACGTATAGGGGGTCTTGACTGAATGTGTACATAAGCACAACAAATTTAATCTGCATTATACCAAGCCATGTAATGTAAAACCGCTCAGGCTGCAAATGACATTCCAGACCGACCGAGTCAAGACTGATATGCAATAGGTTTTTATAATTTAATGGAAACGAAATACAAATTCTTCTAATTTCTTCGAAGTAATTAACATTTGATTCAGACCAAACTTTCACACATTACTAAAATATATCCGTCTGATTTATATTTCCATTTCTTGATATTAGTAGAAGTTTCTCTTTCGCCCTCCGGTGCCTTAGCCGTTATAAATACACAACGGGACGGCGATTTCCCTGCTTGTATTGTTCCATTTGATCAATTTTGTTATGCAGTGTTCAAGATAATAAAATTTGAATGTTCTATTGCAGGGGTGAGCAAACTATGACCCCGCGCGCCAAATGCGGCCCGTAGGCATGTACATATTGCGATCTTATGCCGAGGTTAATTTTCTTTGTTTAGAATTTTCGCTATATTTTTTTAAAAATTTATTCCGTGTATTTGTTTCGAATCTAGGGACATTAAATCGTTTTTATGGCTCCAGAATTGTTTAGTGATCATTAGTCATTAATTGTTAACATCCTTATTCAAAACTGCACTTCAGCTCAACCGGAAGTGGATTTTGTTTACGATTTACATATTGGCAGTTTTGTAAAAATAGAAATTTAAAAGCGAATAGACTGTGTATTTAACCATGTGTGCTGCCAAAAAAAAGAAAGATTGAGGACGAATGTCGTGTTTTTAATGACGAAAGGACAGCTAAATATTGCTTCACGAGCGTTGGAAGCAAAGAATTCTGCTTGCTGTGCTGTGAGAGAGTCATTAAGGAGTACAAGATTGTAAAACGGAACAAGTCTTTTTCTGACAGCGAGCTCATCAAGGAATGCTGGTCAGATAAAGCAAGCATTATTTGTACAGAACAGAAAACAACATTTGATAGCATTTCTTTATCAAGGAGAGCTGTAGTCAGACGTGTTGAGAAAATTAGTGACAATTTGATGCACCAACTTCGAGATGCAAGCAAAGACTGTTTGTGGTACTCTCTTGCGTTGGATGAAAGTACCGATGTACAGGACACAGCACAATTGTTGGTATTTATACGGGGGAATGAACACTCGTTTTGATCATACCAAAGAATTACTTAGTGTTGAGCTCCTCAAAGACACAACTACAGGCCAGGATTTATTCAGTGTTGTTGAGAACTGTGTTCAAAGAACTGGGTTGGTGTGGAACAAGATTGCAAGTGTAATAACAGATGGAACGCGTTCTTTGGCTGGAAAAAACGTAGGTCTTGTGAAGTTGATAAAAATAAATTTGAAGAACATCCTGACCATACACTCTTACCTATCTACTGTGTCATCCATCAGGAATGTCTGCGTAAAGCTGCGTTGAACATCAAGCACGTTATTGACCAAGTTGTCAGTGTGATAAACCTCATCAGTGCCAGGGCACTTAGCCACAGGCATTTCATGACACTGCTGGAAGATTTTGAAACTGAATATTATTACATTATCTACCACAGCAGTGTCCCACTGCGCTGAGCCTTGGCAAGTTATTGAGGCGAGTGTGGGATCTCAAGGAAAAAATAGTTATGTTCCTGGAGATGAAGGGTTTTGCTAACATTGTTAATGAAGAGTGGAAGTCAGACTTCATGTTTGCTATTGACATTATGGAAAAGTTGAATGAACTGAATGTCAAACTTCAGGGCAATAACTTGTAAATCATTTCAGTCAAAGCTCTCGCTGTTCTCCAGACAAGCAGTTGAAAACAGGTTTTGCCATTGTCCTCTGCTGAAACATAAAACCATTTCTGGTGAAACATCTGACAAATACAAGGCTCAGTTGGATGCCTTGGCTGTGGAATTAGAAAGAAGGCTTCAATAATTCAAGAGCCTGGAACCACTCTTCAATATCATCAGTTCGACATTTAGTGCAGAAGCTGATTCAGCCCCAGAGGATATACTGTTAGAGCTGCTTGACCTACAAGCAGATTATGACCTAAAGGAGAAGTTCAAATCAGTTCTTCTGCTGGAGTTTTACGGATGTTTGCCAGCAGCAGCATGTGCACACTTAAAAAACTTTGCTGCCAAACTTTAGTCACTATTTGGGTCCACATACATCTGTGAGCAAGCTTTTTCTTGCATGAAAATAAACAAGTCTAAGAACAGATTGATGTTGACTGACTGCAATTTGAATTTTGAATGCAGTCATGCGATTCATAACCAGTAAACTGGTTCCACAGTCAAGAATTTTAACCAAAACTAGTGTAAAAGCCTGCTAAGGCTCACACACACACGCATAGTTTGTGCGTTGTTTCGGAAATTGACGTTCTGTGCTAAAACACAATGACGTCATATAATATTTTTTACAACAAAATTTTTGAATTTATTTATAATAATTTTGCGCGCCTTTCGATAGGGAGACACACGCATAGGAAGGTTGATTATGTATTAGATTGTGAACAGTTACATACTTCTCATTAATTAAAATTGTACTCTATGGTCTGCTTATATGCAAATTATGTTCCTACTTCTTCATAGTTATTATGACAGGTAACAATAAATTTTGTTGAAATAATAATGAATAGTAAACTCTTATTATCAAATTAGAAACTGTTTCAGTTCGCATTTTAAAATGTGTAATATAGTGTGAATGTGAAGTAAAATTACAAATACGTGGTTATTATTAAAAATTCATATTTAATACATTGTAAGTTGTAATTGAAGTAGACAAAAAATACATGCGGCCTGCCTATAACTATAAAGTTTTCAATGCGGCCCTCCGTCGAAAAAGTTTGCCCACCCCTGTTCTATTGTATTTCTTCAATAATTTCAACATGAAAAACACGGTATTACAAAAAACAAGATTTTTACCCCACCCCCCCTCATCACATCACACTTCGTTACAAAAGCTTAGACCCCACCCCCCTCCAGTAAGACGTCACAAAGGGGCCTTCCATAAATGATGTGACAAAAGGTAGGGGGGGTGTTTAAGAAATGTGACGTCACATCAAAACGTGTAACTTTAAATAAAAGCTGCACTTAAATATTTGATTGTTTTTAATGACGTTTTACATGAGCTTCACTTGTGCTACGATATTAGAGTGCAGCCATACACTAAATACATACTTAAACGACAAAAATTTGATTTGAAACATGCTAATTTTCAAATAACAAATGGCTTTTATGGGGGGGGGTCTAACTTTTTGTGACGATGCGCGACGAGGGGTGAAACTTGGCCTAAATCGCGTGACGTCATTTATGGACGGCCCCAAAGCTGTGTTAGTATTGTGCTTAATTTTTATCTTTTCAACTGGGAATAAAGAGATTGCTATTTTGTGTAAATTTTTCCTAATGCAGAAATGTCATTTTCAAGCTAGCTCTATTTTCATTGCAAAATTCCTGGAAAAATTATTTGACTCTGGCCTTGACAACAGCAATGTTTCCTTCAATAAGAATGATGGTAAATAAAAGTTGCAATCTGATTACTCAATGACCTGATTCCATAGCCAAAAAGTTGGAGATTGATTCACTACTTTTATTTTTAGCAGCAATGTAGTGTTGTGTTAAAATGTAAATATGTTTATGTTATTAATATCTTTGAAACCACCACTTTCAATAGATTAGAAGATAACAAGTGGGTCTGGCAAATGTTGGGCACGGCTGAATAAGTGAGTATTTCCATACAATCTTTTTCTAAAATGTTGAAAATAACACTACCACTCTCAAGATCAGTGGTTGGAAAATTCTTTCATCAGAAAATCTAAATAACACTTCCACTCTCAAGATCAGTGGTTGGAAAATCTCTTTCATCAGAAAATCTTAACCGGAAAACTAAGTAGCAGCACAACTGAATTATTTTTAGCCTCACAAAAGGGATAACATAATACACTATCTGATATCATGAACAATGGAGGTATTTGGGGATTGTGGTTCAGTTCAATGACAGAACTGAACAAAGAAAACAAAGGAAGTGGCAACATTGTAATATATCACTTCCCTTTTTAATCTTCTTGCCTTTGGATTTTTATAACCAGTAAAAAAAAATTATAATGGTTGGAATGAAAACATACACATCATTCCGACAAAATTGGAAGGGTTGGCAGGTCTGCAAAACAATTGACACTGGTTTTTGACCAGAATTTGTAAAAATCATCATCATGACCAGATGAAACATGACATTGAATTATTCAAACGAATGTGCACGGTGATAAAGGGGATAGGCCACCTAAAAGAAATATGAGTATAGAGGCTAGTGTCTGTCAAAGTTCTAGGGCTAATTTCATTGTCTTCATTTTCCAGTTGGCTGAATATGTAACACTCATTCAACATAAAAAAATCACTTACCATATGTTGATATTTAGTAAAGTTGACTTCAAAAGAAAAATGTCCATCTTTAGATCAAGTTTCTGGCCCTTCATCTTGTGACGTCTCTTGGTGATTCATTGCTTGTTAACTTCAAACCTGTTGAAAACAAGATCACAGTTCATTCAAAACTAAAGCTAATAAATTTGTTCTAATTAGTTTTCATAGCTTGCGGGTGTATAAGGCAAGCGAAGCAGCTGCCACTTGTGCCTATAGCCAAGGCATACTAGGCAAAATTGCGTGGCTAGCATAAATGCCAGCTGCCATGTTGGGTGCCCATCAGAGCTGGGTGGACTCAGGGGCACCCATCAAGACTCAAACCCGGGACCCCTCAAATTGCTAGCCGGAAAAAAATAATATTTAATATTATGCACCTGGCACTTCTCAAAATGTTAACCTTTATAAGTTGGGAAACAATCTACAATTTATTTATCTCTACCCTAAACAGGCTAAATAGTAGTGAAAGATACCATCTCTAACAGTCTTGACCCACATTGGTCTAAATGCTTATTTAGAAACTGGTAGGCATAATTACAATATTTATTAATTTTATAAAAGTTATATCAAAAATGATAAAATAAGTAATAAAGGTTGTTTACGGTTAAATTCAGGACTGGTCTTGTTTACACTGGATCAGTTAACTGTAACTTCAATTTGTATAAGCGTATTTTACTTTAAAAGCTGGTGTACGGAAAGGTTATTAACAATTAAGATGCAGGGATTCAATGGATGCTTCTTTTCCACACCACTAAATAGGGATCCATAAAATAATTTACCTATGTATCTGGCATATTTTTTATTTTTTAAATCCCTTATATTAACTTCACCGTCTTGTCTGTCGTGATCTCTTGGTCGGTCTAGCAAAAAAACAAAAGTAAAAATGACCCACTTCCTGTGATGCTATCGAGCTGATATTTGTGGCTTAAACTTAATGCACCTAACAATGCATTGTATCAAAATTTCAGCTTGATCTAAAGTAACGTAATTAAATTAATGCACTTTTAGTTTATCTCCATGTATCTCTATGTCGCCGTCTGCTATAGTTGACCTCCACGTGACTCTGTTCACTCCAGCCATTGATGACCACATCCCTGTGTTTTAAGGCAAGGGGAGTTCAGTCACGTTCAGCCTGTAAATGTTTGTCGTGCAGTGCATATTATATTTGAAAAAATCAATATTTTTAGTTATGTCTCTTATATAAGGAATTTATAGTCAAAAACTTTGTTTTTACGGGATGTTTAATTTAGAATTTTTCACTGCCAAAACTAAAGGGATTGACTAATATCTACTTTAACACATATTTACATTAATTTTGAGGGAATGTGCCCTTAAATTATGCCTTAAGTGTGCCTTATTATTTATCATACAGTAAATAGCCTCCTCTCTCTTTATGGCTATACTACAATAAACCCAGAGCCAGTGGTTCTCACTCTATACTGTAAGTATAAACTATAAGTAATGAAACAAATATTTAAACTTCTTAAGTAACATTTGGAGCTGTAACTTGCAACAACTATTTCAGCTAGCTGCCCTGAAGTTAAAAAATAATTCACCAAGACCCAATTTATCATGATGGCAGTAGTGCCTATTTTCTTTTGTTGTTCCAAACAACATTTGACCTAACTCACTTAACATGTGTTTTTCAGCATGTACTCTAAACACACCTATTACCAGCAATGTTATTTTTAAACTGTGTGGCGCTGCAGATACCTGACCGACCACACGCAACAGTTGAGTATTTTGTAAAATATTGTACAAATAAAAACAATTTGTAAAAAGAAAGTTTTTTTACTATAAATCCCTTATATGAGACATAACTAAAAGTATTGATTATCGTGCGACAGACCCCTGTGACATCTCGAGGGCTGGAGTGAATCTCCAGTGTCCTCTGGAGGTAAACCATAGCGGACGCTATACATTCTACATAGAGCTGATACATAGAGATAAACTAAAAATTCAATAATTTTATTTCGGTACACTGGATCGATCTGAAATTTTGAGACAATGCGTTGTTAGGTGACACAAGTCTATGTGAGAAATTTCCGCTCAATAGGATCATGGGAAGTGGGTCATTTTTTACTTTTTTTTTCTGCGGACGGGACCACAACAAGATGGTGAAATTAATATAAGGGATTTAAAAATGGATGCTGTGCAAATTTGCACACTAGTTTGTTTTTACACTACAAGTTATTACGTTTTGCAACATGTTAAAATTTTGTCTAAGTGAATGCACAGTGTGATACGAGTCCTGAAATTGTAGAGCAATCAAAGAAAAGTAAATGAATTACCTCAAGTAAAATTGTTGAACAGACTTTGCCAAGACATGCCAGGATTCTTGATGCTGGTCTGCAGTGTTGGGGGGCACCAAGTGATCACTGGGAAAACAACAAGTTCAACCTGTAGATAGAACAACACAAAGGTTATTAAAATAAAGCAAGTGGAGAAGCTTGAATTTTTTATAAAAGGTATTGTTCATTTTAAAAAATCAATATCATATTTACTTGCAAGGTTAGGGTAAAGGGTGAGTGTGTTATGCTGATTTAAAATTTGAAGTAATGTGTTAATTATCGAGTCATGTTATCACTGACAATGACAAAGGTATTCAGGCATGACTTTAAACTACCAGCCATATTTCTGAAACCGAGCGGATAATGCGCCATCCCCACTTTTCTCAAAATTTAACTTGTTTTGTACCCTAATACAACCATTAGGCCTACCTAACTCTCCTCAGAAACCCTAAATAACTTTATAAATGTCATGTAAAATGTGAAACTCCAGGTATTGACTTTGAAGATTAAAAAAAAATACTTTATAAATTATAATAAATTTAACGTAAAAATATACATAAATTAACAATATAAAACCGTGGACTTATAGTAACAACAAGAAATTCCCCGTGGAATTCATGGGGAGGGTACCAAACCAAATCTATGCCCAAGGGGCTGTGAGAGTTTATTTTAATGTAATATATATTGTTGTTAAGGCAATTGACAGTTGATTTAGAGGTCGGTTAATCGATGTTAACGTAATAAAGTATAAAGTATTTTTGACCAAAGTTCTCAAAACCCACAAGAGAATTAATGAATTTAGCCAGACGGGGGGGGGGCCTCCTTTAGAACCTCAAAGTAAGTAGAGTAAAAAAGTGACTTTTAATCAAATATATAATGAAAAGTGCTAACATAATGAATACTATTATTAACCCACGTAAAAAGGGTTATAATCTTGTCATAACCATCTAGTTTAATTTATTTGATATTTGTTCTTTTTGACAATTTTAAACAAGTACCTAATAAATTGGCCTACAGCACGGCTTTTTGTTCTGTTTGACAATTTTGACCAAGTACCTAATAAATAGTCCTACGCCTACTGACTGAGTAAAGTGAGAATGATAATATTTATTATTTAATATATTGACATTGACAATCACCACAATCTACTACGACAGGACTTTGTTCAATTC
Source organism: Ampullaceana balthica (assembly GCA_944989445.1). Lineage (NCBI taxonomy): Eukaryota > Metazoa > Mollusca > Gastropoda > Lymnaeidae > Ampullaceana > Ampullaceana balthica. The sequence goes on along the minus strand of CALYLW010000954.1, from coordinate 6,129 downwards.
AAACATTTCTTTAAAAATTAAAAAAAAGGTATTTTGTCGATTTCGTTTTAAATTCATTCAGATAAAAGTATTTTATTTACCATGAGTTCCTTATTTTCGATCACTTGTTTCCAAAACCTAAGGCTCTGTCCTGGGCATAATTGGCAAAACTAAAGTCCGTGTTGGGCGTGATGATAATATCCGGATACAAACTAGGCCTAGGTCAGCTGACATTCAAAGTTATAAACACAGACCAAGAAATCTAAATACAACCGTCAACTTCTTCAACTATGCTGTTATATACAAATCATTTAATCCGTTTCATATTCCTAAAGAAGACCTGATATATAAATTTAAAGTAATAAATTCTTATAGGATAAAGACTTTCCATGTTCGAATAGATCACGGACCATCTATCCTTTTGGAATTGTGGGACCGGATGTTGATTTAAATTTTAATAATCTAAAGAGTCTATTCATACAACTTTACAAGGGAGGAAACTAAAAAAATACAACTTTTAAAAATTCCTATTTAAACGATTGCTATGAACTCTGAATATTCCGTTGATTATTGCACAACTAACCTTGTACGTCCGTTTGATTTATTTATCAAATTGCCCTAGAAAATCAGACTTTATAAATGACAGTTTGAACAAGTTAGGGGCCGTCCATAAAGTACGTCACGCTATTTTTTACCATTTTGAACTCTCCCCTCCCCCTGTCACAAACTGTCTCAAATCTAGGACTAAAGTACGTCACACTTTCGAACTAAAAATTAGTTATTAACAAAATAATTAAAATTTAATTTAAAACAGCTTGACGTCAAACACGGCCGGACCCCCCTCCCCCTGTCACAAACTGTCACACTTTCTGACACCCCCCCCTCTGGAGCGTGACCTACTTTATGGACGGCCCCTTATAGAGTGGTGGGGTGGTTTGAATGCAGAAGATGAGTAGTAAAAATGTACTCACTCCGTGAAGGTCAAGGTCAATATCAACATACATAATATACAAAACAGATTATTTCTATACCATAAGAAACCTTGTCCAATGTACTTTCAGAAAATGTATACATGTTGGGGTCTCTGAGTTCATTTAGTATGGTATTTTGTCATTTTCAAAAAGGGTATGAAAAATGCTGAAATGGCTGGACATAGAAAATTTCACTGAACAGTTTGTTATAGGGTTAACATAATTTTCAATTTCATACTAGTACTTGTACTAGTCATACTAGTCAACTTATTTATCGGTCTGATTGGGGTTAAAAAAACCCACATTTTTGATACTAATTACCATAATTAAGGTTTATAATTTAAACTTTGATTTCAATTTATTTATTTTTTCTTCTTCGGAAAACATATTACACAAGCTATTAATACTATTATTAGTTCCTACTAGGCAAATTGAGTTAATGTTCTTTATAATAAAAATTACAATTAAGGGGAACTGAGGGCTTTCTTTTACACAAACTTTTGTTATTGCGCAGTTGTGTAACTTTGACCGTAACATAAAGGCAAACTAAAACACCTTTAAGTTTAAGACTAAGGCTGCGTTTAACATTTTTCCTATTCATAAATATTTTTTTTTAATTCTGTCATTTTTTAGCTTTACCTTTGAAAAAACTATTTAAAAATAGAATTTTCAAAAGAGTATAAAAATTAGCCAATAATATAATATATATTTAAAGTCTGTTATTTATTTCCTAGATTACTAAGACTTATTTTATATGTTATTAAATTATACAATAACAAAGTGTAGCTTTTGATTGTGAACATTTTCTTCCGCTAACTCTAATTTTCTATGTAGGTTTCTGTGGAAATTATAATCTTATGCAAAGCCTATCTTATTGCATATTTAACTTAGCATCATTTAAGAGTTTAGATATTGAAAGGAGAATTTAAAATTTACGCCAGAGACTGAAAAATCCTTTATCCAATTAAGAAAATATGGGTGAGACTTTAATCAGGCTTATAGATACGTAGATAGATGTCACGCAAACAGGGTATGTATGAGACTGACAAGACGTCACATAGCCACGAACATATCCTAATACTACCATGGCGACAACCATAATAAAAAATCTAGGACACGTGATAAATAAAAATTTGCAGTGTACACTAAAATTTAATTTGTTAGGCTGAAAACCTTTTAACCCTGAAAAAAGATGTTTGTTAATTAATAAGTTTAAAATCTATTAAAACTATTCATATATAGAAAAATGCAATCACACAAGTTTATGTGCAAGTTAACTTCGTGAGAAAAGCAAAATACGTGGACGATTTTATATTCAAGTTTGTAAACTCTAGACTTTTTCAAATGATAACTTGGGGAAGATGGGGCTAGGAAACTATCTAATGCCCTTTACTACCATCGGCTTAGCCATAAAGACAGCTTTGTTGGAAGCTTTTCAACAACTGTGCCACTATGCTATAAGGTCTATTGCTAACAAATAATGCCCTTTGCTACCATCGGTTTAGCCATAATGACAGCTTTGTTGGACGCTTTTCAACAACTATATTGAGTTATGGCACTATGCTATACGGTCTATTGCTAACAAATAATGCCCTTTGCTACCATCGGTTTAGCCATAAGGACAGCTTTGTTGGAAGCTTTTCAACAACTATATTGAGCGATGGCACTATGCTATATGGTCTATTGCTAACAAATAATGCCCTTTGCTACCATCGGTTTAGCCATAAGGACAGCTTTGTTGGAAGCTTTTCAACAACCACACTGACCATTCATAAAATCAATAAAGAAATTCTATTACTAAGTTATGGCACCCGCAGTAAAGCACCTTTAACCTAGATTCAATGAAAGTAAATTTAGGTCTAATTATAAATCTTATAATCTGCGGAAATTAACGATTAATTAATCGATTAATCTTTACAAATTTTAATAGATTAAAATTTATGTGATCGATTAAAATTCAATTAAAATTTAAGAAAATATTTCTAATATATATAATCAAATTTATTATTAATTTATAATTTTTGTTACTTACATAGTATTATTATCGTTAATTTAGGCGCGCATACGTAAAAGATTTTTCTTCCTTTTTTTTTGGCATAGCAGAACGAATTTGCTGTGTTACGTCACAAAATTTGGGAGCCATGGCATTAACGCGACTTAAACGATTTCAAGAAAGAATGAATGGCAACTCAACGGGATCAATATATGCATTATAAAAATATAATTAATCGAAATTAATCGATTAAGCTTTTTTCCGATTAATCGAACAACATTTTTTTAATCAGTGCCAGCCCTACTAATATATTTAAGTAGCCACAAGTTGAATTTTATTATTCTCTAAGTCAAAGCAAACTGACTGACAATGAAATTGCAGCGCTATTCGGGCTTCAATTGATGAACTCTGAGAAAATAATTGATCAATTGTCACCAGTGAAATCATTAAAGTGAACTCGACCTAGTTATAATCTACATATCTATTTATATAATTCGCCAGAAACTAGAGCAAGCAAGCAAGACGCAGTCTATATATATATTTAGTAGTGTGCTCACCCGCACCGAGCCACACTATGCGCACCGCACTGAGACGCACTATATAGAAGGAAAGGAAGTGAAGAAAGAAGAAGAAGCGTGATTCATAGGTTGTCATTTCTTAACCGTAAAACGTCATAACTAATTGAGTAATTGTTCTATTTTTTAGATAACATTTTAGCGGAACAATGTTTTGAAGCATAAATACAGTCGAATCAATAAGCACCGAGGGGCACTGTGGTCCAATGACATGCGCGCTCAGTGAATCCATGTGAAGGCAAGAATTTGTTCCCGGGGCCTAGGGGAACCCTGAGTCCTCCCAGCTCCGAATGGGAAATAAAGGCGGCTGAGTAATGCATGTGAACGCTGCATCACTTGCCAACAGACCGGCATGGTCTGTGGACGCATTAATCTTCAAAAGAAGAATAAACAAATAGTTGTTGAGTACACTCCCGCGATCGTAAGAGGCGAACAACATATTTAAATTATCACTCCCAGGGGGGGGGGCCCAAATGTAGTTTTTTTCCTTATATAAAAACTGTTTTATGACTGACTAATTCTACAAAATCCCGTGTAAGCATGAAACTTTTGGAAGTTGTTGAGACACCTTCCGCAATGGTAGCAGGTGAAAAAAAAATTAAATTATCACTTACTGGGGGCCGGGGGCCCAAATGTAGTTCTTTTTCTTCTTATATTAAAAGTGATACATCACTAATTCTCCGATTTCCCGTGTAGGTAGAAGCATGAAACCTTAGGAAGTTGTTGAGTACCCTCCCGCAATGGTATCAGGCGAAATGTTTTTTAATTATCAGCTCGATAGGATCATGGGAAGTGTGTCATTTGTTAAATTTTGTATTTCCGCGGACCACGACAGACAGACAGAAAAGATTATGAAGTTAATATATTTAGTATATCCATCATGATCCAGATTGAAATCAATAGCTGTTTTGAATTTGTGTTACGCGGGTTCTCAAAGCTATTTGATATCCCAATTTTCCGCTGCAAAGCGCGGGTATTTTGCTAGTCTGTCTATATAATTCGCCAGAAACTAGAGCAAGCAAGACGCGAGCATGCAAGCATGACCATCTTTGGTCTCGAGACATGCGCACAGCGGTTGATTTAACATGTTCACTCGCGTTTTTCTGATTTCTTCTTGCTGCCTGTTTGTGTCCGTTCCCCCCTTTCTTTGCGCTATTCTGCGGCGTATGCTACGCCATGGGTCGGATCTATTGTTTGATATTCCTGCAAATTTCTTATACACAAAAATATATTTACCTTATTTAAAAATCATCTATATATATATAATTCTCTTCGTGGTCAGACCCTGCGAGACAAGCTGCAAGTATGTTCAACAGATACTAATTTTAGAAAGCAGCGCACCAAATTACTCCACCAATGCATCAAAAGGTGTGCACATCAAATATGCGCTGTAAAAAAAATTATATGACGTCATTGTTTTCGCTGATAATCTATCTATCTATATATATAACTAGATTGTACTGGGGCGCCGTGGCGCCTACGGCGCCCACTTTTTAAGGGCGCCTCTGGCGCCCACTCTTTTTAAAAGCCCAAGTAACTTATCCTTGTTTGATAAATACGAAGTATTAAACTTCCTGATATGTACACAAAGTATTTTATAATTAACAATCCTCAAATCCTATTTTTACATCGTTCCCTTTTCCAAAATTAAAATATAAATATAAGCTAAAACAATGACGTCATGTAATATTTTATTTACAGCGCGTCTTTAATTTATAATTATTTTGCACACCTTTTGATGCACAGCTTATATTAAATATAAGCTCAAACAATGACGTCATATAATTTTTTTACAGTGCTAATCAACACACGATTTTTAACTGCTATAGACTTTTATACATCATTCCTCAGCGTTCCACATCCAACGCGTGAGTGACTTGGACTATTATCTATCTATATATATATAATTCTCTTCGTGGTCGGACCCTGCGAGACAAACTGCAAGTATGTTCAACAGATACTAATTTTAGAAAGCAGCGCACCAAATTACTCCACCAATGCATCAAAAGGTGTGCAAATTAAATATGCGCTGAAAAAAATATATATATATGACGTCATTATTTTCGCTGATATTTTAATTTTGTAAAAAGGGAACAATGTAAAAAGTTATAAAATACTTTGTGTAAATTTCAGAAAGTTTAATATTTCGTATTGATCAAACAAGGACAAGTTAGTTGGGATTTTGAAAAAGGTGGGCGCCGTAGGCGCCCTAAAAAAGTGCATTTTTTCTAAATAAATAGATTTCAGCTGAACACTTCTGTCATTTTTTTACGGGTGATACGCCGCGGGTCTCTCCAGAGTTCCTTCTTTTCATTCACTCACAGTCGTTTGCCCAAACCCACCCCATTTTGACAACTGTGTCTTTCAGGAAGTCTTCACCCGTCACTAAATCATTAGCGGCGTATGCTACGCCGCGGGTCAGCTAGTATATAATAATTGATTCAAATTAAAGATTTATCCATTGTTACACTGATAGCGTAATTTTGTTACAACTTGTTAACATAATGCTACAATAAAGTTTCCTGGTCGTCTAGCGTAACATTAATCTGTTACAATTTAGTTCTCAGTTTGCCTTTTTTTTCCTTGTGTAGCTCCGTACGGCTGGGTTCAC
>CALYLW010000953.1:186210-416889 GCA_944989445.1 Ampullaceana balthica | reverse complement strand
GTACCGTAATTAAACTATTGATTTTTTAGATTATTTTATTTATTCCTATGTATCATGCTATTTTTTGAGATAGAGCGTCGCGGTGCGTATTATATTGAACAACCTTTCTGTCGCGCAATAAGGTGCGTATTTTATTGACAACTCTTTTTATAAACATATTCCTGATCAGTGCGCATTATTTTAAAGATGTTTTACGACACAACTGCAATGTTTGTATTTTTGGATGGTCTTGCGCTGGGTATTATAATGAACATTATTTTAGTTACTTCTCGTACATAAAGGATTTATAGTCAAAAACTTGTTTTTTACGGTTTTTTTTATTAAATCCTTTATATTAACTCGTGGTGTCTGCGGCGGACCTTGCTTGCTTGCTTGCTTGTCGCCAAAACTTTTGATCGATTTTTAACCCACTTGCTCGCAAGATAGCGAGCTGAAATTTTGCAGGCAGTTTTGTACCGATGATAAAAACAATGTATCAAAATTTCAGATCGATCGCATGTACCGTAATTAAATTATTGATTTTTTAGATTATTTTTTTTGTTCCTATGTATCATGCTATTTTTTGAGATAGAGCGTCGCGGTGCGTATTATATTGAACAACCTTTCTGTCGCGCAATAAGGTGCGTATTTTATTGACAGCTCTTTTTATAAACATATTCCTGATCGGTGCGTATTATATTAAACATGTTTTACGACACAACTTCAATTTTGTATTTCTGGATGGTCTGGCGCTGCTTATTATAATGAACATTCTTTTAGTTACTTCTCGTACATAAAGGATTTATAGTCAAAAACTTGGTTTTTTACGGGTTTTTCTTATTTAAATCCTTTATATTAACTCGTGGTGTCTGCGGCCGACCGACCTTGTCGCCAAAACTTTTGATCAATTTTTAACCCATTTGCTCGCTAGATAGCGAGCTGAAATTTTGCAGGCAGTTTTGTACCGATGATAAAAACAATGTATCAAAATTTCAGATCGATCGCATGTACCATCATTAAATTATTGATTTTTTAGATTATTTTATTTATTCCTATGTATCATGCTATTTTTTGAGATAGAGCGTCGCGGTGCGTATTATATTGAACAACCTTTCTGTCGCGCAATAAGGTGGGTATTTTACTGACAGCTCTTTTTATAAAGATATTCCTGATCAGTGCGCATTATATTAAACATGTTTTACGACACAACTGCAATTTTGTATTTCTGGATGGTCTGGCGCTGCGTATTATAATGAACATTCTTTTAATTACTTCTCGTACATAAAGGATTTATAGTCAAAAACTTGGTTTTTTACGGGTTTTTTCTTATTAAAATTTAAGCTGAAAACAAGTATACACTTATTGAAATGGCTTTAAAATTTAGAAAAAAAAGACATTCATGTACACTTCATGACACAGCAAAGAATGGTCAAATAAAAATACTAAGGGTTAAAATTATTTATACAAAGTCTATAAACGTATAATGTGATATATACATATTATTTGTATTTAAATTATTATTAATAATAATAATTCGATATTTTTGTATTGTGTAGTACACCATCATGTATCTTGATTCACAGCATTTCATAAAAGTACTAACACACACATGATTGTCAATGAAATACATGTAAAACATTGATATCCTAAAGACAACGCATAAAGACGTTACGGAGCACATAATCTACGTTAGTAATTTAAATAATTAATCGATAGTTCTTTAATTAATTATTAAAATAAATTTTGAAGATATTTCTTTTTCATGCAGTCTTGAAGGCCTTAGAATTTTTTTGTTTGCACCTTTCTTTAATTTGTGTGTGTGTGTGTGTGTGTGTGTCTGTGCGTGCGCGCGTGTCCTTCTTTAAAATAGATGGAAAATGACAAGAAATAAGCAGAATTGAATAAGTTTATTTTTTATCATAACAGTGTTGTTTTATAGTACATACATACAAAACAAACACATTTAAACATATCGATGATTGTGTATTATGTTTGGTCAGTAAAGAACAATGAAAACGTTAGTATTAATGAAATTTGTATTTTCATATTTGATGTGCATTAAAATTCCTGTAGTCGCCGCACCAAAAAGCACTGGTACTCATTTATTTAACTTGACGTTGTACTTGGGAGATCATGGCGGCAATACTAATAGGAACATCGTATTTCTTTTTTTTTAATTAAATCTAAATTTTTATTGTGATTTCAATAGACATAGTATTATTTACCTTAATTACTTAAAGGTTTTTTGTGTGCAACTTAAAAATAAGCATACTTTTTTTTTAAAATGGTAAATGAATAATGATTTAACATTTTGATTTTTTAAAATAAACATTGCAAACTATAAAATTAATTTACTAACTGTTGTTTATGGGTTATTCTAATCAATTGACCGTCACGACAATCCTCGCCTGGCAATAGTTTGATTATCCAAGTGCCACGCCACTTGTCTTCGATTCCTATAACTAGGAATAAAATGCTAATGAAAATCATAGAGTTTCCTACCCCTGGTACATTTTTCTCATGAGTTCTAATGATAATAATTAATAACGTAATTTGTTATTGGCTCGTTATTCATACACAAAACATATAAAATATAAAAAATTGTTAGTTTTTTTTAAATGCATATTTTAACAATAAAGATATTAGAGACTCTAGACTCTTTGTAAATACCGCGTTGATAATAGCGAGAGTGTAGACAGTGAACATTTTACATCTGTTGTAAATGACATTGAGAGTAGAAAATATAGACTATTTGTAAAGACTCTGTTAATGGCAAGGAGAATGGAGAAAGTGGCAAATTTGGCCATTCATTTAATTTCTAGTCTAGTAGTTTTATGTTATCAATATATCGTGCATTTAAGTAATTTAATTTTAAACAATACTTAAATGTTTTCTTGTAACCCTACAGAGAGTCTTGTTGTCAATGTGATTATCATTGTACATGATATGAGTTATTTCTATATAATTTACTAGAATCATTTAAGACCAAGACTCTATGCAAATTTTTTTAATTTGAAGTAATAAAATAATGTCATTGAAGTTAAAGTGAAAGTTTTAGGTGACCTATATATAATACTAGTTGTAATTATAGGCTACTGTAAGAAAAATTCAGTTAAATGTAAATTATGAAATTGTTGAAATCTGATGTGTATGATATACTACATCATGTATAAGTAATGTTCACGTGGAACCAAAAACCATGCAAAGAGTATTCCGTCTGACTATAAATAATGACACGTACCAACCTTTTTGCAGACATAATTGAAGCTAAATTACTGGATCATTGAACAAGTGTACGGTATCTTATCTTATCTTATCTTATCTTATCTATACAGACGCTCCTTCTATATTCTATGCATAATATAATTGCGTCCACAGACCATGACAGATGATCTGTTGGCAAGTGATGCAGCGTTCACAGCCCACGGCTTTGTGGGTTTCACGCATTACCCAGCCGCCTAACTAGTGTTAGGTACCCATTTGGAGCTGGGCGACTCACGGACGCCCTAGGCCCCGGGAACAAATCCTTGCCTTTAAGTGGATTCAAACCCATGACCATCGTTACGCCAGTCGAGCGCGCTGCCTCTAGACACCACGTCCCACATGTAACATGTTAAAAGTATAATTTTCTTTAATAATAATTAGCGAAATAAAATCCAACGTAGTAAGGGATTTTCTTTCTTTGCTGATATTCAGTGTTTATGGTGTCGTGTCTATTTTTGTAGACATTTTTTTTTAAAAAGGAGATGCCAGAGAATCACTTTGAACCATTTATATGGTTATATATTCCTTGATTACTTTTATTAAATACGGTAGTTTCCAAACATTTCCATATAATAAGCTTAAATATAGAATTTAGAGAGAAAATAAATCATACTTCACTTACACATTAAAAAAAATATTACATATTTTATAAACTATCGATTTGTAAATGATAGCTTGTTACATATTTTATTAGTATATTGATGTATCTCGAATACTATATAATAAAAGGCAAGTTTCTGTCCTTTCTGTCCGGTCATCTTTAACGATTGGTCCCTCAAACGTATATGAGTCCTACAGCCAATCATAATGAACACGTTTACGCCATTTACGCGGACATTCAAAACGAGTTATTTTTGGTGCAATATTTCTTCCAAGACTTTATTTTGAGTTATGCGCGTTGAAATTTATAGCAAAAAGCTCTGTTTTTACGAGTTATTTATTTTAACTATAATAGTATTTTTGACGCGATGCACATTTAATGCCGGTCGAGACGGCTGTTGGAGGGGAGTTACAACATGCCACCGAACGGTTGAGGAACGTCCTTGGACGGGCTTTGTTGCTCGGATGTTATAATTGACTCTAGGAAAAAAAAACACAAAATGAACAAATAGTTAAAATAAAATTGTTCATATTAATTTGATATGTTCAATATTTTTAAAAAGTTGTTTACAAGCCGTGTGGTTAATTTTTCGTTTGTGTTTTGATGTCCCGTTTTAAGTAATATTTCAAAGAGGGGACATTTGTTAAACATTTGTTATGAATTCAGCGCTTGTAAAAAATTATTGAATGAAAAATCTAAAACAAATGACTAGAAAATCATAGGAGGGGGACATGTTAATCAGTTTAATATTAGATTTAAGGCATCTACTTCAATACGTTAGTCTACTGGACACTTATTGTGTAGGGGGAAGTACACGCTTAGCAGCATCTTGAAAGCCCATATTTAAGTACCATTGGGCATTGAACTCCTAATGTCTATTCCTTTAGGGCCAGGGGCCCAATATATTTTTTCCGCAAGCGTTAAAGACTTTATTCCCATTATGATTTTAAATGTTCTTAAAAAATATTGACACTATATATCTATCATGATACATATTGGAATAAACAGGTAATTAAGTGACGTCATGGAAGGCAGTTGATGGATAAGAGTTAGAGTCGATGTCAAGTATCTTAGGAACTGGTCATCACATCAACTGTGTAGTATCTCAGGAACTGGTCATCACATCAACTGTGTAGTATCTCAGGAACTGGTCGTCACATCAACTGTCAATTATCTCAGGAACTTGTCATCACATCAACTGTCAAGTATCTCAGGAACTTGTCATCACATCAACTGTGTAGTATCTCAGGAAATTCATCGTCTTGGTGAGACAAGTCAACGAGGGAATGCAGGCCAGAGTCCAGGACAGCGGAGAGTTTTCTGATCCTTTCACAGTCACAAACGGGGTCAAGCAGGGCTGCGTCCTGGCACCAACACTATTTAGCCTCATGTTTTCCGCCATGCTGACAGAGGCCTTCAGAGACGAGGGTGTTGGTGTTAACCTGAGGTACCGCACAGATGGCAAACTGTTCAACCTTCGGAGGCTCCATGCGAAAACCAAGGTTTTCAGACATCATCAGAGACCTCCTGTTTGTTGATGACTGTGCCCTCAATGCTGCCTCAGAAGCCGACATGCAACGCAGCGTTAACCTGTTCTCCAGCGCCTGCACAAACTTTGGTCTGACGATCAACACCAAGAAGACTGAAGTCCTCCATCAGCCTGCGCCTGGAAGGCCCTATGTTGAGCCAAGCATCACTATCAACTGCCAGAGACTCAACACAGTGCAACGGTTCTCAACCTAGGCAGCACACTGTCGCAAAATGTCACCATCGATGACGAAGTGAGCGTCAGAATTGCCAGAGCCAGCTCCACGTTTTGCAGGTTGTACCCAAATGTCTGGAACAGAAGAGGCATTACCATCCAAACCAAGCTGAAAGTATACAGGGCGGTGGTGCTCCCCACACTGCTAGATGCGTGTGAAACATGGACTGTGTATCAGCGCCATGCTAGGAAGCTTAACCACTTTCATTCAACAAGCCTCAGCAAGATCCTTGGCATAAAGTGGCAGGATAAAATACCAGACACAGTGGTACTGACCAAGGCAGGTCTCCCCAGCATATTCACACTCCTGATGAAGTCCCAGCTTCGTTGGGCAGGGCACGTGGTCCGAACGCCAGACGAGAGACTGCCAAAGAGACTCTTCTATGGCAAGCTTTAGCATGGCCAGCGGTCCCACGGTGGGCAAAAGAAACGCTACAAAGACACACTGAAAGTCTCACTGAAAGCGTTTGCCATAAACCCAGACACTTGGGAACAGAAAAGAAGAGGCAAGCCCGAAAGCCCCGTGCTGTCAACCCTCCTGGAGATGTCCCACTCGTCCCTTGTCCCTTCTGTTCCCGAACCTTCCGTGCTAGGATCGGCCTCATCAGCCATCTGCGCACGCACAAACAAAGCTAGTCCCAGCAAGCCTCGGATGACTAGAGTGGTCTTCGTCGAATCGACGGACGAACAACAACAACAAGTATCTCAGGAACTGGTCATCACATCAACTGTGTAATATCTCAGGAACTGCTCATCACATTAACTGTGAAGTATCTCAGGAACTGGTCATCACATCAACTGTGAAGTAACTCAGGAACTGGTCATCATATCAACTGTCAAGTAACTCAGGAACTGGTCATCATATCAACTGTGAAGTAACTCAGGAACTGGTCATCTCATCAACTATGAAGTATTCCAGGAACTGGTCATCTCATCAACTGTGAAGTATTCCAGTAACTGGTCATCTCATCAACTGTACCAGGCAGACGCTTACCGTAACGCGATATTCCACCTATTATTTTGAGATCCCTTTAATTGTTTAAAATACTGTATCATTTAAGCAAGGTCAATAATTTTTTATAAATTTATTTAACGTTAGGAAAACATTAGGATAATGTCTATAAACAACGTACTATAACAACGTAACTTGAAAGGTGACTGTTTAAATTAAAACAATAATAATTTATGTTATAATTAGGGCTGTGGAAATTAATAATTAATTACTCGAATAATCTTTAACATTTTTAATCGATTAAAATTAATGTGATCGTTTAAAATTCGTTTAAAATTTAAGAAAATATTTATAATATTTTTTTTTCCAATTTATAAATAATTTATTATAAATAATTACTTAAATCTTTTTCGTCTTATTCTTTTTTTTATTTAGACGTGTATATGTCAACAAAAAGGGTTTTTCTTCCTTATTTCTTGTATAGCAGAATGAATTTGCTGTGTTTCGTCACCGAATTTCGGAGGCATGGAATAGCCGCCACTTAACTGATTTCACAAAATAATGAATCACAACTTAACGAGATCTCTATATGCATTATAAAAGTATAATTAATCGATTAAATTGTCTCCAGGTTAATCGAACAATTTTTTTTACTCAGTACCACCCCTAGTTATAATATAATCATTATATCGTTATTAACTGAAAGTAATTTTTTAGATCATTATTCAATCTATTTGAAAAGAAGGATATAGCAGGAATTGAGATATGTAAAGACTTGGGCTTCTGATTTTTTTTTCTAAATAAGAACTTGTCGTAAATTTAAAAAAATTGAAGGCTAGTGGACGATATATTTAAAAACATTTTTATTGTCTCAAAAATAATGTCATAACATAAGAGAGACGCAGTTGTCAAATACGGAAGTATAAATAGCTGTTATTTCTATGATTTCCTCCCACTAAGGTATTACAAATAGTATGTTAAAACGACTAAAGCCTACTGTCATCGTGAGTTTAACCACTGCTGTAAAAAAATATCAGTCTTAAAATTGGCATAATGTTTGAGATATAGGAATGAATCACGACTCCCTACTATGGTGTAAGTGAAAAAACCTCTTCCATAGGGTATCCGACTATTTGTATTTAAGAAAGTGTCGTAAGAAAGTCGAGTATATCGCTAGTATATTTGTAGTTAATGATGTTTACTTTTGTTAGTGTACAATTTATTAAATTTTCATTTTTGTTAGAATTCTTAGCATATTAGAAGAATAAGATTAGTGCAATTTACCATAATTAAAACAATTAAATATAGATAAGAACATATAGTAAAAGTATATTTTTATTAGCTGTGTATGTTTAAATACTGGTATAGACTTGCAGACACCATGCTTTTCTCATGGACAGTTGTATGTGGCCTGCTCCATAGTTGGCAAAGAGGAAAATCTTTTTTTACACCCTCCAAATGGAACTGCCAAAAAATGTTGTCTATCACTTTGCTTTAAGTTAAATGTACCCTTTATTGCATGCAAATAAACAGTACTGTACGCTTCTACAGAAAACTTTATTTTAAGCCCGGGAAAAAGCCCCTAGTATATATATATATATATACATACGTATATAACGATACTTTTTAATAGCAATACAAATGACGAAATTTCAATAAATTCAATTATAACTATTATCATATCTGACGTGCAGTAAAATTGTATCGCACCAGTGGTACATCAAAAAGCACCGATCGGATTTATTTAATAAGACATTGTGTTTTGATAAAACGTAAGATAAATAACAAAATCTTAATATGTATTAATAGGTAATTTAAATGATATAAGTCTTTGTATTAATAAATTATGTTTTATAAATGTCACATTGCACGAACTTTAAGAAACTGTATTAATATAAAATTAAATCAATCAATTAATTTGTTTAATGTTATAATACTTTCTGTTTGGACACTTTAAAATGTTTTTATTTTGTGTAAATCATATGATTGTCTAATTTCTGTAATATAACAAATATGGCATCAGAATGTTTGTTTTTTTTGCATTAAAGTTGCACGAAACTTGACTTCGATCCCTACGTTTAGTGATACAATGTCAACAAATTGCTATCATTCTCCTACCCCTGAGCCAACTAGGAACTCCATTGTTCAGGCTATTTAAAGATGAATTCTTTATTCACTCAGTATGATAACGAAGTGTGGATATCATCATTTTCCTTGTTCACCTAACAACATAACACATTTGTTTATAGTTATTCTCTTTTATATTTACCATTGTATGTATATTTTTATATGTTTATGATATATATAATATACTCGGGGTTGTAGGGCGCCCACTCTTTTTTGTCAAAAGCCCAAATAACTTATCCTTGTTTGATAAATACGAAATATTAAAGTTCCTGTAATGTACACAAAGTATTTTATAATTAACAGTCCTCAACTCTTCGTTTTATATCGTTCCCTTTTGTAAAGTTAAAATATAACCTCAAACAATGACGTCATATAAATATTTTTTACAGTGATAAACACCACATGAATTTTTAACTACTATGGACTGTTGTACTCAGGGGCGCCAGCAGCGTGACGCACTGGACGCTCGTGCGTCCACTCAAATTTACAAAATTAATATTTGTTTATCAAAGTCAATTGGAGCCTTACCGCTGCACCCCGGAGCTCAATTATTAAATAAAATATTAAAAGCAAATAAAATGAAAAATATCAAATTTAAGAGTTCCCCTCATACCTGACATGTGAGAATGTGATTGACCTTTAGAAACTTTTAAAAAAAATATCTATGCAACTACCGGGTATTTAGTATTTATTACTTTTACATCTCTAATGTAAGACGTTTACGTTCAAGTCGTTCTTCAAGTAGTCTACTCTAGCACGATTATTTAATTTATTTTTTTTGTGTAATCGTTGCAGAATTCTTGTATTTCCTCAATTTTTAATAAATGGTGACAGTAATAAAGGTGAGACCGACGAAAAATCTCCTCCTAAAAAGTAATTGTGTATTGCATCATTCTTTTAAAAAAATTGCAACGCCCGGTTTATCAGCAACATAAACGTCATCAATAAATGTGCCGCAGGTGCAAGATGCTGCCAAAAATACTCCTGCAATGACATTATTATTGGATAACCACATATCCAGTGTGTCCTCACATTCTAGTGAACCCGAATCTGATTCAGAATCTTCATTATGTGACTCATTGACATCATCAGCCGCAAAGAAAGCCACAGGCATTAAAAGTCTCTTTTCGGCTGTGTTTTTCGATATTGTTGAGGTCAACTTTCACCAACCATTACCTGAATCAGTAAATAAATCATAGCTTTTGTAAAAAGTTTCAACCATCTAAGAACTGGAAAGGGTCTTTGAAGACAGTTGGGAAAAAACTACGCCGTGTGCTTAGTTCTATGTTTAACTAAAATGTGTATCCATTTATGAGTTACAGTGTCAAAGCGGATAGTGTTTTCTGTGCTGGCTGCCTAGTATTTGCTTCAGGTACGACCTGCTCTTTTATATGTGAGCCGCATTCAGACTGGAGTAACATAGACCAACATGCATAACGTCACATAAAATCCTTGCCACATCTTAGCTCCATACAAGCAGCATATGCATGTATAAGTGTATGTGAAGGTAAATCAGTTTCCGTGAAACAGCAGCTATCTCAAGCGTACAATGACAAAGTCCAAAAGAACACAGCTGCTCTACAATCCATTATTAAAACAATAATACTGTGTAAACAGCAAAACATATCAATGCGCGGAAAATCAGATGATCGGAGCAATTTTCTGGCTCTTCTTAATTTCAGAGCCGTGCACGATCTTGCTCTTATTGAGCATCTACGCATCGCGTCAGGTAATTCAAAATACATCAGTCATAGAATACAAAACGAGCTGGTTGCTCTGTGCGGAAACCAGATTCGAGACAAGATCGTCAAGGAATGCATCGCTGCAAAATACTCCAGCATCATTTTTGACGAAACTACAGATGTCTCAGTAAAGGAGCAAGTGAGTTCGAATCTTCTTTTTTCACATCTGATGCAAAACGGAATGAAGAATGTGTGTCCTTTGAGGAAACGTCTGACACAACAGGTGAAACGCTATGTAATCTAATTACTGGAAAACTACAACTGCTTGGCCTTGATATCCGCAATATTGTTGGTCTCGGGTTCGATGGAGCTACAAACATGAGTGGAAAAGTAAAAGGAGTTAGAGGACGCTTCCAACATGTGGGAACAGCAGAATACATCCACTGTCGATCACATACACTAAGCTTACCTATTGTTAACACTTGCAACGAGAGCACTGTTAGAAATATGTACAATAACAGTCATTGAAACTGTTAACTTTATTACAGCATCTGCCAAGCGTCTAAATATATATACAAACTCAAGCCATGGTGAAGATTCAACACGAACTAAGAAATTCTGTGCTACAAGGTGGACTCGACATGAAGAAACATTACAAAGGTTTGAAGAGAACATTTGTATTATACTTGAAACTCTGGCCGGTTTGACTCAAGATCATGATCGTAAAACATCTGTCAAAGCAAACGGTCTCCAATTATCAATCTTTAATTTTCAGTGCATATATATGCGCTTGTCGTTGTTCATCATTACTTGCGCTACACGAAACCGATTTCCTATTCATTGCAGTCTGTGGATCAGAATTTAGTTCGTGCTTCTAGTGAGTGCAAGGAGTTGATCGACCTTCTGAAATTGAAACGGAGCAATGACGATTCATGCAATTCATTGTTTGACGAGGCCTCCAAGTTAGCACATAAATTGAATGTTAATGTCAAACCACCAAGAGTTACTGCTAGACAACAGTACAGATCAAATGCACAGGGACCGATAAATTCAGTGCAAGATTACTTCAGACTAAATGTTCACAATTCCTTTTTGGATCACCTAATAACAGAACTTCAACACCGCATTTGTGCATCATCATGACGTTTAACCGCAGAAATGCTTATGCCGCAACATATATCCGGTCTGACTATAGATGACATGGATAAAATTCGGGAAGCTTATGCGGCATTAATTAAATCAGTAATCTTGATGTAGAGATTGAGAGGTGGAAGTTCAAACTTTATGCGCGTGAAGGAGAAGTGAGCAACACTGCCGTGTCTTTGCAAGACTGATTTTTACTCACGAAGGACTTATACCCAAATTTGCACACTGTTTTTCATGTACTTTTAACGATGCCTGTTACATCCGCCACAGCTGAACGCAGCTTCTCGGTGCTCCGCCGTCTCAAGAGTTATTTGCGTTCAACAATGGGATCAGAACGACTATCAGCTCTGGCGCTGCTGCATGTTCACACTGACATATTTCCTGACGTCACAAAAGTTCTAAAAGGCTTCGATGCCACAGGACATCTTAGAATTGTGTTTGGCTTTGACAATAATGACTGATTTGCAAAACAACGTGTTTACGTAAGGTATTTGACGGTAAATATACTTAGGCTAGATTATGTTTGTAGCCCGTTCTTTGCTAAACATGTTTGAAATATTGGTGAAATAAAAAAAATGATTACAAATATGACTGTTTTTATTTATGTTTTGCTGAAGTAATTTTGCTAATATGAGACATATGAGTCATGGCATGTGGTGACATTTATTTGGCAGTATGTAATTAAGAAGGGCTGGTCAATGACGATAAGAGACGGGTAGGTGTGCGTCCATTTTTTTCAAGGCTGTGGGCGCCCCTGGTTGTACTATATTCCTCAGCGTTCCACATCCATTGACTTAGGCTTTTATATTATTTATGACAATATTGTGTGTTCATCATTATATTTTGAAATAAAATGATTACAAATAATTGAAAAACGCAAACAAAATAAACAATTCATTTTCAAATTTAATAATTTGCATTCTCCTCTTCATATAACTAATATGTGTCAAAAGTGCCTGTTAAATAATTTAAGTCATTAATTTCCCATTAAACATGTACTTATTGTTCTAACTAAATTATTTCAAAATCTTGAGTTTTACTGTGCGTCTTTAGTGTTTCCTTATTTTATATTAATGTATGCTATAAATTATATAAACACATATAAGCTAGGCTGCTCTGATACTTTCTAAGATCTTCTGACTGCTTCCATTATATAAATATATATAGGCTAGACTTCTCTATTACTTTATAAGTTATTCTGACTGCTATCCTACACGCCCAAATTTCTCCCCATTCTTAAGCAGGCCATCTCAGTCCATTATTTTCTAAAACATTCCTGTCCTTAACGTCCGGACAAGAATTGGTTGCCTGGAACGATTGATTAAAATTAACACAGTTTACATTTTAACACTCAAATAAAAAGAAAACACGAAAAGACATAAACCATGGATAAGCATAAGACCAAATAATCTTCTGTTTAACAGGAGTATCTGCAATATACAATAAAATATATGATAATTTATGTTATATAATATGTAGTTCTCATTCTCCTTGTTATTAACAAAGATATAATAAAATGCCTCAATTTTCTCCCTCCCTACTTATAAACATATAATGTATGAAATATAAACTGTCTCCACTCTCATTATAAAGACAGCAGTTCCACGCGTATACAGACACTAGTAAATTTGTTTTTTATAATATTGATGAAATAAAAAACAGATTACTTACTCTGTATTATTTCAAAATGAGATATTTTTAAAAGAATGTTTTAGTTAAATCATTTGCATTGTAAAAAGTAATCGAATTTGTTTTGTGTTTTAGTTATCACAAAATAAGTAGGAAGTATTGGGAAATGTGAGCATAAAGGGGAGGTTACTTTTGTTAATGTTATTTCGCTCTCAAATTATTTATTTTATGAATCATCAATATAGCCTACATATACCGCGATAAATGAGGGTTCATTGTATGATTTTAAAAACTTTGATTCTGCACTTATATTGAAAATAAAACTATGAAATATTTTGTGTTTATAATTTTTTCCTAATATTTTATCTTTAAAAAGTTTTTTAAATTATAAATATTATATTTATAACATATATTTTTTGCTGAAAATTTTGAATTGCAACCATAAACATTGCCTAATGTATTTCTATGCTTCAGAGTTTTTATTTTAAAAATTCCATTTGTTTAGCTTTAAGTGGCCAAATAATATTCGCCTGACCTTTTTAAATTTAAAAAAAAACAACACGTAAATACAATCAGAAAGAATGGTTTAAACATGTTCTTATAAACAGTCATTTAAGAAATACCCCAAACACATGTACAATTATGTTTTAAAATAAATACTATTTTGACCAGATTAAAAAGTTAAAATGTTGTTGCAGGGTATAATGTGTAATGAGTGGTGGAAGAAAGAAGCAATGATGATTTGTATAGTTATTCTCTTTAGTACATACCATTGTATGCATATATCAATGGGGGTAAAACTCCGGCTGGTGAGCTGCATGCGGCTCTCCTGTTTTCACATTGCGGCTCGCTTACAATTTATGAAAGATATGTTGCAAGTATTACTGGTATACGCTCATATTTCCAAGCAAGGTTTAATGACCATATTGCTTCAATGCAGCTCTCGAAAATGTGTTAATATGTTAAAATGGCTCTCACTTGCTAAAGATCTGTCCACCCCTAGTATATATTGATATGTTTAAAAAATAAGATAATATGGTGTGTTCAATATTATATTTTGACATCAAATACCAGCAAAAAAAAACTTTTATACATTTTTAAAAAAAATAAATAAATAAATAAAAAACACCTCAGTTTCAAATTGACACAATTTGTATTTTGGTCGTCTTGTAACTAATATTTAAGTGTCGTAAATAACTTAAGGTTTTAATTTTCCATTACATATGGAATTACTTTTCTAAACTAAAATATATTAAAATCATGAGTTTCAATGTGCGTCTTTAGTGTTTCCTGATTTTATCTTAATTTATGCTATCCATTTTTAAAAAATATATAAGTTAGGCTTCTCTATAAACTTTATTAACTATTAAAAATAGAATGTCTAATATTTTTTAATAGATAGTTTGTTAACAAGGTAGATATTTCTTTCAAGTGTGATAGCCATTTAACTTCGATATTAGGGATGCAGTCGTATGTACAAACACTTTTTCTCCCTCATTAATATTACAATATTACATCACAATTTTCCCCAAATCTCAATTATTATGCCACATAAATGTAAGCAAACTTTTAAAAAAGTTTATTGACCTCTCTTTACATCAGCTGTTAAACTCACATTGACATCTCTTTACAGCAGCTGTTAAACTCACATTGAAATCTCTTTACAGCAGCTGTTAAACTCACATTGAAATCTCTTTACAGCAGCTGTTAAACTCACATTGACATCTCTTTACAGCAGCTGTTAAACTCACATTGACATCTCTTTACAGCAGCTGTTAAACTCACATTGACAGTAGGCGTTAGTCGTTTAAACATGTTTTTGTTTAGTTGTCTCGTGGAAAGAAATTATATGTATATAAATTATTTTATTTCATATTTCATTAATTAAAATAATCATTTTCTTATGGCATTATTATATAGGACATAAACATGTTTCAATGTCCATCTAAAAGTAATGTCAGCTTGCCACGTTTTCTTTTTATTCACGAATTGATCATTGTTAAGTTCATGTTAACTTTACAAGGGTTCTACCATATTGGTACATATAAGTTCATGTTAACTTTACAAGGGTTCTACCATATTGATACATATAAGTTCATTTGAACTTTACAAGGGCTCTACCATATTGGTACATTTAAGTTCATATTAACTTTACAATGGTTCTAACAAATTGGTACATATAATTTCATGTTAACTTTACTAGGGTTCTACCATATTGGTACATATATAAGTTCATGTTAATTTTACAATGGTTCTAACATATTGGTACATATAAGCTATGGCGGATTAGTGGGGGAGGGGGCTGAACGGGCTAAAGCCAGGGGCCCCCGATGATTTAGGGCCCCCAAACTTAGCATATTTTATAATAAATGTAGACAAATGTATACATGAATTGCTGAAAATATGATAAATTAATAAAATCTCATCTATGAAAATGATCTCTTTTCCGACACGATAGTCTTAGCAGTCAAAAAACCTGATTTGATAGGCGCAATAACAGAAATTATTAAATAATATTATATATATATTTTAAATTGGCAACCCTAGTTGAGCTCTCGTGGCTGATGAGATGTACTAAGGCTTGTGGTGCAATCGGTGGCGGGATCAATCCCCGGATAGGGTGTGAAATTTTTTTTTCATGTGTTTTTTAATTTTATAAATTGTCTTTTACACTCAATTTTAGGTTACAGGCAAAAAGTTATTTCTTCGAATTCGGTTTTTTCATGAATAATCATTTTGGATGAATATTTACAAGTTACAGTCTTATATTAGCTGCTAGCAATCATTTTATCTAAAGGTACACTAGCTGGATAGGGCCCCAGTTTGAATTGCAGCCAGGGGCCCCGTACAGTCTTAATCCGCCCCTGCATATAAGTTCATGTTAACCTTACAAGGGTTCTACCATATTGGTACATATAAGTTCATGTTAATTTTACAATCGTTCTAACATATACGAAAAAAAAATGATGATTATGTTTTACGATAATGGTATATATACAAGTTTATATTAATGTTACAATGGTTTTACAATATCGTTAGATACAAGTTGATGTTACTATATCGGTACAAACAAGTTGATGATAGTGTTACAATGGTTTTATCCATATTGATACATACAAGTTCATGTTGATTTTACAATGGTTCTATCATGTTGATACATACAAGTTCATGTTGATTTTACAATGGTTCTACCATATTGGTATATACAAGTTAATATTAATGTTACAAAGGTTTTACCATATAGGTACATACATGTTGATATTAATGTTACAAAGGTTCTACCATATTGGTACATACAAGTTGATATTAATGTTACAAAGGTTCTACCATACTCGTACAATTGAGTTGATGTCTTGTAACGAATCAGGAAATGTGTGAAGCTAGTTGTTACAATGAGTGGCTGGTGTTGTTTAGTAATGTTGAAATTATAAGATAAAGTTTGCATTAGGACATCCATAAATGAGACACATAAATTAAAATATTTTCTTAGAACAATTATAAAGTGTGACACAATAAAATTATCTTTCACGTGTTTGTTTACTCATTCAGCAGAGAAAGACCTCACTGAGTTCAGGTGGTAATGAAAATAAACTAAATGAAATTAATTTCCTACCCAAGAATGTATAAATATAGATTAACCAACTTAATCAATAATTCTTAATAAAAACTGCAATAGTCATACAATCCAATGTAGACATTCATTTGGTAGACATTTTCTACACATAGATAAGATGGACATAGATAAGATGCACATATATAAGATGGACATAGATTAGATGGACATAGATAAGATGGACATAGATAAGATGGACATAGATAAGATGGACATAGATAAATGGACATAGATAAGATGGACATAGATAAGATGGACATAGATAAGAGGGACATATATAAGATGGACATAGATTAGATGGACATAGATACGATGGACATAGATAAGATGGAAATAGATAAGATGGACATAGATAAGATGGACATAGATAAGATGGACATAGATAAGATGGACATAGATTAGATGGACATAGATACGATGGACATAGATAAGATGGACATAGATAAGATGGACATATATAAGATGGACATAGATAAGATGGACATAGATAATATGGACATAGATAAGATGGACATATATAAATGGACATAGATAAGATGGGCATAGATATGATGGACATAGGTAACATGGACATATATAAGATGGACATAGATAAGATGGACATAGATAAGATGGACATAGACAAGATGGACATAGATAAGATGGACATAGATAAGATGGACATAGACAAGATGGACGGTCCCTTAGCAGTGTTTAAAAGTTAGCATTTTTAGAACTTGTTTATATAATCATCAGTTTTGAAGGTCTTAAGACATTAGCTGAAAATTATTCATTATTCTAACAACATTTTTATTTTTGAAACATTAATCAACATAAAGTAAAACACTACATTATATATAGACCTTAACTTATCAAAAGTAGTGTTTTATTTCATCTGAGTATTACCTTCATTTGTTTTAATGGTGTGAAAATAACAATTCATTTAAAGAAGGTGGGGTGACTTCTTGCCTTATAATGAACATAAATAATTTCAATGTCTTCATCTTTTCTTTCTGCATGCTTTATATGTTTACAATTATTCCGGGAAAACAATAATTAATAAGATTAGTTACGTAGAAATTTTAAAACATATTTAAAACTTTAACTGAATAACTTTACAAGGAAACAATACGTATATTTTCCATCAATTAATTGGTTAAGCGTTTTTAACAGTTAACTTTTTATTGTTTCTACGCAAAAAATATAGTTAGTTTTAGTTGTGTGATGGTATAGAGACTGGTACTATTATTATAGGTATCACTATTTGTATGTTTACAGCAACATTGGCCTGTTCTTGAATAGACCGGGCAATTCAGACACAGACCGATTTTGGGTTTTTAGCCGCAACATATGTAGAAATTAAGCAGCGTTTATAATTTAAATAGTTATAAAAACAGTATAAATATTAATAATAAATAATACAAAAATAATGAAAGGTAAAACGTATTTTAATATATATATATATATAAGGTTTCATCAAGATAGGTATAATAAATGTGTAAGAAAATATCAATATTATTGTCACGCGTCAAATACATTGATAAACATTTCATAACACCAGAAAATCCAAACAGTAGCAGAAACTATGTAGTTATCTGAACAGATTGAAATTGTGCATGTGCAGTGTGTATTACCATACAGAATTAACAAAATTTTAAGAACTATATTAATATATAAATAGCATGAACTAGAGTCACGAGTTCTTATTAAACTCAGTGTAATCCAGGAGTAGGAGAATGTTAGCAAATTATTGACATTATATCCCTAATAAATGTAGGGTTCGAAATTAAGTGGCGTGCCACTTTAAAAATTTACCAGCAATTAATCTACACGCTGATTGGCAACAGAATATTCGACATATATATAGTTTACAGGAAATGAATACATTTTATAGTTTCCATATTAAACATAATTACAATTTTAAAAAAATACTTATGTGTTACAATTTTATTTTCTAAATGTTTTTTTATAGTATTTGTAATGCAACTTTTAGATGACACCATTGATTTATTTTAAGTTTCTTAGTAATTAAATTACTTGAAAATATTTTAAAAATCATATCGTGGTATTTATCCTACTTATTTGAAAACACAACGTCTAATTACATAAATTAGTACCGGTGCCTTTTGGTGCATCATTGTGCGATATAATTTTACGGCACCTAAAATATGGTAGTAATAGTTATTGATTTTGTTTGTGTTCTCTACAAAATATGCAGTTTTCTTCCATTATATAGTTAGACATTCTCTCTCTCTCTCTCTCTCTCTCTGTCTCTCTCTGTCTTTCTTCTCTCTCTCTCTCTCTCTCTCTCTCTCTCTCTATATATATATATATATATATATATATATACATATATATAAATATATATATATATATAGAGAGAGAGAGGGGTACTGATTAAAAAAAAATTGTGTTCGATTAATCGGGGAATTGTTATCGATGAATCGATTAGTTTCGTTTAATTAATATTTATAGCGCATCTATAGATCCCGTTAAGACGCGATTCATTATTTCACGAAGTCGATTATGTCACGGGAATTCCATGGCGCTTAAAGTTTGTGACGCACCACTGCAAATTCGTTCTGCTATGCAAGAAAAAATTATATATTTATATATATATACTAGCAGACCCTTCGTGCATTGCAACGATCGCAGTAAAAAGGAATAAATGTAGATAAAAAAGAAATTACATTAAGGGTCACCGGGCGCATCAGTTTAACATCAGGAAGTTTGAAAAGCTGTTCATTTCAATCAATTTCAAAACAAATATATAAATATGTTTATCTATATTTCTCAATATTGTGTAAAATTGAATTGAGAATACACTATTAACGGTTTAGTAAAAAAAACTCATTTAGGGCCCCATCCCCGAGGAAATTGAAATTAGGAGTTCAATGTCCTATAGTAATTTAATATAGGCTCTTAAGTTTGTATATACCGAGTTTGGTCAAAATCCAGTTATTTTCTCATTATCTAACACTTATACTAATTTTTATATAGCTACTATAATGAAAAAAATACATTAAGGGGCCCCCGGGCCCATTCGGTTCAGGATGTTCATTTTGAAAACTTTTTCATTTAAATTGTGTTTCATCATTGATATATTTCTCAAGGTCGTTACAAAACTGAGTGGGAAACAAGGTTTATCCTTGGACTGTGTACGTTGCTGAGATAACCGAGGACGGATTCCTTGGACTGTGTACGTTGCTGAGATAACCGAGGACGGATTCCTTGGACTGTGTACGTTGCTGAGATAACCGAGGACGGATTCCTTGGACTGTGTACGTTGCTGAGATAACCGAGGACGGATTCCTTGGACGTTGCTGGATACGAGCGTTCTGTGAGTTTTGTAAATTCAATTTTTCGTTCTCAATCAGCCAAGGTCTGACTTTGGGTAACAACAAAATTCAAATGGTGCATAAAGGAAAATGATTTAGTTGTGAACCTTATAAAATGAACTCGAGTGCTTGTGTGTCTAGTGTTTCTAATAGGGCGAAAATATCCAGTCAGCAGTGTCTACCCGTGTGGGAGTGCACGAAGTGAGAGTGAACAATAGACAGAGTATAAGTCTAAGCCAAGTGCCTGGAGTTACTCCCCGCATGGGTAATCCTATGGTGCCATTACCCAGCCCCTCGCCGGTATTCAGGATAACGAAGATGGATATTACGTTCATTAAGAGGTGTAAATTCAAATGACCTGCTAGAGTAGAGACAGGAGCGACAATGCGACAGGAGCGTGAGAAATGTGACGTCACAAGAGCAGCGACCCGAACATTCAAAGTCGGAGACGAAGTTCAATTGTCCGACTCCGTCAACCAAGTGTGTCGGTTAAAAAAAAATCGTCCTCATAATCAGTTCGTTATCAGCAGGAAATTCAATGACAATTTGTTCGAAATCAGAGGAGAAGGACAGACAATGAAAATCATTCATCTTGAAGGACATGTCAAATGAACACTGAAATTTCAATAACTTTTACCCAATATTTGTGTTTCGAAATAAAATACAAATTGTTTCGTCTTCAAATGCTTCGTACATGATTTCCCAAATATCTGAAATGTTATCATTGTTTAGGACTACTTGAGGGTAGACGTCCAAAGAATGTTTCAAGTTGGAAAATGGAATTCTAGTATAAGTAAATTTGCTAATTCGAGATAATGGAAATTTGCCGCCCTCGGCATATTTCTGGAAAGAGGCGCATATTTCACGAATGACAAACGGCCCCCTATAACTTGTTGTGTGCTGCTCTAGGTGGTGTGTTCGTTGGTGTTGTTTGCTAGTTGGCACGAAAGCGTGAAAAGGAGAGTTTTTGGTTGACGTGGGCGGATTGTGTGTAGATTAGTGTCGAAGGTCGGAGAGTTGAGGGGATAAGGTGTTGTAGCAGAGAGTTCGGCGATTAAAGTTTGTTTTATGTTACCAGTGTTGAACTATTTCTTGTGTAATTGGAATTTATGAATCTTGGAGGAAGCGGACAAGAGATAGATACGATGACGCTTGTGATTTATATTATATTAATAAATAAATGAAAGAAAAAAAATTGAAAACATGATCTAGAAAGGTGCAGTAACAAATGTTTATAAGATCATATTTACATTGTCACGTGTCAACAAAGTAAAAAAATAGTTCGTTAAAACCTGAGAATCCTAAAATTAGCAGAAATCATGTAGTTATGTGAGAAAACACCAAGTCAATATGCACTTTGTGTTTTTACTCTGAATGGAAGAGTTTTGAAAATACACTAAGGTCTATAAATAGCCTGAACTATGGACACGAGCGTGTTCTCAACAGTCTCAGTGTATACACGGGGTAGGTGAATGTTGGCAGTTTTTAGACATTGTATCCCTAATTTTAGGGATCGAAGTCAAGTGGGGTGCGACTTGGATAAAATAGAAGTCGTTTTATAGTTCCATCCCAGTAAGGTAATGTCCGGCTGACTCAAAAACGAGACATCCATATTAATCAGACTATTTAAATAAATTTAATAGTTTTTATTTCTTAAAATAATTATCATTTTAAAAATCCACAAATTCTTTGAATTTTATTTTTACATTAATTAATTATAATTCTCTACAATAAAAATTTCAAATACAGAAGTGATTAATATTATTTTTCGTAGAACTTAAATACCGTTTCAATTAATTTTGTTTTAAGTAAAGATTTTCGTATGTAAAGATGATCAGTTTTCTTAACACAATGTCATATTAAATACATCACACTCGGTGCTTTGTAGTGCGCCACTGATGGGATACAATTTAAATGCACGTCAAATAGAATTTTAATAAAATGATTTTATATTTAAAGGATATTTTTCAATGTATACATCGTAAGCTTATAATATTTAATGAGGATGTTGTCTAAGAACAATAACAAAAAAACATTCGAATAAGCTGACAGTAACAATATTTGATAGCTTACGTAGTGTTTGATACATACAAATATACGATGACATACCCAAATTATTAACGATAATTTAGTAAATGCTTAAAGTGGTATATACAATTGCAGTTTTTTTCTCACATAAATCATAATATTAATTCCCAATTCTTCCTCAACATTATATATTATACAACGTTTCAGACGATTAAAACATGTGCTACTTTTATTAAGCCAATATAAACAAAGATCAAGTGTGACACTCTCCTGGACCTACTTTAATTATATTCTATGTGACAGACGCTCCTTGTGTACATTTTTCTCAACGTTGCCTCAGAAACACACCTGAAATGTAGAGTAGATACATTATCCAGTTTCTTGCTCAAATTATGGACAAACTAACAGTACAAATAAGATAAAAGTTATGTACCAGCCGGCCCGAGGCCAATTCATGCACTAAGCAAAAAATAATCACCAGTTGCAACAAAATCAAAGCAGTGAGCCTCTTTTCCTAACTTTGCAGAACATTTTCTCATAGTGCCGACATTGTGAGGTGGACGTGCGTATCTCGAAAGCCAGAGCAAAGATTTGCAAGAGTGTATCTGGATCCCAACACAAACTAAAGTATAAATGTTATGCTCACTACATTCTTATAAGCATGCGAACATAAACCGTGTACAAACGCAATGAGAGGTAGCTGAATAACTTTCACAAAAAAAAGCTTGAGGACAATACTCAACATAAAATGACAGGGAAAACTTACAAAACACAGAAGTACTTGCCAGGACAGGACTACCCAGTATTTAAACATTACAAACACTGAAGTACTTGTCAGGGCAGGATTACCCAGTATTTTACCAAGCCTAATGGTGTGCCAACTTTTCTCGATGTGGCATGGCACGCAGATACCAGACCATTGGCTCCCACATGATGAGCTTGCTGATGGACAGAAAGCCCATGGGGGTCCACTTAGTGCTACAAACATATCCTAAAGATCGCTATGAATTGTCCTATATGCCAACACACATTACGTCAAGAATATGGCTAATAGGCCACCAAAGTAACACAAGGCTACTGATAGCATCCCAACCATCTCTTGTCCTACATGCCAACACACATTACGTCAAGACTAGGGCTAATAGGCCACCAAAGTAACACAAAGCTCTTAAAGCAAATGACTTATATGATGAGAATGGTCCTAGGCAATGATGACGGACAAACAACACACACACACACACACTCATACAACCCACACACACAGCTATATATATATATATAAATATATATATATATATTTATATATATATATATATATATATATATATATACATAATTCCCGTCGTATGTATGGTTGTAATGCAATGCTGTTTCTAATTTTAGAAAGCAGCGCACCAAATTACTGCATCAAAAATAACACTTTTCGAACGTTCCGCATAAAATTGTTCAATATGTTAATAAATGAATCAAATAAAATAATTGAAAGTTCTTCATTACGTTATTTTTTAATCTTATGTGTATTTATTTTGAAAACTTCCGTCATTTTCGGTGGGTGATACAGTAGTATATATATATAATTCACTAGAACAAGCACAAGCCATGTGCAAAAAAACATGACGAAGTATCCTCGCTGCGTTCGAAACAATCACAGTTTATGGTTGGTAAGCTAGGGTGGTGTATGGGTGGGGGAAGGGCAGGTAACAACGACAACATTGTGCATGTCATGAAACCAACATGGTGTTGGCGGTAACCACGGACGTTCACTCAGATTGTTTTCATTTCCTCATGCTGCTGTTTGTGTCCGTTCTTCCACACCTTTCTTTGCACTATCTAAGATCAAGTCTGCGTCGTATGCTACGCCACGGGTCGTATCTGGCTAGGATAACGTCTATAAATAAAACACTATCATAAAGCAGCTGTACAGGTGCATGTTTAATTTTATAATCATAATATTATCTGAACTAATGGTAATTTATAAGATTAGTACCCGATGTAAATAAAAATAACGATATACCATGAGTTAAGGAATGTAGACTTATATGAACAATAAATAACGATATACCAGGAGTTAAGGAATGTAGACTTAAATGAACAATAAATAACGATATACCAGGAGTTAAGAAATGTAGACTTAAATGAACAATAAATAACGATATACCAAGAGTTAAGGAATGTAGACTTATATGAACAATAAATAACGATATACCAGGATTTAAGGAATGTAGACTTAAATGAACAATAAATAACGATATACCAGGAGTTAAGAAATGTAGACTTAAATGAACAATAAATAACGATATACCAAGAGTTAAGAAATGTAGACTTAAATGAACAATAAATAACGATATACCAGGAGTTAAGAAATTTAGACTTAAATGAACAATAAATTCAAAACAAGCTGTCTAGTTTTCCATTGGCACATTACAGGTTGGTGTAGTCTAAGATAGTAATTTCATAAGAGATTCAAATTTTTTTTAAATACGGAAGTATAAAATGCAGTAATTTCTATGTTTCTTCCCTCTAAACATTTACAAAATAAACTGTATAACAGACAAAAGCCTGCAGTTATATTGAGTTTAACTGCTGATGTAAAGCATTTTTTTTATAAATTCATTTAAAGTTACTTGAAAATATGTTTAAAAATGTAATAAACTTCTTAAACGGGGCATAAAGAGTAAGAGTTTAAAGAATGAATATTTAAAGTTATGATTTTTGTTAGAAAAAAAAACCCTCTTTCTTTAGGCGTTTACGAAACTGTCATAAAAAAACTCGAGTATAACGCTAGTATACTTGTAACTATGCTGTCCGCTATTGTTAGTGTGGATAAGGAAATATGAACCAGAATCGGCAAGGCCGCATCATTAATCAAAGAGTGTTGAACAATGCGCAGCCCACAGAAAATCACTGTGTACCAGGCCTGCGTGCTTAGCAGGAGTTCCAAGAATGCTAACAATTTTTTGATATTGTTTCCCAAATTGTAGGGATTGAAGTCAAGTGGCATGCCACTTGGATAAAATAGAAGAAGTTCTGTTTTTCCAGAACAATTGTTATCAAGGATGTTCTGTTCGAAATGTACACATTCACATTAACCAGATTAAATAAATTAATTTGAGAGTTTTCATGTTTTTAAAAATAATTATGATTTTAAAAACCGACAATTTCTTTTAATTTTATTGTTCTATTCAATAATTTTTATTTACAGACATTGCAACATTTATAATACAAACGTTATTAATATTATGTGTTATAGAATTTAAATACAATTTCACTTGATTTTGTTTTACATTACAATTTTCTTATTTAACTTGCTCATTTTTCTTAACACAATGTCATATTAAATACATCAGACTCGGTGTTTTGTGGTGCGTCATTGATGGGAAATGAATTAACAAAGAGATATAAAACAAGCCCCGATTGTTAAAATGTTAAAACACAAATAAAACAAATCATGGAAACAAAAGGCAATTAACCACACGGCTTGTAAACAAAATTATAAAATATTGAACGAATTATTTGTTTTGTGATTTAAAACTAAATGGAAACTTTATATTTTATCTCCTTTAAATGTTTTTTTAAATACATTTTATTAAGGCAATAATATATACGTCTATGGTTAAACAATTGTACAATAGTTAATTTTTAAAATTTGTAATATTTTGTATGTGTATAACAAGTTATTATGTTTTTCTCTTAAAAACCTATAGTTAATTAAATAAATTCAGACTATAGCCATCTTCTCATTAATCTTGCCAGCTAAGTTTTCTCAAAGACATATTTGAAAAAGCCTGTACCGGTGCTTTTTGGTGCGGTGGATAATGGAGATACAATTTAACACAACTTAGTTTTTACAATAAAACTTACTATAATAGGAAATATTTTGATTTTTTTTACCGAAAATATAGGGTCAATTTTATCAATGAAATCATTCTTAATTTATTATTATTCAAAAAGTTTTATTATGCAAATATTTTATTACTCTAATACTGCTTATCTTATCTTATCTATACAGACGCTCCTTCTATGCAGAAGATAGTTGCGTCCACAGACCATGACAGATGATCTGTTGGCAAGTGATGCAGCAATCACAGGCCACGGCTTTGTGGGTTCCACGCATTACCCAGCCGCCTAACTACATGTAGTGTTAGGTACCCATTCGGAGCGGGGTGACTCAGGGACGCCCTAGGCCCCGGGAACAAACCCTTGCCTTCACACGGATTCGAACCCGTGACCATCGGTACGACAGTCCAGTGCGCTGCCACTCGACCACCGCGTCCCCTTATTTCATGGTACATTTCTAACGATTCTAAAATAACACGCGTAGATAAACAAAAGATACACATATTTGATAAGCTAAGCAAATTCAAGTGGACAGTCATGCATCCACAATATATCATCTCTGATATCTCTCTCTCTCTCTTTCTCTCTCTCTCTCTCTCTCTATATATATATATATATATATATATATATACATATATATATATAAATGTATATATATATACATATATATATATGTATATATATATATATATATACATGTGTGTGTGTGTGTGTTAATGTCTCCATGCAGGCCCAGACCTAGAGACCCCGGGATCATAGGCACTTGACATTTTGGCTCATCTACCGTCTCGAAGCTATTTTAGAAATTTAACAAATTAAAGGAACTAGTTGGACGAGAGTTTAAATAAATGTCCAAAAGACTTTTTTCCGATAAGTATTTGTATATATTTTAGTCTCTTTAGTCTTCTTTCTTCAACATATAGAATTGACTGCCTGTGCGTGGTCAGGCAATCTTAAGCGTGGATACTGCAGGCGAGAGAGAGAGAGAGAGAGAGAGAGAGAGAGTGAGAGAGAGAGAGAGAGAGAGAGAGATGGAGGGAGAGAGAGAGAGAGAGAGAGGGAGAGAGAGAGAGAGAGAGAGAAAGAGAGAGAAAGAGAGAGAGAGAGACAGACAGACAGAGAGAGAGAGAGAGAGAGAGAGACTGATGATGATGATGAACTGTTCTTTACAGAAAAAAATAATTCCCATTTAATAATTGGTATTATTTGTCAAATTACTGCTTATTCCAGTGTACATTTCTAACGATTCTAAAAAGATGCGCACGTAATCACACATATACTCTGCTTTGACAAGTTACGCAAACTAAAGTAGACAGTCTTACATCCACGATATATTTTAAAATCTTTATTTCCAGTTCTATCCCATGATAAATATAATTACATATACATATATATGTATAAATATATATATATATTGATTAATACATTTTATTTTTATTTATACGTTATTTTCCAAAGTTTAATTGTTTTGTTCGCTGATAAAAATTGTGCCATTTATATTGCTAAGTTTTATCAATTAAAGTTTTGCTTTAAATATTTCAGTTCTGTGTTTAGTGCTGTTGTTAAGGGAAATGTACTTTAAATGCAATTCCGATATAAAAATAACAATTTATTTATAAAATGCTCTCTCTCTCTCTCTCTCTCTCTCTCTCTCTCTCTCTCTCTGTCTCTCTCCCTCTCTCTCTCTGTTTTTACTTATCCGATAAATTGCATATGTGTAATATTGTTAATCACTTATTATAAAATAGTATATTTTAGGTACTTTTGTGTTGCATAACTATTGTGTCCAAATTAAAATATTAAAATATTAAAAGATTTACATTATTGGTTTTTAAAACTTTCTTCTTAAAAATAGTTTTAAGTGCAAATATCGACTCAAATATTAATTACATTTTATTTTAAAACGTGTATTTATTACTTGTTTATGTGTTACACAGTGCTACCACCCTAGTACACTTTATGCCATGCCACAACATTTTACTATATCAAATGTTTTCAGAAAAAATGTTCATTTTCAGACAAATTGTTACATGTGTGTGTGTGATATTTTTATAGAAAAAGTTTTATCATTTCCTTCTGATTGTGTTTACCTGTTAATGAGAACATGAAAAGAGAAACAAGCAAGGTAAACATTATTTACCCACTTCAACGAATGGATTTCTAATTCAAACTATCTGAAACATACTAAAACATTGAACAGTGTACATGGTTGTAATTCAAATTTTGCACCAACTAATATATTTTAAAGATATAATATGTATATCTAAAGAATTTTAAAAATAATATTAAGAAATAAAATAAAAACAAAAAATATTCAATATGTTCATCAATATAAGTGCAGTAATAACGTTTTTAAGAACCTATAGTGACCAGGCTATATATGAATGGATGATGGTGATGAAAATCCTGGGTAGTAAAAATGATGACCATAAAAGTGATGATGACTTGTACTGCACTGCTATTGACAGTAATTTACGTTTCCTCAGACGCCGGCGCCTTTGCCTGAGTTACCTCCTCTTGTACTACTAATTACATTTTTAAAAAAAAACGCCAAGCAGTTAATCCGTGGAAATTTAACCACGGCGCAGTGAAGGATTTCTATATTTATATTCTTGTTATACATCAAGTATTATCTATATATATAATTCTCTTCGTGGTCGGACCATGCGAGGCAAGAAGCTGCAAGTATGTGCAACAGAGCATGACGAATGACCCTCGCTCGGGTCAACTAAACACAGTTAACGATTGACAAGCGAAGGTAGAGGAGAGGTGACCACCAATGGTTATTGCGTTTCACTTGCATTGTAAATTCAATCATTGTCCCTTCACAGAAAACGTGAGATTCGTAGTGTACTGGTTAATACGTCCGCCTCATGCGAGGAAGGTCCTGGGTTCGAGCCCCGGCGAATATATTGTTGTTTTTTTTTAAATGTTTGTTTGTGCCCGTTCTTTTACCTCTCTATTGCATAGCAAACGCCACAGACCTGCTCATCATAGACAGCGCAAAGTAACGGTTGAGGGGGTAGAGAGTACAGACACAAAAAGCAGCACCTAGTAAATAAAAAATAGCAAGCAAAGGTGAAAACATGCACACTGAGGCTGTTGTTACCCGCCCCACCCCCCCATTTATTACTACCATCCCTTAAGCATAAACTTTGTTTGGCAGATCCTGGCGAGGGTTAGTCATATTTAGGGTTGTTAATTGCGTGTTGATGTGTTTCTTTTTTAAAAACCGATTATCGATTATGTAACTCCGATTTTAAACCGTTTGTCGTTTTACAGCTGGATTCATAGAAGTTAGGGGTGTTCCGAATTTCGCCTGCACATGTCTCGAAAATAAACAATGAGTTGGCAGTCCCCTCCCCCCCCCCAAACCGACGTTCACTCGCGTTGTTTTGATTTCTTCGTGCTGTAGTCTGTGTCGTTCTTTCTCAACTTTCTTTGCACTCTCCATGAGCAAGTCTGCGGCGTATGCTACGCCGCGGGGCGTCTAGTGATAAATGTTTCTGTAACATCAGACAATCCTAGAATTAGCAGAAACTATGTATTTATCTGAATAGAAGGCTGATGTTCATATGTAAATTTTGTTATCAATCCAAATGAACACAGTTTAAGATCAAGATTTATTTAAAATTACCTAAACAACGGTCATGAGTTCTTATTAGACTCAATATAAACCAGGAGTAGGAGAATGCTATCAAATTATTGATATTGTATCCCTTAATTTAAGGATCGAAGTCAAGTGGCGTGCCACTTTAATAAATCAGCGAAATAACATTCTAGTGGTTTTATAATATAGCAAAATTGACATACATATATTTTACATGAAATAAACACATTTTATAGTTTCTATATTGTTCGTAATTACAAGTTAAAAATTAATTGTGTCTTACAATTTTAATTTACTAAACATTATTTTAAGAACGTGATACGCAACATTTAGAAAACACAATTAATTAATTGTAAGTTTCATAGTAATCAAATTAATTTTACTTTTTAAACTCTGATCTCGTTATTTATTTGAATTATTTTCAAAACACGATTCCAATAAAATTCAACGGAATCGGTGCCTTGTGGTGCGTCATTGGAGCGATATTATTTTATTGCACGTTTAGTAATATTACTAGTAATATTTATTTTATTTTATTTTGTGTGTGTTCTCTAAAAAATGAGCACGTTCCTTAAATTTTATAGTTATAAAAAATAAAAATATATATAAATATATTATATTTTTATTACTTCTGTATATAACTGTTTCCATAATTATAAATTATATCCATTGTGTGATTCTAATATATCTTCATTGCAATTGATAGGAATTTCAATAAAATGGCATCTTCATTATATACAATAACAAAAGTGGACAGCATATTTGTAAGCGACATACTGGAATTTAAAAAAGAATGTTTAATAAATACAAAAATTCGGATGACCCACGCAGGTTTTCTCTCACATAAATCAAAATATCAAATCTCTTTTCTTATTCAATCTCAAACATTATTGTCAGGTATGAGAATCACTAGGGCGAATGCATGATGACATGAGTAAATACGAGTGCACAAGGAATGATTTTTAAATCCCTTATATTAGCTTCACCGTCTTCTCTCTCTCTCTCTCTCTCTCTCTCTCTCTCTCTCTCTCTCTCTCTCTCTCTCTCTCCCTGTCTTGGGCTCTATGGAGCTGAAATTTTGCACATAAACTCGTGTCACCTTACAATGCATTGTGTCAAAATTTCAGATCGATCAATTGTACCGTAATAAAATTAATGCTTTTTTTGTTTATCTCTATATAACTATAGGTAGCATCTGCTATTGTTTACATCCACGTGTCACTTGAATTTACGCCAGCTATCGATGACCACATCTCGTGTTTTAAAGCCAAGGAGAGTTCACTCACTTTCAGTCAGTAAAGGTTTGTCGCTTTTGAAAATAATTAATACTTTTATTTATGTCTCATATATAATGGATTTATACTCAAAAACTTTGTTTTTACGGGTGGTTTAATGAAATCCCTCTTATTAACTGCACCTTCTTGTCGTGATCTCGTCTGTCCGCCCGCGCAAAAAATAAAAGTAAAAAATGACCCACTTTCCATGATTCTATCAAGCTGAATTTTTTACAATAGACGTGTGTCACTTAACAATGCATTGCAACAAAATTGCAGATCAATCGAATGTACGGTAATTAATTTAATCATTTTTTAGTTTATCTCCATGTATCATGTTTAGTCGTCTGCTAGTGTTGACCTCCACGGCTCACTGGTTCACTCCAGCCCTCGATGTCACGGAGTCTGTCACGGTCTGTCGCGTGGTGCGTATTATATTGAAAATAAACAATACTTAGTTAGGTCTCAAATATAAGGGATATTTGCGGGTTGTTTTTTATTAGTTAGTGATATCTAATCACGGGAGTGTGTAATCAGAGGGCTTGGGAGAGGTCAGTGGAGACAGTTGTGACAGCAATCAGTAAGACATGAGTTTTGAGCGTGGTTCAAGACGGTCGAGTTGGAGCGAGGGGTTATTAACACAGTTGTTATAAAATGTCTACAGTCTCCTCCAAGCTCCTTGTTATTAACACAGTTGTTATAAAATGTCTACAGCCTCCTCCAAGCTCCTTGTTATTAACACAGTTGTTATAAAATGTCTACAGCCTCCTCCAAGCTCCTTGTTATTAACACAGTTGTTATAAAATGTCTACAGTCTCCTCCAAGCTCCTTGTTATTAACACAGTTGTTATAAAATGTCTACAGTCTCCTCCAAGCTCCTTGTTATTAACACAGTTGTTATAAAATGTCTACAGTCTCCTCCAAGCTACTTGTTATTAACACAGTTGTTATAAAATGTCTACAGTCTCCTCCAAGCTACTTGTTATTAACACAGTTGTTATAAAATGTCTACAGTCTCCTCCAAGCTCATTGTTATTAACACAGTTGTTATAAAATGTCTACAGTCTCCTCCAAGCTCCTTGTTATTAACACAGTTGTTATACAATGTCTACAGTCTCCTCCAAGCTACTTGTTATTAACACAGTTGTTATAAAATGTCTACAGTCTCCTCCAAGCTACTTGTTATTAACACAGTTGTTATAAAATGTCTACAGTCTCCTCCAAGCTCCTTGTTATTAACACAGTTGTTATAAAATGTCTACAGTCTCCTCCAAGCTACTTGTTATTAACACAGTTGTTATAAAATGTCTACAGTCTCCTCCAAGCTACTTGTTATTAACACAGTTGTTATACAATGTCTACAGTCTCCTCCAAGCTCCTTGTTATTAACACAGTTGTTATAAAATGTCTACAGTCTCCTCCAAGCTCCTTGTTATTAACACAGTTGTTATAAAATGTCTACAGTCTCCTCCAAGCTACTTGTTATTAACACAGTTGTTATAAAATGTCTACAGTCTCCTCCAAGCTACTTGTTATTAACACAGTTGTTATAAAATGTCTACAGTCTCCTCCAAGCTCCTTGTTATTAACACAGTTGTTATAAAATGTCTACAGTCTCATCCAAGCTCCTTGTTATTAACACAGTTGTTATAAAATGTCTACAGTCTCCTGCAAGCTCCATGTTATTAACACAGTTGTTATAAAATGTCTACAGTCTCCTGCAAGCTCCTTGTTATTAACACAGTTGTTATAAAAAGAAATATTTTCAGAACATGTTCACAGTTGAACATATTATGTTAAAATGAGAGGTGTGGACATAACGCTAATTGTGTAGACTTTTTTTCTAAGTTCAAGTTATTAATCTTATAAGCATCATATATATATATATACGCTGAATTATCGCTGACTGCCTCATGCCTAACGCTAAGGGACATCACTCTGCTTTTTTTAAAATTGAAAATATAGACTTAAAAATTATAATGATTTTGGTTTCCAGATTAACATTAACCAAACAACGCACGAACCTATGACGTCAGCATTTGTGTTGTAAACAGTGCTGACTGACTCAAAGAGTTATTTTTTGGTGCAGTTATTTGGTGCGCTGCTTTCTAAAATTTACTTTAAAAAATGTTTGGGTGATTAGCACTGTAAAAACAATATTAGATAAATACTTTGTGTACATTTCAGGAACTAATATTACTTGGTCTTTTCACCAAAAACAAGTGGGCTCAGTAGGCGCCCTACAACCCCTATCATAAAATACTTGGTGTAAATTTAAGGAAGTTTAATATTACGTATTTATCATACAAGGACAAGTTAGTTTGGCTTTTGAAAAAGTTGGGCGCGGTACCCGCCATAAAAAAAGTGGGCGCCGCAGCACAACCTAGTCAGAAAAATAGCAAGAAATAAAGACGTGATTTTGTGGTTATTGGATTCAGTGTTAACCACTTGGGGGCTGTCCATAAATTACGTCAACAATTTTTTGGCGATTTTTACCTCCCCCCTCCCCCTTGTCAACAACTTGTCAAACTTCCAGAGACCCCCCCCCTATAAAATTACGTCAACATTTGAGTTGTTATAAAATGGTCTACAGTCTCCTCCCAAGCTACTTGTTATTAACACAGTTTGTTATACCAATGTCTACAGTCTCCCTCCAAGCTCCTTGTTATTAACACAGTTGTTAACAATGTCTACAGTCTCCTCCAGCTCCTTGTTATTAACACAGTTGTTATACAATGTCTACAGTCTCCTCCAAGCTCCTTGTTATTAACACAGTTGTTATAAAATGTCTACAGTCTCCTCCAAGCTACTTGGCATTAACACAGTTGTTATAAAATGTCTAAAGTATCCTCCAAGCTACTTGTTATTAACACAGTTGTTATACAATGTCTACAGTCTCCTCCAAGCTACTTGTTATTAACACAGTTGTTATAAAATGTCTACAGTCTCCTCCAAGCTACTTTTTATTAACACAGTTGTTATACAATGTCTACAGTCTCCTCCAAGCTCCTTGTTATTAACACAGTTGTTATACAATGTCTACAGTCTCCTCCAAGCTCCTTGTTATTAACACAGTTGTTATAAAATGTCTACAGTCTCCTCCAAGCTACTTGGCATTAACACAGTTGTTATAAAATGTCTAAAGTATCCTCCAAGCTACTTGTTATTAACGCAGTTGTTATACAATGTCTACAGTCTCCTCCAAGCTCCTTGTTATTAACACAGTTGTTATAAAATGTCTACAGTCTCCTCCAAGCTACTTGTTATTAACACAGTTGTTATAAAATGTAATAACTATTTGTGCTTACTTCTTTTTGTCTAAGTTCAAGATATTAATCTTATAAACATCAGAAATATGGCATGAAATAAAGATGTAATTATGTGGTTATTGGATTCAGTGTTAACCACTTGGTAGGGGAATTATTGCAATTATTGACATTGTGTCCCTAAATATAGGGATCGAGGTCAAGTGGCGTGCCACTTGGATAAATTAAGCTTCCGGAGTTTATGAAAAAACTATATACGATGTGAAACTATTAGAGATATGTACAAACAACACTTATCGTATGTTTTTGATAGTTTCCTTAATTTCAAACATATGCCATTTTAAAATCTATGTGTCAAACCATATACATGTTTGTAAACATTAGTCTATTGTACTATAATTGCAGTTTGAAGTGACATAAATATATAATTATTTGTCTCATAAAATTGTAAATTATATTTTAAAAGGATTTGAATAAAATTATTGAACAACTCATCTTGGCACAAATGTTTTGTCAAGAAAAACGAGATACTAAATAAAATGAACTGGTGTTTTGTGGTGCAGCGCTGATAGGATATATAATGTTAATGCACAGCAGATATTCCATAGATGGTGCTTTTTTCATCCAAATAGTTGAAAGATTATTTGTATAATTTATGTATGTTTGGATAATAAAACTGCAATAATGCAAAGCTGTCATTTATCGATTACTGCTTGTTTCATGGACAACCTCTAAATATTATAAATAGACACACATACACAAATTCAGATAAATTTAAAAAGGCTTCAAGAGCTAAAACAACTGCCGCAATCCAAATATATTTGTATATATATTTATATAGTTTACCAACTCTAACCAAACCTAGATGTTTGGCTATTCTATAACAGTACTTACTTATGCTTTATTTCATTTTTAAAAAGCGTGCAATGGGGCCGTCCATAAATGACGTCACGCACCTAGGGGGGGGAGGGGGGTCACACTTTTGTGACGATGCTGACGAGGGGGTAGGGAGGGGGGTTGAAGAAGTGTGACGTCACATCAAAAGGGTAACTTTAAATAAAACTTCCACTGGAATATTTGGTCCCTTACAATTTATTTAATGACTTTTTTTATTTATTTATTTTTGTTTAAATTATTTTTTTAAATCAGTGCTTCTCAATGTGCCGGTCGGTAGGCCATCAGACGCTGGTTGGCGTAGCTATAGACGAAAAGTTAATATAATCCTTAAGTTTGAGAATCCACAAGATAACATATGAAATTGTTACACTGCGTCGTTTGATGTTGACATCAAAGCATTTGTGATATAACCGCAGCTCCGTTTGGTTCTCTCATGGATTTTTTTGCCCGTTACCTAAAATACTACACAGTATCATATTCGTATGCTTTAGACACTCCCCCAGACTTGTAGATCCCAGCTCACATGATCGTGTGGGGTTTGGGGGGGAGCGTAACTGCGCTCCCCCAAATCCCCAAGTCATGGTGAGTTTTCAGAACCTAAGTGTCTGAGATGATGTGAATAGCACATATGTGTCATATTTTAAGTCAAAACGACACGGAATATCCTTTTTCTTTAAAAGGGGAGGGGGATATCTATTTGATAGAATTAAAAACGTTTTAAGTTTGATATAATTGTTCGATTGGTTTTTGGTCAAACGCCCCTGGCCATTCTAGTCTTCTAGATCAGTGCTTCTCAAAGTGGCTGGTCCGCGGACCGGTGCCGGCCCGTGGGCCATCCGCTGCCGGTCCGCAGATGTTCTAAAATAAGGACAGAAAAAAATTGACAGTGCAGGGAAAATAGTGCACGTCTGGGCAATGGAAAAAATTCCTGCCGGGTCCGCCATACTAAAAAGTTTGAGAAGCACTGTTCTAGATATAATGGTAAATGAGCCCATTTACAATTAGTCAAGTATTCATTAACTTATTTGAAGGCATCAAATTCTTGACATCGCAATTCGAGAGAAGCACAAAACAACTTTTCTTCTTAGCTCAGTTTTTAAGGCATTCATTTTAAATATCACAGAAAGGATACGTGATACAGACAAGTCATGTGGATTAAGATTATTGACACTCGTGTCAATATAAATGAAAGTAGGGTAGATTTAGGGTGTCTTCGTATAGTACGTAGGTAAGAAATCTACATAGTTGTCAATTTTTAAAAAAATGCATTTTCTGGAAGGAACCGGTTCAATAATGGGCATATGTTCCAAGCGTACACGTACACATGACGTATTTTAATATATCTAGTGGATTGTAGTGGATGTTATATGTCCCAAATGAGTCTGCATTACCCCCAAGAATTCCCTTTTGACCCCAGATGAGGATATTTACCTCTGTTCGCCGAACTCTTTCTTACGGGATGCCCGTCAGTCAATTGAGGGATTTTTTTACAAATACACTTTAAAAATGTTATTTTTAAATCATTTTTTTTTCTAAACAAAGACGTTAACCGTGATGATTAATAGTAAATGTTTAATTTGTATGCATTAAAATAAAATATAATCTAAGGATGTTAACACAGTTCGTTTTCTGAAGGCCGGTTAAACGTTTTTAAAAAATGCTTCACGTGGGTTACGATATTACAATGTAGATCTTCACTAAATAAATAATAAATACTTTAATGACAATAAAAGTGATTTGAAACATACTTACTTTCAAATAGAAAATAAAGTGTGTTTGTTTTTGTTTTTGTTTTTTTTTCTTCCCTTTTTTTTGGGGGGGGGGTGGATCAAAGATTTGTGACGTATTTTTAGAGGGGGGGGGTCTAAGTTTTTGTGACCACGCGTGACGAGGGGGGGGAAGGGGGTAAAAATCGGCAAAAATCGCGTGACGTCATTTATGGACGGCCCCAATGCTGTTTTTAGCACCACTAGCATTTTTTTTCTGTTCAAGATATTCTCATCCTCTTTCTTAGAAACCCCATTCTCTGTTGTCCAACATTCACACCCATTTTGGGAATACGAATCCAATAACTTATTGCTGACGTTGTTGTTTGTAACGAACACATGGCAATACATGGTAAAAGCAGAGCGCCATTGGTATAAACGTTTCATTAACCACGGTTGATCGACCTGAACAATTAGACCGTGAAGTCACGTTAGGCCGATATCTAATCTCGCCCCCAGGCACCGAACGCTGTTTTGTATACAAGCAATAAGTTCAATCGATTTCACAATTTAAATCTCGCAAATCGAGCGCAGCAAATGATTCGAATCGCATTCTCGTTATTGATCGATGTCAAACAACATTGGCGCATATGCAAAATATAAAACATATAACAGATGCGGTATATGGTGACGAGAGACCAGGGGCGTCACCACGGTGGAAAGGTGTGTGCTGCATCTGGTGACACTTACATAACCAATCTAAGGTATAAATAAGTGCAGGGCGTCGTCACCAGAAAAGATTGTTACGAATTGCAGGGATCAGCCCGAACAGAGTGGTACAAGTACAGGGCGCCAATGTACATAGAGCGCCACAAAAACAAAAGTTTCCTGTTTCTTGTAAATTTTAACCATATGATCACACGTTAACATTCGTAACTATACTATATGTTCGTGTTCTATTAAATAAACAATAAATCATTTCTTTCTGGAGACTATAGAAGTGAGGTTGCAAACATTTACGTGAACAT
The DNA here is from genome assembly GCA_944989445.1 of Ampullaceana balthica. Classification (NCBI taxonomy): domain Eukaryota; kingdom Metazoa; phylum Mollusca; class Gastropoda; family Lymnaeidae; genus Ampullaceana; species Ampullaceana balthica. Next base: position 379,171 of record CALYLW010000953.1, on the reverse strand, counting down.
TTAATGGCCAGTTAAATAATTTCATTCTGCATATCCAGGTTTGTGTATAAGGGGATGGGGAGAGTCTATATAAATGAGATTTGACACCACTAGTTTACTGCACTTGGGGACACCAACTACTGTGATCCAGCTCCAGACAGAACACTCGCAAATGGACAAGCTAATTACCTGCTGAAACAAAAAATAACATAATACCCCTTTCCAGCCCATGACGGACCATGGGGCAAGTGAAATAGCGTTCGCAAGTTTTAACTACTAACAAGCAAGGGATTGTGTGGCCAGCACAATGCCCCGAGGGCCATGCCAGCACCGAGAATAGAACCCGCGACTCTCTTTTACCTCCGTTCGGCAGTCCAACGCGCTACAGCTAGACCACCGCGGCCCATATTATTCTTCATCTTATGGGCCTACGATGAATGTATTAATACGTGTGTGTCATTTTCAACATTTTGGCCAACATTTTAAAATACATACACAATTCAGAAAGTACTGACACAAATTATATTGACAAACTGGCTGAGCTATAGGTACCGAGGCCCGCAGTGTGCCACAGTCTAAACGCTCCCCTTCACTGAAAAGTGTATGCACATCGCCGAAAATTCAACCCCCTTCATATATAGAGAAACTAATTGCACCAAAGGAAGACAGCCCCACCCCCACACCTTACACACATTCCATTCCTACGCAACTTCTTACAAAATGAGTATGTCGTGTGTCTCATGGAACAACCCAATCGCAGTGTTAGACACATCTTACGCCTTCGCCTTCATGTCGATGCTTTTATCATCTATCACAACAGATGGATCGATGCATTACGATCAAACTATGGCGTTGGGCTGCTGTATAGCCAAATGAGAATACGGCATCTTGGTTGCTGTGATTTGTACTACCTACAGCGTTGAGGCAACGACGTCCCTGGGGTTAATGTCCAACAGAGCGTTAAACTCAACGGTGTGAGCTACACTCCAGACCTCCCTCACAGGCATCCTCCGAGTCTAAAAATAACCGCTGGATGTTAACATTTGAAACATTGTGATTTACATGTTATTTAGGATAAATTGTTCGCATCTCTCCATGCCTTTAGCCGGATAACCCAGATTGATTACTTCTTATTTCTTTACTAAAAGGAACACTCAATGTTAATGTGGACGTATGTTAATAATTTTTTTCAAATAAACGATTACTATGTGTTATCCAGAGGCAAGAACAATTGATATTCCATTTTTAGGTCCTGAGTAAAAAAGAAATATTTGGCGAAGTAGTTATCAAAAAAATTGTCATCCTATATAAAACTGACCATCGCATGCGCACGTTAAACTGTCTTAAGAAAGTGCATGTTAAACTGTCTTTAACATATTATTATGTTATACCGTCTCTAGTATGTGTATGTTAAATAGTCTCTAGCGAGAATGTCCAATAGTCAGTACCTTCTACGAAATTTGTTATAATATATGAGTTCAGCACCAGTGTTTAGAGCTCTCGCAATGTATTATAAATGCTTGCGTGTGTTTAACTGTATCCAGTGTTTTTACGTTAAACTGTATCTATAATGCCTATGTTAAATTGTCTCTAGCATGTGTATGTTAATCTCTCTCTGGCATGCATGCGTCAAACTGGCACTTGCTTGGTCCAGTTGAAAGCTATATCACACCAATGTGTACGTATACCTGCCTCTTGTTGCAAATGCACACGTAAGTTAAACCATTTTAAATCATTTGTTCTCAGCCCCCCCCCTCTCCCGCCTTCCACACACACACACACTCTTTTCTCTTACAACCACCTCTGTTGTAATTAACCAACGCCCCACCAGCAAGCGCTCATGGTTAACTGAGAATGCCTTGCGCCACTTTTCAAAAAGAGTTGTTAGAAACGTGGAGACGTCCTTCTAGTCCATAGAACAGAACATGTCACCCGGATCGTGTCAATAGCACGATCAGAGCGTCTCACTGGCACGGCGTCATTGCAATCAATCTCGGCACCATAAATATTCACGAGGCAGAAACTAGTCGTCTGGCTAAGTAAGTAAGATCGCTGGTGACGTTTGATTATAAGGGTTGATAAAGATAAAGTTATTGGAAGTTCAAGTGGAAGATTTTTGTTTTGTATAGGCTTGTGGAACGTAAGATTGGAATTCATTTGGAGTGATACTTAGGCGGTAAAAAAAAGTTGTGGACGCACTTCGTGTTCGAAAAAAAGGGGGAAAGGGGAAAAAAATACAGGTTTATGTATATGTTGAACAGTGATTTAAAAGTATCAAATATTTTCAAAATGTCGGAAGCACGATAGTGTACCGGACTGAAATGCAGGTATGTTTGAACAGTTAAATACGAAATAGTATATATATATATATATATATATATATATATATATATATATATATATATATATATATATATATATATATATATATAACTATGTACATGTATTTTCATAAAGCAATGGTGTTTGTTACTTCACTGTGGCCTAATTTTTAAAAAAATATTAATTGCTGTTGTATATAAGTTATATATTATGTTTTATTGCGAAGTTATTATTACGGTAATTATGCTCACTTTTGTGTAGATTTGGTGTAGAGATTTAATATTATATATGTGTACTTTGTCAAGGTGGAGCCTTCTAGAAGTTTAATAGAATTCGCTTTAAGCTTCAAACTTAATCTTTAATGTACCCAATAAACCGAGAATGTTCATTCAACAGTGTCTTCTATGTAATTAGGTATCAACTAGCGTATCACCGTCAAAAATGAAGGAAGTTTTCAAAATAAATACACATCATATTAAAAAATAACGTAATACAGAACTTTCATTTATTTTATTTATTTTTATTTGATTCATTTATTATCATATTGAACAATTTATGCGGAACGTTCGAAAAGTGTTATTTTTGGTGCAGTAATTTAGTAGCACTATAAAACAAAATCGATCGCATCGCCACCTAACAGCATTACATCCATACAGACAACGGGAATTATGTAAATTTATATGAGTTCAGAACCATTATTGAAAGCTCTCACTTGTGCTATAAATGCTTTATGTTTACTACTTGTTACCTGCTTGTTGCACGTTTCTATTTTCAAGTTCCCGTATTATATTGCTGTTAAACTTCAACCTGTGGCTTGATTTGAATTTATTGAAGGGAACCTCACCCCTGGAACTATAAATAGCATTGTCTATGCTGAAAATTGGCGTTTAACGTTTCCAAACCACCAGAATTTGGTAAACATTAATTGAATTCGCTTGTAGGATTAACATTGAAAACTCCCACAAATGCCGTCATGCCGTATACTACTAGATTGTGCCTTATTATAACTATCAAATTCGGTCAGAAATCTGCATAAAGAAAGGGGGCAAAAATAAAGAAAGAAAAAAAAATCACTAACAATGACAGTCACCATGACATCTCAACCATTTCGAATTTAGTATTTCGAGATAAAAACCAAAAACACTCAATTGAAAAAAAATGCTATACAATTAGATAAACTTTTGTTCAGCACCACCCGCTACTCCTGCCATATGATCGCAAGATTACCAGGTGCATATGAAGGCCGTTCTGTTATTTGTTTCAGGGAAACATCTCGAACAAACAATATTAACTACATCCTATCAGAAATGCTACCACGCTGTCACTAAAACTCATTCTCAAAACAAAAATCTCTAGGTAATAGTCAGACTAACGATACTATATACCCGATACATGAACTCAATTACCTCATTGAAATTACAAGTGCCTTTGTTGCGAAACATTTCGTTTTGCTTTGCGGAAATTTAAACATTAATATACTCAAGGTGCGACTGAAAAGGGGGTATTGAAATGAAATATCAATATTGGTTTGGGTGCATGAAAAAAAGTATGATGTGGCTTATGAAGGAGAATAAGTATTGGTAGATCTAACGGGAATAGCTATTAAGGGCTTTAATTGAATGATTTCTTCGTTCGCTAAATTTTCTAGACGGGCACGGTTCATGCATCGACCGCTGCTGTTTAATTAAGGATTTGAACGAATTTCCAGCCGCTTTTACTTCACAACTTATTTCAATTTACGAAAAAAAAGAGAGAGAAAAAAAAAGAAGTCAAATAAAGTAGGAAATCCATTAAAAAATCATTTCTTGCACAAAATGAGTTTCTTTAAAATATAACAGGTGCGTCCAGTTGTAATATTTCCTTTTATTTTTCGATTGAAATTTTAGTTATTTTGTAAAACATTCGTGACGTAAAAAAAGGCATGGCTTGACAAGCATTCATATTGTTCTGAGACGTGGGGGGTGGGGCGGGGGTGGGGGGGAGGGGGCAAGAAAAGCGCTTGACGCTGTAAATTAGGAGGGATGATAAGAGGAGGGGAGGCAACTAATAGGAATACGTAAAATTTTGCGCTTCTTGAATGGATGTTCAATTACGTCTAGAGTAAGGTAAGCTCAAAAACTTTTGGCTAGGCATTCTCAAGCTACCGTTGTTGACGGGATATTTCTGGTGATCAATAAATTCACACCGATTGAAGACTGTGTAAATTTCTCTATTGGGAGACACTTCTAAATATCTTAAGGCAAGGTAAGTGGGTTCTTTTATATAAACCAGCACTTGAAATAACCCCATAAAAATAATGTCGGACTATTAAAAAATTTCTTGAAAGGCCAACCTATCCGGCTAGCAGGACCGAAACGCAATGCAAAAGCGTTCATTCAATTTCTGCTTCTGTTCAGTCTGTTTATTAAAAAGAAACGTATGGAATTAATGAAATGACTATAGAAAAACTTAATTCTACCAGCGGTATTTATTTATTAACACGCGATACTCATTCGGTGCCAGGATATGGGGCCTACAAATAGTGGGATCGACGTCAAAATCTCCAGCGATGCCTTGGGGTTGGGTCTCACTTGGTTAACAGTGTAACGCAGGCTAAACAAATAATACATTACGTAGCCAAATAACAATTAATATATGATACTTCGTCTCTCCCCTCCACCAAGAAAATTTTTCAAGGTTAATTTTTTAAAATTATTTTTATTGAGTACCTTGAACCAAAGATAGTTAAGTCAGCAGCCTGTTTCACACTCATTATTTTACTAACAAAAAACTACATTAAAAAAACACCTTTCCAGTGAGTCGAAATCGACGCCAACAGGTCATTTGCTCTCCATCTCACCCAGAGACCACAGCCTCAGAAAAAGAAATAGAGTTTTCAAAATTTTAAAGCAAAATTTGTGCAGCGGTGTTATTCTTTGATGTTTCAGGTAATAATCAGGTTTGTCGGTTAAAAAAACAACACTCCAAGTCAAAACCCAAACAATCAAGACGTGCGAAGACGAAAATCGCTGGCAGATTAAGGATTAATGTATAGGATGCATTACTTTATGGAAGCCGAGAAAATACATTAAATGCAAGGCCCAACATTAAATTTTTAAAAAAAAGAGTTATCTGCGAGCGAAACTCCAACTGCATGGTCCGATAAACTAAAGTCTTTTTATAGTATAGGAAAACTACCTATACTTTAACTCTTTAATTATCATCAATTGGTCCTTACCAACTTTTTTGGATTAAGGAGGATTATAAAAGAGTTATATAATGAGAGTTATTTCAAAGTCATTCCACAAAAAAGTATATTGTGTTGATAGCGCTGAGTGGATGGAGAAAAAAAGGAAAACCTTCGACCCTCAGGTCAGGGTTTTGTGGAGGGTAGTATTACAATCTATTGCCCCCCCCCCATTTTTTGTATAATCAAATTGAAACACTTGCCACTGTTTGTTCAGTCATGCCCCAGGAGCACGACTAATAAAACCAAGAGCAATTCGAAGTTGGCCCACATAAAGATAGATATCATTTTTTTAAAATCTTCACTCTCTTATCACTTGAATCACAATGCTGCGTGGATTAACTTCTCAGCCATATCAATACGGCTTGAAGAGTGTTTGCACCGTTGAGGATTACCGCGAGGTGCTGTGGGTGATCTTCTCTAATCTATGACAGAAGTCCAATCGTATTTGGAAATAGACGAGATTTGAAAAAAATAATTAAATGTAACATATTAATTAAATACTGGGACTTTACAAAAAATAGATTTCCCGCTCGAGCCTAGAAGGCTCATAAGGCGGATATTTGTGCTTTCCGGTTCTGTCGGTTTGTTGCAGCTCGTTGAAGATCTTGGAATTTGAAAAGACCAGGAATTTTTCTTTCTGTGTTGATTGTTCTTTGTAAAGTTTCTCTCGGTCTGCCTGGTTGCCCTCTGAGGGTCTGTTGGGGTAGTCTCGTGCTGTCCACGCGAAGTACATGGCGGATGTATGACCATCTTCGTTTTTTGATGGGTAGATGCTACATATGTCTGTCCAAAAAGACATATGTTACTTCGGCTAAGTCGATGAGATGGTTTCTCCACCTTAGCCAACACTTTGATCTTCAAAAACACTGTTACGTTTTATTTACATAATTTTTATAACGACGGGTGAGGTATTTTTCTTTACATATCTTATATATCCCCACATTGCTACATAATATAAACCGATGTATGTTTCTACCGAATCGAATTTTCTTTCAACAAGAGGTAAAAGGCAAGAGAATAAAATATTTGGGGGAAAAAACTTGATCCCTGCACTTAGTAACGCTTAGTGGGTAGCCATTTTGTCTGAAAACATGTCAACAAAACGTGGTCGTCTTTCTGCGCGTAGGCGACAGCGTTTCACCAACATTTTCAGGTCAAAGTCCCACAGGGAGTTACCTTGGTGAACGCCATTCTTTCCTATTCAATTCGAGCGCTGTTAAGGATTGAACCAATTTGACTGTCAAGTATTTCAACGAGAACTCGAGTTCCTATCGTGTAGACTTAAAAGTTAAATTTAATTTTTTTTAAAGAAAATCTTTACAAAGTTTTCATGGCGAAATTAAGCTGACGCTAGAATCATTGGCTGACTCCAAGTTTTCTTTTTTTATGTTAATTAGTTTAAGGCATGTAACTCAAGTTATATACTCGTCCTTGATGACGATGCTTGCAACAAAAATTAATAAAAAATGATTTTAAAAAAAAATTAAATTTACTTTGCTTGGATTTGAACTTGCTTACCGTTTGATTGAAAATACCATTAAAAAATCAATCACTTTTGATTACTTTCTTATTTACATGTGTTAGCCAAATGACGATTTCAAAGACAAAATTAAATTTAATGACTAAAAAGTTGATTCTGTGGTTTTCGATTGGTTGGGCGAGAGTTCCAATCCTAAACACTTTAAAAAGACACTTATCCATTAAAGTAAACTTAAAATTTAGGTTTCATCTAACTGATAATCTTAGGCGAGTTAACAACAGATGTTTGACCACAAAACAACGTAGGTCGAAGAGGAAAAAGAAGTATGGAGCCGTCCATAAAGTACGTCACGCTCCAGAGGGGGGGAGGGGGTGTAAGAAAGTGTGACAGTTTGTGACAGGGGGAGGGGGGTCCGGGCCATGTGTGACGTCACGGTGTTTTATATTAAATTTTAATTATTTTGTTAATTAAAAACAACATTTTTGTTCGAAAGTGTGACGTACTTTAGGGGGGGGGGTTTCCGAGATTTGTGACAGTTTGTGAAAAGGGGGGGGGGTAAAAATGATTTTTAAAAATAGCGTGACGTACTTTATGGACGGCCCCTATGTTAATTTTGTATTTTCAAAAGAGAGATTATTACCGTCCTAACTTGTTTCGGGCCATCATACATGACGAGAGATATTCCTCTGAACAGTCATGCCTTGCGTCTACTGTACGCACATTAAACACGCCATTATCGATCACCTCCTAATAAAAACATCTTTGAGTCGTCTAGAGAAGATATGGTTTCCCAAGTCAAATATCTGGGTGGCGCTCTATTGACTCTGCAGTCTCATGATAAGGACGTAATTGCCATTTTACGCATTAAATACGTTTTTTTTATGTCCTGCAGTATAGGAAAGTATATAACTGTCAGCGATCAAAAGAAATTGAGGCAAAAAAAAATATTAAAGAGTGTTTTTTTTTCCTTTTCAAAAATTGCTATTGAGACACATGACTTGAAACGTTGCAAATTTATCGTACGAATTTATGTAACCAATTCTTGAGTAGTTTTTGTATAGATTATAGAGTTCGTCGGTTTCAAACGGGCTTCATAAATCTTTATTTCCACTGAAGCTTTCCTTGTCGCGACCCCTTTCTTTTGGTCCAGATGCTTATGTTAATTACTGATACTATTATGAAATCTGCAGTGTCTTACCTTTTTATTCCCCTCATCATCTCTGCCCCCCAGTCCATCTGTTTTCCCAACCTACATTTTCTCCCAGTGTCTTTTTTTCTTCTTATATATTCCTTGGTCCCCCCAAATCCTTCTCTTATTCCCAGAGTTCGTGGAAAATAATCTGATTTTTTAAATAATAAATATTTTGCTTCTTCTCCATCTTCCGCATCTTTTACCCAAATTTTTTTTTACTTTCTCATATCCTGCAAATTTCCATTCAATCTTTTCAACTTTACATACGTATCCATTAAAACACGTAAATGGAGAGATTGGTAGTCATCAAATTTTTAAACATTCAACTTTTCAATGTATTTTTTCTACTTACAGAATGAATGAAGTTTTCTTTGAAAAAATTAAAAGCGTTGAATAACATCGCAATGCCTCATTTGAGCCTAACCAAACTGTCAACCCACTGGAAACGACGCATCCTTTCAACTTTAAACAAACCACTACTCATGAGAGGCGATTAGTGTATTCTTTGGTCTAATTTTTTAAAATTTATGTTGTTCTGATGAAACATAAAACTATTTGAGTATAGATTTTAATATATTTTTTTTTCAATAAAAAATATCAATTTTTAAAAAGGAAAGACTTGGTTCATTCAGATGTTAGCACGTTGACAAATCCAAATATTGGCGCCATGACCAACTCATCAACTACAGTTCTGAGCATACCCGTCCCAAATAACAAACCTTCCACCGTCAGACTTCTGCCCTCTATAAAACGGCCAGCGTCTCCGCACGGCTACACGCACAAGGTAGCCAGGGAAAATTCCGCAGAAGATCAGGCATATCGTCACGAGAGTAGGTCTCGTCCCAGGACTCGAGCGCCACCGCTTTCTCAGACTCCGCAGCCTGATTCGGATATTTCAAAGTCCCCCAACGGTAGGGGCATGAGCTCTGTGTCGTTTCGGAACGACTCGTCGTCTTTTCAAAACAGCAGCCGACTCCTGGAAGCCCGGCCACGCACCCACGAAATCTCTTCTCGCAACGCTCAGATCAGACCGGATTCGGATGGCGTCGTCTTAAAGCGAAAAACGGATAAAAAACGAAGGGCCATGAGCGCAGTAAATGCCACGACGTCGTTGGTTCGACGTGAGACTGTGGTTCACGTGGTTTACGCGGGGCGCCCCGACCACCTCGGAGATCACGTGTACGACACCGACGACCAAGGGACAGCATCGCCCAGGAGAAGGTACATGCTGGACTCAAGGGCGAGCAGAATGACGACGCCGACAGCTGACAATGGGCACTGCGAGTACCCCGTCCTGGAAGAGGATGATTGCTCGTTGACCAGGTCTCTGAGGTGAGTGCCAAATAAAGGAGTATAATGTTGTATATTATAGCTAGGAGTCAGTTGTGTACAAACTAATAGATTATAATGTTGCATTGTGCTAGGAGTCAGGTGAGTACCAAGTCATGGAGTATGAATGTTGTGCGGCTACAAGAGAGGTGAGTTCCAACCACTGCCGGCACTATATGTTTTTAGGTTGGGTGAAAGTGGGCAATTGTCGCCCTCTGGAAAATCATCGGAAGCGTTCAGAATTCTTTTTGCTGCCTTAAGCCGATCCTGGTACCAACTTAAAGATTATTAATGTTATGTAACTATACAAGTTGTTTTATAAGGAGAATAACAACTCATATATTGGTGTGGATTTACACTAATATAGGCTAAAATCACACGACAGTGCCATTAATTATTCTCATAAGTAACAAATAGGGTTCACACTGAGATAAGAAAATGATTAAAGGTTAAATGTTTGTTTTTTATTGTGTCTATTAGTCGTATTTTTTCCCAGTCTGATCGACATTTGTTCTTAAAATTTTATTAACGTAACTTTTTCAAGTTTCGACAGACACGGAGAACTACATGCAACTATTTTCTATACACTTTAAGCTGAATTAGGTTTCATCTATAGGTCTGGTTACAAAGACTTTAATGAACATCCGCACCTTGAAAACGCTATTTCAGTATGTCTCAATTCTAAGATGTGCGACGGATGCTGTAGCGTTTCTAGCGTTAACAATGTCTGAACAATACCATTTTGATGATAAACAAATTTTTAAAAAAGCAGAAAAGAAAAAAAAGAAATAAAAAAACGAAAAAAATCCGACCTAACTTGTTTTGCAAAAATTGCCAATCGCTTGCTTTAAAAAAATAAAACATCTGCTACGGTTATATATTATTCGTCTATTAACAGTAAATTACCGTATATACTCGTTCGCAAGCCGACCCTTTTTGGACAAAATCTAGGGGAAAAAGTGGGGGGGGGTCGTCTTATGAGCGGGTCATAGGTGATTTCTGCATGTATATTGAATATCGGTGTTGTTATTGTAGATTATCAATGTCCTTTTCTACATTCTACAAGATTCGACCGCTCTATTAGAAGCTATTATATATTATTAGAAATCAGCACTTAGTCTACCTTATTTAATTATTTTATTTATTTTTGTGAATATTTTAATAAATTGTTTTACAAATTTTGTTTTCAACCACGGATTTTAATGTACGCGCTTTCGTCACTGTTAACCTAATAATTTTTTGTTTAAATACCGGTAACTCTTGCTTAAGAAAGAGCAGAGAGACAAAGATAGGAAGTACAAAGTAAACAATCATAATGACCGATTTAGCTTGTAGTTTTAAAAAAATATGTACCATTTTTTTAAAAACTGTCCTATTATTTTTTGGGGGTCGGCTTGCGATCGGGTTATACACTTCAATACTTTTCCCTTCCAAAAGTGTGTGTGTGTGTGTGTGTGGGGGGGGTCGGCTTATGAACGAACGGGCTATATAATGAGTATATACGGTAATTCGCTTTTATTCTAAAAAAAATTTCAAGATGTAAAATATAATTATACCAAAATTGCTTTTTTCCCCCATTTAATAAAGGATACATTTTTGCGCGTTTACAAAATTTAAAGACGACTGAAAAATCAATTACCAATCATTTTAAAAGTTGTGTTGAAATTTTTGAAATAAAGAAATGTTTACAAAAAAAAACAAAACATTTCAATATTATTACTCTGAATTTTTTCCCTCACACAGCCGTTCCAGCGTACGAACGGACAGATCAGGCCTCCGCTCCCCTTTCCTGTACCAGATGATCGACTTCGACAATTTCACGGAGAACGTCCCGAGCTTCGTGCGGCAGGACGTCAAGAGAAACGGCCGCCTGGTCACGGAAACCTTCATCCTGAAGGTCAACTTCCTCCGCCGCCGGCGGCAGCTGGGCGAGACGAGCACGACCATGAACCCCAACGCCAAAAAAGCCCAGCAGCTGGCCATGCTGTCCGCGGCGGGTGGCCAGGGGCCCGCTGATAAAAACCAGAACCCAACAACTTCTAATACGGCCGATGGATTTCAGTAAATTTCGTCATATGTTTCCTTTTTGGAATCAGGGATTAAGAGACAATAAAATCGAAATTTTTTATGGGGTCATACAAATGAATTCATAGGAACACGCCGAGACTTTGATAAAAATCAATGCTATAGAAGGCTGCAATTTTCACCCTTATGACAACGTGTTTAGAGAATAACATGGGTTCTCAAACAATTTTAAAATGTGATACTTAAAATGGCTACCCAAATAATTTGAGCCCTGATGAGTGGAGGGGAAGGTCACACTTCTCAAAATAAAAATATACATTCTTCGTTGTCCCCCCTCTCCCCACATTTTAATCTTTTATTATTAGCAATATGCTCCCATCCACTTCTCAAGGGTTAGTTTTCATCATCTCTATAAAGACATCATCATCAGTCTGTTGATCTATTTAACAAAAGAAATCCCATACATTTCTTCCATTTTGCTTACGTCAGTATTATTGTTACTATTTGTATAGTTCTTAAATTATTTTATTTAATACAGTTGACTTAATGATTAATATGATACAATGTGAAGCATCTGATGCATGTTGAATAAATGTTAATCATACAAATAGACAAATATGATCCCTTTTACATTAACAATAAAATACATCCGATCTTTATAAAAAATATATACGTCTTTCATAGTTTTATATATTTTTTTAAAAACCATAATCGAAAATCATGCCTATTTTTTAAAAATTTAAAATTTTTATCACCACTAACCCGATAACACACACATTTCATTTCTACCCGTTCCCGAATTAGCCACATAATTATTTTGGCAAAAGAAAAAAAGAAATAAGGAGAAATAACACAGCAACAAGTTGTGACATTTTTTTACCCTGCAAGCTCAAAGATGCCGAAGATTTACAGCGCGAATTTCCCACCACCAGGGGAGCATTTTTATGTTCTCATCTTTGTTGTCAGAGATCGCGATGTTCAAGTTACTTTCTGGCTGCGCGTTGTGATGTGCGTTTCTACAAGCTGGGAATAGAACATGGTGTTCCGGGAGTGATACGTACTGTTCTGCACGTGATACATTTCACAAGGGTATCCGGGGATGATAGGAAAAATCCCAATGGAAAGCTACGCCTTCTTATCATTGATTTGGTGGCCATAGTTCAAGTTAAGACTTTTTGCGTTAATCTGGGTGCAACAAACCGCTGTGAAAATTTGAAGAAGAAAAAAACACACACACACTACTTTATGACCTTTAAATTACATTAAACTTAATTATTTTTTAAAATAAATTAAGTTAGAGATTTAACATCTGATATCATTTTCTGTATATTTAACATTTACTATAACTGTCGTGACCTTTATAATTGAATTAGTTGACTTAGCCAACTGCCCGAAGTAGTTTCAAAACATGTTAACCAAATGGCGAACTAACTAATAACGGCTAGTGGACCTTTCCTGATTTCGCCAACTAGTACCTTAATCTGGCGATTGTCGGGCTTTTCCCCAAACATATTGACAAACAGGTAGCTCGTAATTAACCATTTAGTTTTCAATACAGTTTTGAATGGGGGGGGGGTGTAGACAGATGTGAGGCGTCTGGATATATAGTAATATTTTCATTTAGAGGGAGATAGCGCCAAATATGACACTCTTAATACTTCAAATATTTTAAATTAGTTCCCTTTAAGATTTATTTTTTCTCGCAAATTCGAGAAATTAGTGACAGATAATTTGAACGAAATACAATTACCTTTACGACAACGAAGCGGATTTGACGTTTTCAGAGTGTTGAAAAAAAAGGTGGAGGTTGTTAAAAAAAATATTTCATGGCCTTATGTCTTCGGGAGAAAATTTGAGGGCTATATTAGGGACCAAAATGTATATGGACATAATTCAGTAAAGGATGCTTTTGTTCATTTGTTATATTACAGACATACACTAAGATAAATTTAAATTTGTGTTTGTCGGTTATTTCTTTATTCTGGTGAGTGTAATACATTCGTAAATGTCGATAAGATGTGTCTGGTTTTATGAGTAAATGATTGCTTTAAACAAGTAAAGCCGTTCGTCTTGTACTGTTCCATAGATACCTGTTCGCGACGGCAAACCTAGACGAGAAAGAAGAATACCACCGCACACCAAAGTCAAAGGAATGTATCACAATCGTTTTTGTAATTGTAAGCTAATGATAAATGCTTAAATATTTATAAAAACGCCATTTTCATCCAAACTAAAGAAATCATTTTCAAAATGATGTAAAAAATAATAATAAAATAACAAATTACACATCTGTTGACCCTATACACAAGAGGGATCTGTTCTAGAAACCAAAAACCATGTTTTTTTATTTTTTTTTAATTTAAAAATTACATATTTATTAGTCTATATATTCTTTGTTTTGTACATTTGGAACCAATGTTTGAAAACGTTTCAAGGTTTTACGGTAAAAAAAAGCAAAGAAACAAACTTAAAATTAATAGTGAATAAATATTTTTTTTTATTCCATTCAATTTTCATAAGGAATAATACAAGTACGTGACGTCATGATGGTTGGGATGTGGACTGAAACAAGAGGAGATAATACTATTTTAAAATAATAATAATGGTCAAGACGTTTACGCGAACAAGGGAGGATATTGGAAAAAAAATATTTCTCAACATGTTATTTATTAAAGAAAATAAAGAACATTATTTTTAAAGAAAAGTTTTCATGGCATTTCAAACAATTCATTCCCTAAATCCTTAATTTGAAAGTAAAAGAAAAAAATAAATTAAAAAACCATAACAAAACACACAATAAAAACACTTCATCATCTCTTCAACTGTGTATCCACGCGTTACTGTTACCGCTACACCATTCCCATAGCCTTACAATAATAACGCAACGACCGATTATCCGATAAAATCACCCAATAATCCGGAACATGGCCGTTCAACAAGCTTTTCATAAAATCAGAGAAGTTGTGGATGCAAAACTGGAGACCATTTTAAATGCCAATCGCCGAATGAAAATTAAAGATTACGATTATTATTTTAAGGATCTTTAAAAACAGTTTCTGGTGCCCTTATTAAAAGAACCCGACCAAAACAAGTTATCCCCTATCCTCCTTACCCCATTTGTTTACACATTAACAGAGCAAGATACATTTTTTTACATTCGTCCATCGCCCCCCTCGTCCCAGAACAAACACTTGCACACCGGGCCCAAGTAGAGTTGTACGCACTTTAACGGAATTTAAAAAATACTCTTTATCAGACTATGAAGTCTTGCATATACGTGACTGAGAAGTAGACTATATCAATCTCATCTTCTCCAAACTCCACCCAACCCCTCACCCCCCGAAAAAACAACGACAACAAACGCAGTTACCGAAAAAGAAAGCATAAACAGCTTATCATTATTTGTTGTTGATGTGATGGCCAGGTCACTCTCATAAATAATCAAAGGGGAAGGGGGGGGGGAGATAAATGCCCTACAAATAACATTATAAATTTAACACAACGTTCGTATACTACAACGATGCATAATGACGTCAATGGAGAGGTCTGTTATCAAATTTAAAAAGGGACAAAGACGAACTGTAACAGTGGATGTAACAGTGTGACTTGACGTCACATCCAACTTGTGAATATAAAAAAAAACCTGTTGTTTGGAGCTCAAAATTTTTTTTGGGAAATAGGACAACCTGAACTTTTGGACCGATGACTTGTATATCGTTCAATGCTGACTATACATTTAAGCAATATCCTGATAAGAAAATTTAGATTTTTTTTTCAAAACATCTATTTATTTGAAGAATGAATTAAACAAAATAAATTAAAAAAACATGTCTTAAAACTATTTATTAAAAACATAAGAAAAAACCTTTAAATAATTCTCGAAGTCCAAATATTTCCCGGGTACACTCAGCGACAATCTTACTCAGTATTTAACTTTAAAGTTCCTTGAGTAAATGATCTAAGACAATTCACACATGAAAATGCATCAACACAGCACACGAAAGACATTGCCATTGTCGTGTTCTGTTCAGCAGCCAGCTTTAACGAAGTTCTTCATCCTTTTTTCAGAAGCAATTTGTTATTTCTTGTCTCAACAAAATTGAATAATTTCAAACAGAACTTCCTAAAAAATTCACACACTAAAATTAATTTAATTTTAAAAAAAAAGAAACAAAACAAAGCAATCAGACAAAAAAAGTATTATTTCATAGGACTTTGAATTTGTAAATATGTTTAACAGATTCTTGAAGATGACCGTCTTCAGAGCAACAAAACAAAATATTCGCTCTCGATCAACTCTGGCCGAAGAACAGCTCAACTATTCTCTCTATGTTTTTGGTTTGTGAAATGGACGAAGAAGTCAATAGTTCTTCGACCGTTTCACGTTGATGTCCACTATACAGTCCACTACGGTGGCCAGGAGGTCCTTCATGTGCGGCACGTCGATGGCGCACGTGGCGTGGCTGTAGACCTGTTTCTGGGCCGGCTTGCTTTTGAGGAACTGTTCCTTGATGTACTTGAGACAGGCGTCCACCGTGCTGGGACCTGTTGGTGGAAACACACACACACACACACAGACACACACACACACACACACACACACACACACACACACACACACACACACACACACACACACACACAAACACACACACACAAAGACAAAAGATTAATTATAATCTGAAAAGGTCTTTTAAATGTAGTAATCTCTGCGTTAAATTGTCTAAATGTAATAATCATCATTACATCAATTCGAAATAAAAAAAATTAATTAACAAATTAAGGATTTCTAGCTCAGAAAACAGATTCAATAATCCCAAGAAATATATAAAAATCATGCTTCCATGCAAAAGATAATTAAAATTTCTGCGTCTTTCTCTGTTACCCCCATCCCTCCAGCCCTAACTTGTCGTGAAAGTTTAAGTTTAAAATAAAAAGAGCTCTAAAATTTTTGTATTACATAAAATTCAGTGTAGTGGACGCTCACCTTTGTAATCAGGAAAACATGTTGTTATCGGGGACGTTTTAAGCTTAGTGGCAAACAGGTCTTTTTTGTTGAGGAATAGAATAAAATCTGTCTTGTCTAGGAACTGGCTGTGACTGATCTCAACAAACGCCTGGAGACTGTCCTGCAAGCTATTCTGTCAATGGAATTGTTTATAAACAGAGGTTATTGATGACTGGGTATGACAGTTGAATCAACCATTTTTTGTGTGGGGTACAAACATGTGGAAGTGATATTTTAAATTACATAACCTCATATTTTTACATAACATTATTTTCTGTGTTAAAAGTCATAATATTTCTTTGGTTTTTATAGTCATTAGCTCGGGTGATTTAAATCGATCCATTGAAATGTTTTTTAATCACCAATCTATTGTAGAACAATTAGCTTTCTGTTTACACCATCGTTAATTGCTCACAGTTAAGCCGATAATAAAAGCTTGCAACTGCAGTGTCCTCAGCCATAAAATTATAACAAAATGACGCATGATTTTTTGTGACAACCGACCAATGCAGCAGCAGCCACGCATCAACACCCAACTTGAACTGAACACCGAGCACATCACAACCCCCCCCACCCCCACCCCATACAAACCCATTGTATCCCCTGTGACAACCTGGTATTAAAACTCCAGTAAAATCAACCACCGAAACCTTGACCCCCTTACATCCAAAACCCTTAGTTCTAGCCACTGACCACGGAAGGGTCCTCCTCTGTGTACTCGTCGTACGCTGTCAAGTTGACGAAGAACGCCACAGCCGCCACCTCGTCGAAGAAGTGGATCCATTTCTTCCTCAGACTGCGCTGTCCTGCAACGTCGATCATCCTGGGATATGAGAAAGACGACACGTCGGTGGGCATTAGAAATAATGCTGGACATGAAAGAGGTCAACTGAATTGTGCATTGAGTTAAGTCGGTGACGCGTATAAAGAGGAATTCACATTAAAGGAGAAGTTCTGCACGCACAAAGAGACGGACATACATAAATACACGTCACAAGCCACTACAACAAAAAATGTCCATTCTCACTAAAATATTTCGCCCAGGATAGACAATCCAATGTAGAGAAGTCCACAAAAACCTTAAAAATGAGTTTAACTTTCTTCTCAAAAACAGAAAAGACAATCGAAAAAAAAACAAGCAGAACCTCACTCACTCATGGGCACCCACTAACTCACTCACTCACCCACTCAAATTCACTCCACCCACTCCATCCACTCCACCCACTCATACACTCCACCCACTCCATCCACTCATACCACTCCATCCACTCCATCCCACTCCCACCACTCCATCCACTCATACCACTCCACCCACTCCATCACCACTCCACCCACTCCATCCACTCATACCACTCCACCCACTCCATCCACTCATACCACTCCACCCACTCCATCCACTCATACCACTCCACCCACTCCATCCACTCATACCACTCCACCCACTCCATCCACTCATACCACTCCACCCACTCCATCCACTCATACCACTCCACCCACTCCACCCACTCATACACTCCACCCACTCCATCCACTCCACCCACTCATACACTCCACCCACTCCCACCACTCCATCCACTCATACAACTCCTACCACTCCATCCACTCATAACACTCCCCCCCCCGCTCCACCCATTCCAACCAATTCACTCACTCAGGAACGCTCACAATTCAGGGGCGCTTGCTCAGTCTGGAGCGACCCCTCTAAAACAGAGAGCAAACCTCTGACAGATAGATCTGTCCGATTTTGTAATCTCCAACGCATCTGGCTTGAATACTAATGAAGATTTTTGTTTAAAAATTGTGTCTCGAACGTTACTCGAATAAATATCTATTTCGTTCATTTGGTGGGGTAGAAAAGGGTATTACATGAATGAGAGTGATGCATCTGATGAAATTATACAGCGGTGCGTAACTACATGAGGCAAGATGTTGTGTAAACAACAGTTGGTATGTGGGGTATTAACTTCTGACCAAAATAGACCCGAGTTATGTAAAAGTGGTAAAATTGTTGAAAGGTTTTGCTGTGGTTGTAATTAGTTTAATTTAAAAAAAAATAAAGCAGAGTTCACAATCTGAGTTTGCATGTCTTAAGTTTAGATGCATAAAAAAAAAGGAACTGATGAGCTTTACTTAGACCATACAATGATATGAAATTGTAGAGCTAACCGATGGTAAAAAAATGTGCATCATTAGCGAATGGAACGTGTGTGCCATAGGCGGGATATTAAGGACTCGGAACGACGACAATGTGACACATGCTCCAGACCCGTAAGGGGAATGGAAAGGAATAAATAATGACATGTCTGGAAACATTTCAAAAGAAAATATCAAAACGTCTATCAATAAGATCTATTATGCCCTATACTAACAAATATGGCCTGAATGAAGTGAAAGGCAACCTCGTTACGAATTAGGAGATCTGGGAAACATATGGAAGAAATGTCATATTTTCGTATCCCTTCTACCTCCCATTATGTTACCGCGATAAGTTTAAAACAACAACAACAACAACGACAAACAACAAAACAAAAACAAAAAACAACTCCCTTTTCCCTCCTATTAAATAGTCGTAAACTTTCTTAGATCCTCACGCCCCTTTACTCAGCGTTATTGGATATTACATCACATCCAAAGTAATTTAATTCACTTTACATTTGTTTTTAAAGTTCTTTTTGTCCTTCTACTTCTTGCAAACACGTTCATTTTGTTGTGTCTATTTATCAGGTCTGAGTCATAGCTGGTCTCTTGAATTTTTATTTCACAAACTTATGTTCCTTTACTATTAAAAGAATCTATACCTGCTGAGGAGTCTAGATAGGGCGCATTAGATGATTTTAAGCAATCAAAATGATAGGTGTACCATACTTAGAGGATAAAAGCTTCGATACAATTTGATATTGATAGACATGAAACGTCTCTATTTACTTTTTATATTTTACCTGCGTCAGTCTCTCTCTCTCTCTCTCTCTCTCTCTCTCTCTATATATATATATATATATATATATATATATATATATATATACGAGCTATGAATACGAGCGTGTGCTTTATCATGTTTATACTGGTATTTACATTGAAACACAATGGCGGCAAGAAATAACCATGGCAACAAAACAATGTCGAGAATGCAACGCGAGAACTTCCCCTCTGCTGAGGGTAACTTGACGAAATATCCAAACAACGAACGTAATTTTAAAAATAATTCTCTTTAAATTCCACAACACCGCACATTACCTTTACGCCACTTATTACTTGCCCTTTACACATTATTTTGGCCCTGAACTATATTAATTTTTACTTTCACCCAGCACACTCCATTTCAGTGTAAGTCGGTATATATATATATATATATATATATACATACGATAAAGTACTGCACGTACTGTGCTATAAAAATGTAACAGTTAATGACATCAAAAAAGTAACAAAACAAAAAAAGAGAGAAGAATTCCTTACAGAAGAAGTAATGTAAATATTATTAGGAAGAAAAGAGAGAACAGTACAATATTAGTTTTTATATTTTTATGGGGGCGCGTTCGTAACCCCGAAACAGCGCAAGTCGGGAGCGGTGTAACCAGCGGTATTGAAAACAAAAATCTTTCTTAAAATTTAAAAGAAAAATGAAAGAAATAAAACAAACAAACAGCATCATCAACAACAACAACAACCAAAATTCACAAAATAGTCCTTTTAAAAAAGCAATGCCAAGGCTTATCACCGACCATTCATCTTAAAGTACACTATTGTTTTCGACGCTTCGTTTTCCAAAAGTAGTGCGAGACGGTATCAACTCAATGACTTGATAGACGATTATTAAACGCTTTGTTTTTTTATGCCAGGCACGACTTGTCTCTGCGATTCCAGCAGCCGATGAAAGGTGTCAACTGACACGGGGCGATTTTCGGATTATCAATACTATCGATCTATCGTGGGAGGAGGGGGGATTGATTGGAAAATAGCTTTTGATGAATAAAATAAATAAGAAAAACTCGGTGAGCATTGATCGTAAAAAAAATATTCAACAAAAGCCAAAGATTGGCTGGACATGAATAACTTGTATTTGCTGCATGCGTTTCTTTGCACAGCATGAAGTCGTCAGCATGACGTGAGCTTTTCAAATGCATTATCACATCTATGTTAACATCAGCTCGTCTATAAAATGTGCCATCACCTATTTAAAACCCCGCCTGTATGTACAACGTGAGGTCTATTTGTGTACCTCTCTGTCTCTCTCTCTCTCTGTCGCTATCTCTCTCTTAATCGTTAAAATTTTTTATCGATTAAATTTTTTTAACGATAAATCGACTCACCACTTATAAATGTACTGGAAGTCAAAAAGTAAAATATTTCGGCCGATGAATATAAACTAATTTCCGGACGATCACACGAACATTTTGGTTTAAACTATTGACTGATGAGAATGTTCATAATGTTGATGAAGGTTAATGTGTCCATTGAGTGAAATCGTTTGCCTACCATGCAATGTTCCCTCTAAGTCTAAGCTTCGTTGGTCCGTGTGAAAATTAAAAAATAAACAACTCGTGTGCAAAGTTGCACAGAGTCCATTTTTTGTGCAATATTTTACAAAATTTGCTGCGCGGTGATTCTAAACTCATGCGTGGCGTCGGTCAGCGAAGCCGCGCTGCTTAAAGGGAACATTGCTACTATGGTTCTAACATTTCGCTACATATCCCCTACAAACCAAACATCCACTACAGTATCAGAAATTTCAGCTGAGACTATCTAAAGCTATGTGAATGATTGTTCAGCTCGGCTGGTTATATTGTCAATTAGACCCGCTCATCACTTATGTCATCACAAATAATATCAACACACTTGTCTTTTTGCGTAGTTGGTTAAACGATGACATATAAAGGAGACATTCAAGTGTTATTTAGATTTTCAAAAAGAACGTTTAATAAGTGTTACTTATGACGTCATAATTTTAATAGAAATTAACGATAAATTAATCGTTAATTTTTCAAAAGTTAACGATTACATTTAAATTAATCGTTAACAGCCCTAATATGTGTATATTGTTTGTATTTATTTGTATGGCACCCTTCCGTCTGGGAAAGACGATGGGTTTATCTTCTTAACGGTGGCTAGAGAGACCAAACCTACACTGGTAGTCTCTTTTACATATGTACTTATATGATGCATGAATAGCCTGCGCTCTTCTTCAATACACCCCATCTATGTACACCACCAGCCTGAATGTACAACGTGTGTTCTCCTCTGTACGATCTCAGTTTTCCTCAGTACACGTATCAACGGCGGGGGGCAATTTCGTCGCTCTAAATGTACCGGAAGCCGTGAGGAGGAAACGGGCGACTTTCGGATCATTTGAATGGCCGAGATTTCCCTCCGCGATATTGGATATTCGATACGGTTATGATTGATATCCGTCGGCCTTGGCCAAGGTCAACAAGGGGACTTGTTTTTCTACGCCGCAGAGTCGTGGCGTGGCAATCATTGCGCGGCATGCGTACAGAAATCCGGACGACGGAACAGCAGAGAAGTGTTAAGCTAATAAACGGTTTGAACTTCCGGTTCGGCTCCACGTCTAATTCATGTTTTTTTTAATTTTTTGCATGGATTCTGATTTCTTTACAGGGCAAAATTTCAAAACGAAACAACCAAAAACGCTTAGAGTACTTGAAAATTTCGCATTTTTCCAGAAATAGAAAAAACACCTTCTTTTCCTGTCGTGATCAAGGCTAAACAATAGATTTCAAAACACTTTTTTAAACAGTTTTTCTTTTGGTTTTTAAATTCTAAGCTTTAATTAAAAGGTTCCATACTTTCAAAGGGTCACGTGTTTGCTCTTTCGTCGGCCAATGGCGGCCATCGACGTCAACGATCACGTGGTGAATTCAGGCTATGACAAATATTCGAAAATTCCACCACCCAATCATTCAACGGGAAGTTGACGAAAACACCTTGACACAAACTTTCTCGTTTTTTGTGCTGTTTTTTTGTGTGGAAAAGTTCCAGATTAATCTTAATCTTTTACTTTTTTCTGTCTCCCATCGTAATTATTTCGTCAGCAACGTCAACCCCACAATGTAAGGAATTCTCCCTTCAACGTAGCTTTTCTTTTTAGTAGTAAATCTGATACGTCAAATATGTGGGATAAACACTAACAATGTAGTTCTGAACGCGAGATAAGTGTTGGTGGCGTTTCTTGGGAGTAATATCAATTGGAATCTTTATAAACTGCGTTACTTGAAGACATACTTTGTAAAATATTATTCTTAAATGATAATCAACGCATTGTTTCCCCTCGCATACATGTTCATTTTCAATTACAAAAATAGCTACTAAGCACAAAATGTCTCTAAAAATACAGCGTTACTACATCTACTACTCTACTGTTCTAAAATAAATGATTAAAAGGAAACGTAAATTAATCACCACACCAGCTGGACATAAGGCCCTATAGACTGACCGGTATAGAAGTCCGTCCACCATAAACTTGTGCTCCTGCACGCCCAATGTCGGCCAGCGGATGAGGAGTATGTCTTGGACGCTGGCCAGGTATTCCTTGCTACAGATGCGCCCAATGTGAAGAAGGAAACTGCGGATTTCAAGAGAGATTTAAAAAAATTTTTTTTTAATTTTCGCTGACTTTTTTGTTTGTTTTATTTTATCTTGAACGCATCAAAGCGTTTAGCTTTATTAGACTTACTTCTACACAAAAACATATTTAACATGCTGCAAGCTTAAAATGTTTATAAATGTTCCAGTGGTGTGATTTAGAAGACGCGTAGGAAGGTCTCAGGCAAGAAACCTCGTCAAAACTCGTAGAGTCAAACGATGAGAGGAGATTTCATTCTGGAATACTTAACATATATAAAACTCTTTGAGGCGTTTTAAAAACTCATTCTCGTCATGCGAATTTTCTCTAGTTCCGTTTGAATTTAAGACATCTTCTCAAATAATTCATTTTGTAACCTATCGAAAGACCAAGGCTCAATGTCTAATGAGCATTGCATTGAACCTCATTGATAAACATACTAAACACCAGCGTAGGATGCAATAATATTCTCTATTGAAGGAGCGCCTGTAATAAATAAGATAATATATAGCCATGTTGATTTTACACCTTGTCTAGTGGTTTTCCGGGGGATAATAGGTACACGTAATAAAGCAGCGGGGTAAACAAATCGACAACAAAAATTCACAATTTAGGTTAACTGCAGTGCTTCTCAAACTTTTTAGTATGGTGACCGGCAGGAATTTTTCCCATTACTCCAGGGAGCAGTGAACTATTTTCCCTACACTGAAGTGGTAGCGAAATGAATTTTTAAAACTATTTTTTTATGTACTCATTGCCGAAAAATGGACATACTCTATAGGCCTAGTATTAAAGGTTGCAAACGGAGGACTATTAATTATATTTTCCCGTCCTTTCTTGATAACTTCTGAGGACCCGCGGCTGATGGCCCTCGGACCGGAAACCGGTCCGCGGACCACCACTTTGAGAAGCACTGCTGTAATGCACTCACTACTCTGAGCTGTGGCTGAGTCGGTCCGTTTCGAACTTGTTCCTCTTCTCGAAGCAGATCTGCATGGCGGGGTCCGCCCACAGGGTGTGCATGTCGTCAACGTTGGGCACTTCCGGGTTGTACACGTCGAACGACGACAAGCGCTTGGTCAGTTCTGCCCTTGTGGTGACTGGGATGAGACAAGATGGTATCAACTTTCTTCATCAGCCATCTTAAAATTAGTTTCAGTTATGGTTAAACGCCTCAATCCCATAATTAGTTTAAAACACATATTTAAGCCAACTCCCCCCTTTTCAATTCCCCCCCCCCGATTATATGTGTTCCAGCTAATCCTAGAAAGGCTGTTAGCTTCACCCCCCCCTCTACATGTGTGTTCCACCTTACACATTTTTGCATTCTACGTCACAAACTCAAACATCTGTGTTCCCTCTGACCCACATGGTGTGGTAAAACCTAAACAAAACGCCTAACATCTTCAGGAAAGTTACCTGTGTGTCTAACAATTTTACGTTGTCCTGCTAAAATGACCAATTTGGAGCCATAACTCTGTTGATGAGCAAACCATCCTCTCCCAACCTTCCCCCAACCTTTCTCGGTCAATTAACTCAGGTCCATGTTTTCTCCCGCTCATCCCTCCCCCCCACACACACAGACTCCAGTTAACTTGAAAAGACCCCACCCGACCCAGCCAATCTTTCCCTCCCCTCCATCAATTGACTTGATTACCTGGCACCGGTCAATTACTTTGTCCCTTACTTCCCCGTTCCTCACAATCCTGTCCGCTCTCCTGCCTTCCACCGGTTGTCCCGGCGGTTTACGTGCCCGCCAGGTAATGACCGTGCCAATCTACATTATTGCACCTCCTCCCCGGACGTCCTAACGTCACTCTCCGTCCTCCCCCTCCCCCTTCTCACTCCATCTCCCTCTCTCTTGTCGTGTCCAGAAACGCGTCAAGCAAACATTGTTGGGCTGAGACATGGACCTGACATCTTTAAAGAGAAAAGCTGGGTTTTTGAAACAACGCCTCTCCACTCTTGTGGCCGCGTTGATCGGCGTAATATGCGTGCTCGCAAATTGATGGGGGAATCGGGTTTAAGTAGGCTCATTCGCAATGGTTATGTGTGTACGTGTGTTTGTGTGTGTGTGTGTATGTGTGAGTATGTTTCAGTCGGCGTGAGTGAGCATTAGCGTGGGTGAGGCAAGACCGATTGAGTGATGTTTTGGTAGTTTGAGTTTTTGTGGTTCCTGAGAGCCAGTGCACGTAGCATTACCACTAGTTATCATGCCCCTATCACTTAATGCATGCCCATACCCCCAGTTCTCATGTCCATATCACCAGTTCTCATGCCCTTATCCCCAGTTCTCATGTCCATATCATCTGTTCTCATGCCCATATCACCAGTTCTCCCGTCCATATCACCAGTTCTCCTGACCACATCACCAGTTCTCAATGCCATATCACCAGTTCTCATGTCCATATAATAAAGTTTCATGAGCCCATTTCACCAGTTCTCATGCCTTTATCACAATTGTAATACCCGTATAACGTGTTCTTATTCCCATATCACTAGTGTCATTCATATAAGTTAGTATCATGCCCCAGTAATTAATGTCTACCCTTTTGGCGTATTAATACTTGAATGAAAAGTAGCCGTTGGTGGTTGAACATTTCTTTTGAGGTCATTTAGACATTTTTCAAGCAATTTATTTTAAAAAGTTGATTGCAGGCAGCTCACACTCCGCAGGAACTACAAGGTAAAGTTCTTCGCGCCTGATTAATACACATTCCTAACTCGTTGCTGTGAGACTTTGAAAGCAATGCAGATATAATCGATTAACAATTCAACCCTTTTTTAAATAAATGCCTTCTCTTAATTTTACATGTATGGAGGTCCAAATTTAAGACATCTGCAGGAGTACGGCAATTTTGATGTCAAGCATATATAGCTTCTACCATAAAGAAAGAAGATGGTCATACATCGGCCATGTATTTCGCATGGACAGCTTGAGACTACTACCCCACAGACCCTCACATGGACAGCTTGTGACAGCTGAACTACTGACCCCACAGACCCTCACATGGACAGCTTGAGACTACTCAACAGACCCTCACATGGACAGCTTGAGACTAAACAGACCGTCACATGGACAGCTTGAGAGTATCCCACAGACCTTAACATGGACAGCTGGAGACTACCCAAAAGACCCTCACATGGACAGCTTAAGACTACTAAACAAACACATGGACAGCTTGAGAGTACCTCACAGACCGTCACATGGACAGCTGGAGACTACCCTCACAGACCCTCACATGGACAGCTTGAGAATACTCAACAGACCCTCACATGGACAGCTTGAGACTACTAAACAGACCCTCACATGGACAGCTTGAGACTACTAAACAGACCATCACATGGACAGCTTGAGAGTACCTCACAGACCGTCACATGGACAGCTGGAGACTACCTCACAGACCCTCACATGGACAGCTTGAGACTACTTAACAGACTCTCACTTGGACAGCTTAAAACTACTAAACAGACCATCACATGGACAGCTTGAGGCTACTACCCCACATACCCTCACATGGACAGCTGGAGACTACCCCACAGACCCTCACGTGGACAGCTGGAGACTACCCCACAGACCCTCACATGGACAGCTTGAGACTACCCCACAGACCCTCACCCGGGGCAGAAACCAAATTTGCCGCCCCACCAAAAAGAAAGATGTTAACGCTATAAAGTAAAAAATAATTAGAAAGTAATAATAAGAACACTATACATTTTTATGTTAAAAAGAAATAATTAAAATTTTATGTTTTTCCTCATGACTCAATCTCTTATGTATCAATATTTTCAGCCATGGCATGCTCAATAGCAAAAATAGCGATAGATTAGGCAATTTTGGTGTATTCGTAAATGATCTTAATTAATTTTTCATTAAAATAATTTTAGACAAGTCTTTTTTATTACCTTGCATTACTTAAGACATTTGTAAGCAATGTTCTAATTAATTATATTATTTTAGGCAGGGTAACTTCGAGCCTAAATATCTTTATAAACTTAAATAAACCACCTAGTCTTGAATTCATTATTTTTTTTACTATTAATGGGGTTAAAATATTCCTTGTCTGACTATGATGATATGGGATATTTTGAATACTCTAATTTGAAGACAAAATTTCTAATTCCAGTAGATTAGCTGGTGTACGAAAATCATGTCTGTTTTCTAAATTCTATATAACTGCCAAAGCCTCACGCGAATTCATACACTAATCTCATCTTATGAAGAAACCTAATTTCTTCCTAACTGTTATTCTACATAGCATGGATACATACATATTTGCTTCGACCACCTACATTTTCTCTCTTGTTCTTTGATTGGAAATTTCGATTAAAATGATTAGGTCTCGACATAAATTTTATCAAATGTCAAAGCATCCCTTAAGTATTCCAATCCATTAGTTCTCTATGAGTAGCCACTGCTAAGAATTTTTTTTGTTGATCACTTTACGTTTGTAAAGAATTTCGGGCATTTTTTAATACTTTGAAAATAAAAATATTTCATTGAGACTAGCAAAGTTCCTGCGTCTGTTCGTGTGTTGAGCTTTTTGTCTGCATCTTTAAGTTAAATAACGTACAAAGTAACCTCAAAATGGCTCCATGGTATATTCAGTATTTTGTATCCTCAAGTCTAAATGTTTTGCTTGTAGAACAATTAGGTATTTCCAACAGTTTATGGACTTAGAAAAGAATGCGTAACAACGCTCAAATGTACTAAAATAGTTGGAGACAATCGTTTCAGTTGGAGTATCATGTTAACAAATTAGGTTTAACTGTTTGAGCGAGTTTGACATGGGATTTTATGTTTTTGTGCCTTTGTTGAACTTTTGTATCCTTTCCAGCCCTTAAGAAGTATTAACACACGTTGGGCCTGTGCAGTCAATTATTTTAAGATCATCATTTATTCAAAATCATTTCAGCAACATACAAATCACATTCACTTTTGCTTGAATAAAATCTTTGAAAGATTCTATAGCGTCTACTTTTTTTATTTTCAATCTTTACATATCACACAACTGGACTTGTTTGATCCTTAAGTAAAATATTTGAAGAGCTATCAAATACAATGGAACAATATTTGGTATCTTGTTACAGAAAAGAAAAATGATTTTTCGTGAACTGTATCTCCTAACATTGCTATGAGCTCAGTTAGAATTTTAGATGACAAGTTTTTACCCCTTTCCCACTATGTTCTTGGAGTGCTCGAACGTACTTTGCAAGCTAATGCATTAGTTCCAGAATATGGCCTTTATTTGCAACAGTATTGCCCTCTCTGTGACCTCAAAAAGGCACATTAAATTTTGCCAGGATTTAATAATGTCAAATATTCTAACAAGAACTTCTTGCCACTTTGTTTTCTCTGTTACAAACAACTAATTGTCGGTCTTTATTAATAATCTATTCTTTTTTTATCCAATTTCTGATTCCTTCCATTTGCAAAAAACTTTGGTAATGTTGAGTAACTATTGAGTACTTATGTTGTCTTTTCTTTTCTTAAAAAAAATTATTTTCACGTTTTAACAATAACAACAAGGAATTTGCCGCCCCCGCCCCCCAAATTTGGTATTTATTTGTGCAAAGGGGCCGTCCATAAATGACGTCACGCGATTTTTGCCGATTTTTGACCCCCCCCCTTTTTTCGTCACGCGACGTCACAAAAAACTTAGACAGCCCCTCTAAAAATACGTCACAAATCTTTGACCCGACCCCCCCCCCAAAAAAAAACACAAAACAACAACTTTATATTCTATTTGAAAATAATTATGTTTCAAATCACTTTTATTGTCATTTAAGTATTTATTATTTATTTAGTGAAGATCTACATTGTAATATCGTAACCCGCGTGAAGCATTTAAAAAAAAACATTTAACCGGCCTTCAGAAAACGAACTGTGTTCAAACATCCTTAGATTATATTTTATTTTAATGCATAAAAATTAAACATTGACTGTTAATAATCACGATTAACTTCTTTTTTTTGGAAAAATATTTACCGGTGTTAAAAATAACATATTTGAAATGTATTTTTAAAAAATCCCTAAATTGACTGACGGGCATCCCGTAAGAAAGAGGTCGTCGAACAGAGGTAAATAACCTCATCTGGGGTCAAAAAGGGAATTCTTGGGGGTAATGCAGACTCATTTGGGACATAAAACATCCACTACAATCCACTAGCTATATTAAAATACGTCATGTATACGTGTACACTTGGAACATATGCCCATTATTGAACCGGTTCCTTCCAGAAAATGCATTTTTTTAAAAATTGACAACTATGTAGATTTCTTACCTACGTACTATACGAAGACACTTAAATCTACCCTACTTTCATTTATATTGACACGAGTGACAATAATCTTAATCCACATGACTTGTCTGTATCCTTTCTGTGATATTTAAAATTAATGCCTTAAAAACTGAGCTAAGAAGAAAAGTTGTTTTGTGCTCCTCTCAAATTGCGATGTCAAGAATTTAACGCATTCAATAAAGTTAATGAATACTTGACTAATTTTAAATGGGCTCATTTACCATTATATCTAGAACAGTGCTTCTGAAACCTTTTAGTATGGCGGACCGGCAGGAATTTTTTCCATTGCACCAGGGACCAGTGCACTATTTTCCCTGCACTGACAATTTTTTCTGTCATTTTTTTAGAACATCTGCGGACCGGCACCGGCACCGGTCCGCGGACCACCACTTTGAGAAGCACTGATCTAGAAGACTAGTATGGCTAGGGGCGTTTGACCAAAAACCAATCGAACAATTATATCAAACTTAAAACGTTTTAAATTCTATCAACTAGATTCCCCCCTTCCCCTTTTAAATGAAAAGGATATTCCGTGTCGTTTTGCCTTAAAATATATACACATAATCCTATTCAGATCATTTTTAGACACTTTTCATGCTTGTAAAACTCACCAGTAGCATTTTCGGAAGGGGGATGACTAACGACGCTCCCCCAAATCCCCGAGTCATGTTAGCAGGACCTAGAGTCTGGGGGTTGGGGGGGGGGATAACGCACACATAAACTTGTATATTTTGGGGTAACGGGAAAAAAGTTCGACTCATGAGAGAACCAAACGGAGCTGCGGTTACATCACAAATGCTTTGCAAACGACGCAGTGTAACGATTTCATATGTTATTTTGTGGATTCTCAAAGTTAAGGATTATAATTAGATTTAATTTTCGTGTCTTGATAGCTTACGCCAACCAGCGTCTGATGGCCTACCGACCGGCACATTGAGAAGCACTGATTTAGTCATTAAATAAATTGTAAGCGACCAAATATTTCAGTGGAAGTTTAATTTAAAGTTACCCTTTTGATGTGACGTCACATTTCTTCAACCCCCCTCCCTCCCCCTCGTCACGCATCGTCACAAAAGTGTGACCCCCCTCCCCCCTAGGTGCGTGACGTCATTTAATAACGGCCCCAAAGTGTTAATTCCACTAGATAAGCCATAAATTGTTTCCACAATGTTGTTCATGCCACAAAACAAAAGACATTAAAATTAAAATAAGCCATAGATCTATAAACGCCAACAATTTTTTTCCGGTAGTTCACTTACGTTAAAATCAAACTTTATTCAATTATAGATACCTGTGCATTATTGTCATACTGTCAGCCCCTATGTTTTCCAGCTCAGTCACATTAGTATCAGAAGACTTAAGATGTATAATGTTTTTTGAAGTTTTGGCATTAGAAGCACTCTCATATTTTAATATAGTTCTTCATTTCGTTTAATTTATTTTCTTGGCTTTTCTTTTCTTTTATTAAAACTGATTTTCACGATTTAACAATTAGCTAATTAACAACGAGGAATTTGCCGCCCTCCCCCCATTTTTACAATAGAGGCGACTGTCAAATTTTAAGAATCAATGAATTTATCACCACATCAGTGTCACGTTATCATACTAATTTAGCCTCTGGTTTTTTTAAATTACAGTAGTATTAGTATCAGAAGAATTTATATCCAGTAAGGAGTTTGAAGTTTTGGCAGTTAAAACTTTTGGATAGTTCCTTTATTTATTTTTTATTAATTTCTTATTTGGCTTTTCTTTAATTTCAATTTTTAAAAAACTCCTCTTTCTTTTCACATTTTCATTTTAAGAAACTAATTAACAACTAGGAATTTGCCGCCCCTGGCAAAGTGCCGCCAGAGGCATTTGCCCCCCCCTGTCCCCTCTCGCTAAGCCACTGCTTGAGGCTACCCCACAGACTCTAACATGGACAGCTTGAGACTACCCCACAGACCCTAACATGGACAGCTTGAGACTACCCTATAGACCATGAAATGGACAGCTTGAGAGTCCCCCACAGATCCTCACATGGACAGCTTGAGGCTACTCCACAGACCCTCACAAGGACTGCTTTATACTACCAGACAGATCTTCACATTGACAACTTGAGACCACCAGACATACCCTAACATGGACAGCTTGCGACTACCTAACAGACCCTCACATGGACAGCTTGAGACTACCAGACAGACCCTCACATGAACACCTTGAGACCACCAGACAGACCGTCACATGGCAACCAGAGGACAAGAGAAAACCAGGCAGACTGAGATAAACTTTACATACCTGGACAAATTTCTTCAGCCTTCTCATTCTCCTCCTTGAATTTCTTAATGAGTGTCACTATGGAGATTCTCGGGTGCTTTTTCCTGAACTCCCGGGACAGTTCCTGTGGGCAAGAAAGTCCCAACGAGTTAACTATTTTATCGAGAAAACAAGAGACAGGCTTATTACCGTCAATTTGAAAATTATTGACATCGACCTTTTACATTTCATGTTTCAAACGATTTTGGCTTTCAATTCTGAAAATTAAAATTATTTCACTTTAAATTTTAAATCAAGTTGTTCTATTTTGTTGTTTTTGTTGTTTTTTAAATTATTATTATTTTTTAAAAACATTTTTAATGTTAATAGGACTCATCTTGAGATAAAAACTTCGAGAGAGACATTTACAGTACAGACTTCGTGTGTATAAAAGAGAGAGACAGAGAGAGATAGAGAGAGAGATAGAGAGAGAGAGATTGTGAGAGTTTGTGAGGGATAGACAGAGAATGGTTGGTTGTAAAGAGCTAGTGAGAAATAGAGAGAGAATATAGGGGTGTTAAGAGAGTGATAAGAGAGTGATAAGTATGGGATGGAAAATAAAGAAAAAGCAGAGTGATAGAGAATATGCGTGTGAGAGAATTAGTGTGAGAATTTTTGAGAGACAGATCTTAAGAGAATTGACGAGAAGAGAGAGAGAGAGAGAATTAAAAAGAGAGAGAAATATTGAAAGAAATAGCGACCAAGAGACAAAGAGTGGAAAAAGGGGGGGGGAGGAGAATCATTGAGGAAGGTAGATAGAAAGAGAGTAAAGAACTTGTGAGGAAGAGAGATATGTACATATATAAAGAGAATTAGCGATGAAGAGATTGAAAGGGACAGAAATGGAGAGAATAGCATGACAGTTTTCATTAAATCTGCTCCGTAATTTTTGTTCATCCATTGCTGATGAGTCCCTTATTATTTCATAATTGAGTTACATGTTAAATAACAATGTCAGCCACTAGGTTATATATTTTTTTTCAATACACAAGCCGTGAATAAATTTTAAAAAAACGACTTAATCCCAACCTGGACTTCAGGGGTCTCAAACTGGAGTCCCATCCGCTCCATGTGCTCTATCAAGTGGACCAGGCCCATGGCCACGTTCTGGAGGATCTGGTCGTGAAAGAGGCGCCTCTCGCTAGGCGGGAACTGGTCGCCGTAGTGGAGCCTCAGCTGTTTGATGAACGTGCTCTTGCCGGCACCTGGACCACCTGGATTGTATGGATGTGAGAATTGCGGGAATTGCCATAGGAATCGTTGGACTAATGACAAGGATATGACGGATTTGAAAGTTGCATGAGGGTGTTATGGTCGATTTGACAGTTACAAGACATGGATAGAAACTGTATGACAGAGATCGTGATAGCATCGTTGTGGCAGCCATCAGAAAGTGACGTTCGAATCAAATATTGAGATTGGAATGGACCTTTCGGCTAATCATAGGGTTTACTCTTAGTCTGCCACGCATAGAATTAGATATTTTAAACAAAATTATTTGGCTCCATCCTTGCCATGACTTTTTATAATGATAATACGATTTATTTGAAGCATGATTCTGGCGGGGCTTGGAGTACGTGAGTATGGCTGGGTGTTGAGCTTCGTTACTCGTGGAGCGAGCGGTTTTAATATGCATTTTAGACTACTGCTAACCAACAGCGTCATAGCCTTGTAATGATAAATGCATTACTAGCTTATTGATACGAGTCAAAGCTGATTTGTTAAATTCAATTTTAAAAATTAATTCATTATGATTAGTCTACGAACGGGTTACGGGTGTACATGCCCAATATAATAGCAATATTTCTAGCAGTGATATTATAGATATTTCTTCGTAGTGGCAAATACAAAGAAGGCAATATTATATTATAGATTTTTATAGTCACAAAAAATTATAAAATTGATTTGATATTTACAAGAAAGGTATACCGTATTATACACATTAAAGAGGCAAAATTATTATGACAATTACAAGAGGGAAAAAAATACATTAATTTGGACAAATTAATAGAAAAGGCTAGCATTAAATGTGACAAATTTTATGACAGGACAACACAACAAACGCTAACAAACAACAATTTTTCGATGTTATGAATTGATTACAAAATGATTGAAAGCCGGTGTTTAAAATAAAGTATTTGTTTTATTTTTTGGGGTTATCGCATGCTTGAATCCTCGCCTTACCCTCCTCCCTCCAAGTTCCCAAATGCGTGCTCATGCGGCCAGAATCTTGTTGCGCTATCGATTGCCTTTAATCCCACAATGCCTTTCCTTTTTTGTGCGTGCGGTGAGTGATCGCCTCATCTTGTGAACCCGGCGTAAGAAGTCCATCAATCACAACATTTTGATTAGAATGGAGATTTTTTAGTTATTTAAAAAAATTTTTTTTAAAGCAAGCGTTAAATTCCAAACCCGCACACCTTGTCTTTCCTGTTCCGTTTCGGGCTCATGCTCAAAACTGAAGTGCCTTGCATGTAGTAGATTAGCCGTTAAACAGCTCAGCATTAAAACGACACGCAACGCAGCGATAATAATTTGGAAATGCAACTCCATCCTTCCGTTCACCGACGGCGTAATTGGATTCGATTCTTGTGTCATTCACATTTTACAAACATATATTTAACCCCAGAAATTATATTGGAGTCATGTACTTACAGAATAGCGTGCATCTCTCATATTTAGTTTTAAATTCTACAACATTCTTTAGTTTGACCCCTGTCTGGCGTAAGGTGGTCAAAACAATCCTTCTTGTTAATACTATTTCAAACTTATTTAGCTTTATGACTAAAGCTTTTATTCAAATTCATTTGAACTTACTTATTCGTTCTCAAATCCAGAGCGTCACGTTTCTATAAAGATTCAATGATCTATTTTATTTAACCAATCAATTTAAATACAGTGGTACCTCTAGATACAAAAGATCCAAGATACGAAAGGCCACTGGAAAAAATGTTTGTTCCAAAATATGAAGAAAAAAAAACAAGATACGAAAAAACGCACAGCTGACAACTCTGGAAATAACGTGACGCCATTCAACGTGCCACAAACATTTCTGCTCTCCTATTGGTAAATTATAGTTGTGTATTCGTGAGTGTCATGCATGCTTTATTTACTGTGTAGTTCGTTTGTTGTTGGTGGCCTAAATTCGTGAATATTTGCGTGAAATCTTTGGAAAAGCGTATTTTTATGGCCATGGCTTCAAATAAATTAGTAATTAATCGACTCACACGAAAAGTAACAGTTCACATTTCTTTAAATATAATTAGGGGTCGTCCATAAATGATGTCATGCAATTTTTGCCGATTTTCGACCCCCTCGTCACGCGTCGTCACAAAAACTAAGACCCCCCACTCTTTAAAAATACGTCACAAAAAACACTTTATTTTCTATTTGAAAATAAGTATGTTTCAAATCACTTTTATTGTCATTTAAGTATTTATTATTTATTTAGTGAAGATCTACATTGTAATATCGTAACCTGCGTGAAGCATTTTTAAAAACATCCTTAGATTATATTTTAATGCATACAAATTAATCATTACGGTTTACTTCTTTGTTTAGAAAAAAAATTATTTGAAAATAACATTTTTAAAATGTATTTTTTAAAAATCCCTCAATTGACTGACGGGCATCCCGTAAGAAAGAGGTCGGCGAACAGAGGTAAATAACCTCATATGGGGTCAATAAGGGAATTCTTGGGGGTAATGCAGACTCATTTGGGACATATAACATCCACTACAATCCACTAGATATATTAAAATACGTCATGTATACGTGTACACTTGGAACATATGCCCATTATTGAACCGGTTCCTTCCAGAAAATGCAATTTTTTAAAAATTTGACAACTATGTAGATTTCTTACCTACGTACCTTACGAAGACACCTAAATCTACCCTACTTTCATTTATATTGACACAAGTGACAATAATCTTAATCAACATGACTTGTCTGTATCACGTATCCTTTCTGTGATATTTAAAATTAATGCCTTAAAAACTGAACTAAGAAGAAAAGTTGTTTTGTACTCCTCTTCAATTGCGATGTCAAGAATTTGATGCATTCAATAAAGTTAATGAATAGTTGACTAATTTTAAATGGGCTCATTTACCATTATATCTAGAATTTCTAGAAGACTAGAATGGCCTGGGGCGTTTGACCAAAAAGCCAATCGAACAATTATATCAAACTTAAAACGTTTTTAATTCTATCAAATAGATTCCCTCCCCCACCTCCCCTTTTAAAGAAAAAGGATATCGTGTCGTTTTGACTGAAAATATCTACACATAATCCTATTCAGATCATTTTTAGACACTCGTCATGCTTGTAAAACTCACCAGTAGCATTTTCGAGGGGGAGGGGGCTAACGACGCTCCCACAAATCCCCGAGTCATGTGAGCAGGACCTAGAGTCTGGGGGTTTGGGGGGGGTTGGGGGGTAACGCACACATAAACTGGTATATTTTGGCAAAAAATATCGACAACTCCTGCCATGAGAGAACCAAACGGAGCAGCGGTTACATCACAAATACTTTGATGTCAACATCAAACGAGGCAGTGTAACAATTTCATATGTTATCTTGTGGATTCTCAAACTTAAGGATTTAAATTAGATTTAAGTTTCGTGTCTTGATAGCTTACGCCAATCAGCGTCTGATGGCCTACCGACCGGCACATTGAGAAGCACTGATTAAAAAAAAAGTCATTAAATAAATTGTAAGGGACAAAATATTTCAGTGGAAGTTTTTATTTAAAGTTACCCTTTTGATGTGACGTCACATTTCATCAACCCCCTCCCTCCCCCCTCGTCACACATCGTCACAAAAGTGTGACCCCCCTACCCCCCTAGGAGCATGACGTCATTTATGGACGGCCCCTTGTATATTTTTTATTGTGTTTTCATTTTTTTAAAATTATATATTTATTTGTTTTATATTGTATACTTTTAAGGATTGAAGAATCCTACTTTGTTTTTCTATAGTTTACTATGATATTTTCCATCTTTAAGTGCTGTTTCTGTGTGGCTTGGAACGGATTATGTATTTTATATGTAAATCTGTCTTCGAGATACGAAAGATCAAAGATACGAAAGCCACCCACTGGAACGGATAAATTTCGTACCTCGAGGTACCACTGTACATATACATTTATATATCTTAATAAAAACTGCAATTTAAAGTTTAATTAACTTGAAACAGCTTTCAATTTATCGTATCTTTCTTAACACATTCTTCCATTTAAATATAGTTTATCTTTGTACCTTAGCCATCAAAAGACGATTTCTTGTATTCTTCTACCTACAGCTTTCAAATTATAATTTATTCTATTTTTTCCTTTTGCGTAGTTCCTTCATATTAAAGTTTGTTGTATTGTTTTACCTTAGCCTTCAAATGACAATTTCTTGTACTGTTTAACATTATCCTCAAATTAAAATTCTCTCTATTTTTATACCCAAAGCCTTCAAACGACGCAACAAATCTTTACTTGGCTGAAGGAAGTGCGACATGGGTCTGATTGAAGCCGTTCATTGGTCTGAATGAGGTTGATTATTGATCAAAACGAGGCTGGGCATCGGTCAGAATGAGACTGTTTATTATTTTAAGAGGAAATAGAATTACCCACAGGAGCCAACTAAGTAGAGTAATAATAATGAATTTTGTTTGGTGTGGGCAAGGGGACGCGGCAAGAGTGTAGTTAAGATAGTATAGATGTCTTGAGTATAAATCAAATATATGGTTTCTATGTTCAGCCATAAGATTTGGTCATACGATTTAGCAATAAGAGAGTAAGCATAATTTTGGAAGACATTGAATTAGGTGTCATGGGATATTTCAGCGCATGACCAATATTAAACTTTAAACTGCGTGTCTGCGCAGCCACGCAAGACATCTGATCGCCACCACCCAGTAGTTTATAGTTACCTTGCAGGCAAAATTTGATAAGGATAAGGATAACATAATATCTGCGTTTTTGGGGTGTAAAATTTGGTCCAAGTCTGCTGGGGAACTTTGCGCAGGAGTTTTGTGTGTGTGTGTGTGTGTGTGTGTGTGTGCGTGCATGCGTGCGCGCGCGCGCACACGGACTAACGAACCTTAGTGGGAACATTGCATATGATTGTGACGACTCATTGCTAGCAAATTCTAATATACCAGTGTATTTTTGTTTTCCATGGTGTGCGATGGCGAAGTGTTGGGGTAAGGGTGTCATGTAATTGGATTAAACTGGTTATGGAATCGCGATGTACTTTTTTTGAAAGTCGGGCTAATGATTGTAAGTTCCAGGTGTTTTCTTGCCATTAATGTGTAACATCTGTGTTTTCATAGTCAATGAGATGATATCCTGGTGTGATATTGTTTGGCGCCAGTCCATCAATGTGTAATAAAATATTTTGATACACGTGTAAATGTATAAGAAAGCAAGACCTATTTCTTTACGTATTCCAAGATCTTCATCGAGCTTTAACAAACAGCCAGGACTGGCCTATTTAAATATCCTCCCAATGAGCCTTGTAGGCCCGAAAAGAACATCAGCTAATTAACCAATCAATAAAATTGTAGCATAGTTATATTATAATTAAATTTGGTGTACATAAGTGTTTGTGCAAGCGCTTAAATTATTTAAATTACGTTAAGTTTCTTTAATTTACCTATGATCAGGATTTGAACCTCTTTCTCCCGTCTCTCGCGTTCTTCATCCAACTGATGGTCAATACTCCTGCTGCGGGCGACTGCGGCCCGACCCCCTTTGCTCATGTTGGCTAGCGAGAATGTCTGAAACAGGAGATAAACATTGTTTGCATCATATGAAAAAAAACCGTACTTTTAGAATGTTATGGCATGAAATGTATCATTTAAGGCTTTACTTATGTTGTCTAGGAAAGAGGACTGAAACAGCAGATAAAAATGGTTTGCATCATATGATAAAATACTTTTAGAATCT
This sequence comes from Ampullaceana balthica, assembly GCA_944989445.1. Taxonomy (NCBI): domain Eukaryota; kingdom Metazoa; phylum Mollusca; class Gastropoda; family Lymnaeidae; genus Ampullaceana; species Ampullaceana balthica. Next base: position 340,491 of record CALYLW010000953.1, on the reverse strand, counting down.
TATGACATAAAAGGTATAATTTACTACTTTGCTCATGTAGGCAAGGAAGAAGGTCTGGAACATGAGATCAAGTTACTTTTCATTATATGAAGAAGAACTGTTCAAATTTAAAGACATACATGATAAAATTATTTAAAACTGAGTTTGTTAAGACAACTAAAACGAAAATAAAATTGAAATAAGAAATACATTCAAGGAAAAATAAAGACCAAAAGACTTTAAAAATGTATAACACAAAAAATATTTTCTAAAATTCCAAATATAATGTTTAATAATTATCTTAATTACTACGACAAATATAGCTAGAAAAAGTTTTAATTTTTTTATTTTGTGAAAGGAATTAGAGAAATTCCAAGAATAAAGCAAATTTTCGGTTAATAATAACTTAATTAACGTCATCAATCTGTTTCTCATAGCATGAATGGAATCATCGCATTTAGCACGGAAGGAGCCGCTAGAAAGTGTCTTAATGTGGGGTTGCAGTACTGAACAGAAAAAACACAGAGAGCGGAGAGGCGTAGTGTGTAGCGGAGCAGTGCAAGTCGGAGCAGCAGAAAGGGGTCAGCATACCATCAAGCTATGAGTGGCAAACACATCTCCCTCATAGAATTGTTACGTCGTAGGTAATGATAGTACTGTATTAGCTTTGACTTTCGGTGAGTTAGAATAAACATTTCTTAAACTCAAATCTACACTTAAAACCCCTCAGACGATTGTAGACAACCTTTATATTCTTTATTAAGTTAAATAACCCGATATTCAGATTAATATTAAAATTAATTTTATTATAAGTTTTTTTTTAATGTTGATGTTGGTTAAACTCTTAAAAGTCCGCGTTTCTTAAAGTGGCTGTGCTTTTATGCAAAGTGGCCCAAAGCAGTGTCATTCAAAGCAAGAGGATTGGTTTCAGAGGCGTCACTAGGGTTGGTGTCACCCAGTGCGGTGTACCTCATGGTATCACCCTCTAACGAATTACCCCATAGACTTTCTAAGAGTCTGTCTGTGCCAAAAAAAACAACAACAACGGGAACATAAAGAATTTTACAATTTGGTGTCACCCTTTGTGATGTTGTCACCCGGTTTTGTACGCAACCTCCGTACGCCACTGTGACGCCACTGATTGGTTTACCAGCCTAACATAATAATTATAAATAGATATTTTCCAGACTAAGCTAACTCCCCCTAACCCCTCCCCCCCAAAAAAAAATAATTAAATAAATAAATAATTTACCAAATCACTCAGTATTAGAATAACCTTTATATCGGTTATAATAATTTCGTTACGCTCAGAAATTTTAAAGAATAAATTTATATCGACTTTAATTTTTCTTTTACTCAGAAATGTAGCAACTATTCCTTTTTATCTCTCGTGCCTTCACCGCTCACCCCATCCCCGGGCTGTGAGCCAACAGTTTTATATAAGGAAGACAACACAAGCCGGGGACGGTCAACGTTCAATGAGAGCCAGATCATGTCTCAGAAAACGGTGGCAGGTGATGAAATAGAAGCCTCTGGCCAAGCGATGATAAAACCGACAAATTGTTTTGGAATACAAGAAGACGTGGAGGACATACACAAAAAGATGAAGTGGAGAATTTCTCTACGTGACTCAAATATTCAGAGTCGTCGCCTTGCTGATGAGGGACCCATCTCTTAACATTTGATTAGGCCCTTTAATAAAAAGGATTTTTTTTTAATCATGGGGTTTCGGTTCTCTAAAGCTGAAAGTAGGGGGCGAAGTGGTTCTTCAAAATTCACGGTAGAGCTAAGTGGATGTGTCCCCATGGCTTTTGACATGTAAATGATAATAAAGGCGGTAAGTTGTTGCTTGGAAATACAATGCAGCAAAAATCTAATGTGGCACTCAAAAAGGGATCAAAACAATTTTTTGTTCCATTCGCATTGACATACACATACAGATCCTCCTGCTTCCTGTCTGGTATTTGGGGAGGGGGGGACGATAGCCTGAACAAGACAGGAAAACCAAAATACTATTTACATTCAAACTCTAATAAACATGCAAGACTGGAATTAAACTGTGGATAAGCTAAGATAATATACATGAAACGATGAGTTTTTTTGTCTCTCCATACTTACGCCGGTGTTTTAATGAATGTCAAAATCATATCATCCTTTACACAGCGTAGGTTATGAATATTTTAATTTTCTATGCCCGAAAATAGCCCAATATTTTATTTTTTGGTTTTCGGCACCCTTACAAATGGATCTTATTTCCCATAATAGCGCCATGCGACCTTAAAACCCCTTACCCTCTCCACAACCATGTAGTAATTAATTATCATATAAATTTGATCAACCAACTTCTCAAGTTTGAGCACATCACCTCTCTCAGCCTCACGGTCGTTTGTCTATAACACGATAGTTAGGGCTGTTAACGATTAATTTAAATTTAATAGTTAATTTTTTAAAAATTAACGATTAATTAATCGTTAATTTCGATTAAAGCCAAAAATTAAAATGTATGATGTCATAAGTAACACTTATTAAACGTTCTTGTTGAAAATCTAAATAAAACTGGAATGTCTTCTTTATATGTCATCGTTTAACCAACGTTTAAAAATACAAGTGTGTTGACATTATTTGGTTCAAGTGATGAGCAAGTCTAATTGACAATATAACCAGCCGAGCCGAACAATCAGTCACATTGAACTGAGGTAACGTGCATGCCTAAAACGGTCTTTGCAAGGAATGACATTATCGTATATCGGTGTTCATTAAGTTTCCACCATTGTAGAGGATTATTTTATTCAGGAACTTTCATCTCCATTTTGTAACGCAGTAATTCAGAAGAGCTGTCCTTATTTTCTATCTCTGAGTTAGACTCCATTACTGCCATTAGCTCAATACGCTTTTCATTGGGTTTGATAAGTAAGCGAAGTGTTAAAACCATGGTAGGCAAACGATTTCTCACAATGGATACAATAAACTTCATCAACATTTTGAACATTTCCGTCAGTCAATAGTTTAAAACCAAAATTTTCGCGTAATCGTCAGTGAATTTGTTATTATTTATCGACCGCTATTTTTTAAATTATTTTTTAAAAAACTTTTTGACTTCCAATAATTTGTAATTGATCGGTCGATTAATCGTTAAAACATAATTTAATCGCTAAATTTTTTAACGTTTAATCGAGAAATTAATCGTTAATTTCCACAGACCTAACGATAGTACATGTATATTTATATCTCACATGCAAACGTGCATAAAAACATAATCTCTTTATATGTTACATTCGTATTTCTACAAAATCATCATCTCCTTACATCTTCCATATTTCTTTAAAACTATTATCCCTCTACATCTCGTTTCCACATTTCTACAAAGCAATAATCTCAACCATTAGTCACCGTTAAAATGTTTATAAAACAATAATCTCAACCATAAATCGCCGTTAAAATGTTTACAAAACAATAATTTCTCCATAAGCCGCTGTCAAAATGCCTACACAATCATCGCCTCTATAAATGACACCGACCATATGGGCTTATGAAAAAAAAACCATCTCAATATCTAATATCTTTAAAAAATAAAAAAAACCGACATCTCTCTATATCTCAGGTCCATATCTCTATACTCTATACCACCACCACCGATCTCTATACGCTCCATAACAAGTGTCTTTAAATGAGATCGTTTTCAGAGGGACGAATCCAACTATGCCGGACAGCCAGTGTGTCATGACAGCGGACCGAGGCTCACGCGGGCAAAGACCACTCAGCTTGTCTCTGTTGTGTTATTGCTCACTTCCGCCGGAATTTCTAATCCGAACAACTTGACATATTCCGGGATGTTTTGCATTGGCCTTTCTTGTGTTTGAGTGTGTGTGTGTGTGTGTGTGTGTGTCGTTTTCTAAACTTTTTAGTTTTTATTTTCAATTTGATATTAAATTTAGACATCTAAATAAAGATAAAAATCGATGAAGATAAAAAAATCGTATTTTAAAAAAAAATGATTCAATGATATACGTAGACATCTTACTTCCGCATGAATTTCTAATCTGAACAACCTGACATATTCCGGTATATGCTACACTGGCCTTCTGTTGTTTGTGTGTTGGTGTGTGTGTGTGTGCTTTTATATTAAAATTTTGTATTTAGTATTTTTAGTTTGATATTAAATTTAGATATCAAGTAATATCAACATAAAGATAAGAATCTTTCGGGATAATTTGTTTTAAAGAAAATTCCTTACGTAGACGATATCAATAAGTCGTTAAATAAAAATACAATTTTGAAAATTTTAATATATTATTTGATAAGTGTTTTTAAGTCTCAAAATGGTCACACACAAAATGTTTAAGTATAGTTACATTTCTATAATAGCCATGCCCTTTTAGATAATAATACCTTTTTTTCTTTCAAAAGTCTCAGAAATTATTTTGTAATAGATCTCTTTGTTCTTTATAGATATTGATCTTAGGCTAACAATTGGGTTGAGGAAATACAGCTGAAAAATTGACCCCCCAGTGATGATCATCCAGAGGAACACGACCACCAATCACACATTGTCATGCCAATACCCTTATTGGGCAGAATATAATGCGATGTTTTGTGAGTGTGTGTATGTTTGTGTGTGTGTGTGGGGGGGGGGAATACTATCTCAAAAACAGCAATCACCTTATTTTCGCAGATCTTGAATTTTAAATAGCGTCTGAAAGTAGACCATCTGCAAGACAACTCCCGCGCATCATAATCCGCGCATTGCCTCCAGCGCCGCAACAGCCCTGCGTGGCGGGGGAACTCTTATAATCATTTAACATGTTTTCTTGTAACAATAGATTTTAAGTTATTCATTCATTGTATTGTAAATATTTTTTCATTTATTTAGTACACTTATCTAGCGCTGTACTCCAACCTGTGGCTGGAGTCTCTGAGCTTTACAAACATTTTCAACAAACTGAGAAAAGTTTTAGAACTAAACATGCAAATCATTGTGTACAATATTGCTTGTAGTCTAAATTTTAATTTTCTTTTAATTTTATAAAATATTTAAAAGAAAAGATTAGTAAATTATGGGGTGTCTTGTTATATTAGATTTCGTGCTATATTGCGGCCAATACGGGTTTTCCATAACGCATGAAAACATTATATGCGGATTTTTTTTTAACATTCATAACACCCGACATTCAGTTGTGGAAGTATTTGCATTGAGCAATCTGTCCCATGTGTGGATGTGAAGTATGATCATGATGGATAGGGAGGTGGCGGGCGGGGAGATGTGCAGTTTCATAAGTGCAGATGACAAATCATAACTCTCTTAAAATCGTGCACCTGGAGTTCAATAATCTCAGATGTTAAAATAAACACTTCGGTTTATCGCCTGTGTCATAACGACCACGACAAACAGACATGCAATTTAAAGCCAAACAGCCTTTTTTTAAAAACAGCAATGCGTCGTCAACTTATAACTGAACTGTCTTCAGCGACAACATTACCACTTACAGCGTCCGTCTTCTTCTTTCTCAGCAAATCCATTTTCGACTCGACGGCGATGACGATGGGGTTTAACTCTAAATAGCAAAGCTATCCACTTTAACACTGCTACCATCGAACAAACATCTATTACTATAATAGGTTGTTACAATTGAATGGAAAATTCTCTTGAACACACAGGTACCCTCTAACAAGCGGTTATTCTAGATCAAAATGTTATACCTTCTGAGAAATAGCTACTCTAAAAAAGACAAATAAAACACAAAACAAAACAACTCTGTGCTGCCCTCTAAAATCCTTGAACTCTAAAACCGTACTCTCAAAAGCAGTTCTACTTTATGAAACCATAATCTCTAACACTTTTCTAATCTCGTAAAACAGTACTTTCTTACACAGTCTTATCCTCTAAAAACTTTACTCTCTACCAGATGCTAAGCTGGAACTTCATGGCTTCGACTAAGCCAAGCCTACTGTGTAATTTAGAATGTAACAATTTAACAGGAGGATATACCCGTCCTCCTGCCAACACCTTTAATAAAATTATGAAATAAAATATATTTAATCCAACACTCAAGGATTGTAATTACTATTTCATTTTCTGTCAGAATATTGTCAATACACACTATACATCCCCAGAAGTCACGCGGGAAAAACGTCTGACTACACTGACATCATTTTGTTTTGGGAACAAAAAAATAGTTGGGATAGTTGTGTCAGCAGCACTTGAAGAAACCGTGCACATCTGAAGCACCGTGACACGGTAGACTTTGGTAAACAGCCCATCAAATACGAGTGGAGCTTCGGACGTGATCCGTGGTTGGCTGACAGCAACACGAGGGTTTTAATGGATTCAAGTACGTAACATGTATTTTAAACGGTGTCGTATTGAAGGGTTATTTTGAGGCCGAGATGTAGACTACTAAGGTGCTTTACGTTTTTAAAGTGTTGTCTTGGTTGTGACACAGTATTAAATCACTCAATATGTTGAAGGTAGGTATAAACTTTAAAAAAGACAACATTAAACAATTCTACTCAGTTTTATTTGTAACTATTTTGTGTGTGTCCCATAACCTCGTGGTCGTAGGGGGTTCCATTAATGTTTCATTAGAGTTTTGGGGCTTGGTAGACTTGGGCGGCGCCCATCTCTTCTCAAAGTCAGCGGAGGACTTCTTAGCGATATTCATATATCAATCTTTATAATGTGGCTTTAGCGTGGGCAAGATCCCACGCACCTAAGCTTGTGAGGCGAGCGCACTACTGACTTCGCTATCCACCCGCGAAATTAACTATACCTATCTTTTAATCTCATTAAGGTTTTTTTAAATATAAAAAATGAACCCAGGGAACTAGCTGATGGTGTGGGCAGCGAATACCAACCGTCCCGGACAGAAATTTTATCAAAGAATTTCTTTTTAAATCCCTTACTTCACCGCCGTCTCTGTCTCTCCGTCCTTCTGTCGTTATCTCTCTCTGTCTCTCTCTCTGTCTGTCTTGGCGGGCGGAAAATAGAAGTCAAAAATGACCCACTTTCTATGATTCGATCGAGCTGAAATTTGGCACACGGACCCGTCGTCACTTAACAATGCATCGTATCAAAATTTCAGATCGATCGAACGTACCGTAATTAAATTAATGCATTTTTAGTTTATCCTTATTTAACGTATGTAATTCAAATTCACTGTTTGTTATTGTTTTTTCTTCCACGTGAGAGTTTGATTCGACGCGTTGACGTCGACCGTCGTGCCGACACCCCCTCACGTCCCATCCCCCGTTATTAAAGACAGGGGACATCACTCGGTGTCAGTCTGTAAATGTTTGTCGCATTGGAACATAATCAATAATTTTAGTTCTATCTCATATATAAGGGATTTATAGTCAAAAAACTTTGTTTTTACGGGTCTTTTTTTTATTCTTCCGTGCTTTCCTGGGGTGAAGTCTGTTTGTTTACGTTTTTGTTCGGAAGTTTCAATTTTTCATGTGGTATTGTAACACAAGCAAATTATGTTGTTGTTTTTTGGGTTTTTTTTTGTTGAAACAGGCTAGTTCATACAATGAAAGGGTGAGTTAATAAGATCACAACTACTTTTAAATTATTTTTACTCTAAGTAAAAAATACTTTAATTAGTTTAGTAGTGATTGAATAAAATATGGAAAGCCGGAAGGTAAATAATGTACCTTAGGCCGATAATTTAAATATTACAATTTTAATACTAAAAAGGGGAAAATGTGTTAAGATTTAAAGAAGAGAGGGGGGAAAAATACATTTTGTCAAAAATATTCCAAAATTAAAAAAAATAATTTAAAATTCCTTAAAATGCAGAATAATCAATCTATTCCTGAACCAAAGCAACGACATAGCCGAAACGAGAACAATGTGGCGAACGAAAGCGGAAACTCACCTGAATTTCATATGAACCATAAGGCACCAGACAAAAAGTAATTTAAAAAACACACTTTTTGATTTTACATTGTTATCCCCAAAAGTGGACTCTGCCGCAACATGATAATTAAACGCACGTGACTTGAAGCAAGCTTAGAACTCGACTGTCGTCACGCAAGTAATAATAGTTAAGCAAGTTTAAAGATGCTACATTGTACAAACTAAGCTCTTTGTATGTACGAGACTTTCTGATGTACATGAGGGAAAATCATCATTGAGACTGAATCCGGCAGGGACTTTGGAGCAAGGCATCCAAACCACCTGATGTCTATCAAACAGGAATATCGGTCAAGCAGGTATATTGGTCAAACATGTAAATTGGTCAAATACAGGTATATTGATTTAATCGTGTAGGGGCCGTCTATAAAGTACGTCACGCTCCAGAGGGGGGAGGGGGTGTAAGAAAGTGTGACAGTTTGTGACAGGGGGGAGGGGGGAGTTAAAAATGGTCAAAAATAGCGTGACGTACTTTATGGACGGCCCCGTAGATCGTTAGTGTGGGAGGGGTGGTCCGCCCCTGATCGACATTTTATCGATTTGGAATGGCGGCATTTCCAGTCAACTACTGAATTTTTAAAAAAATATTATTTAAAAAAAGATATTCTCAAATTAAAAATGAGAAATATAGCTGATTTAAAGATTTGGTAATTATACAATTTTAAATAATCCTTTTTAAAGTTAGACGAATGTCCTTTTTTTCTTCTTCTTTTCATCATTGAAATCTCAGTTGCGTATCCCATCGATTTTTAACTACTCCAAGGGCTGAAAAAGCATCAAAAATTAGGAAACAATTAACATATATACAGGTTTATAAGTAGTAAAAAAAAATTAAAAAAACGGATAACATCTAAATGTTAATAAATAAATAATCTTTAAAAAAAATATATATTTAAAACTATTTCATTTTTTCTATGCACTTCATTGGTATTTTTTTCTGTAATGGAATGGCTCGACTACATTTTACTTTCACCAATAGGCGTTACTCACCCGCAACTAAATCTCATCCAGTATTCCAACCACCACGACCTCACCATCAGAGGGAAATGTCATGTAGCACTGTCTTTAATTTGTATTTCCCCGGACTGACATTCCCCCCCCCCACACACACCACACGGTACACTCCAGCGTATCCTACCCCAACCCCGTTCCACCCATCTCTTCACCACGCTAGCACCAAAATAGTTTAGTGCTGTCTTGGTCATGACCGAATTCAAGTGGACATCAGGCGATTAACGAACATTGTGTGTTTGTGTGTGTGTCTGTGTGTGTGTGTGTGTGTGTGTGTGTGTGTGTGTGTGTGTGTGTGTGTGAGAGAGTATCAAAACAAGGTCAAGGTCAATATAAAGCACTTGTCTCAAAGTTGATTAATCTAAAAAAAAATTAACGTCGAGTGTAAAGTTGTTGTTTGTTTTAGAAAAATGATAGAATATTTTTTACACGAGAAAAACAGTGTTTATAGCACATTCAATTAAAATTCTACTATTGAGCACACTAGCACACGAAGAATTTGTACCAAAAAATTTCTCTCAGAAATGAAGAATTTGTTAATTATCGGACAACATAACAACACAATGGGTAATGGGATTTCAAAATCATCTAAACCTCACAAACTGTTAACATTCACTTGATCCACGTCAACCAAATGTAACATATCATCCTCTAACGTGACAGAGCATTAACGCAATCAGTTGATTTCATCTCAAGAGTTACTATAGAACTCTCAATCTTGGAAAATTATGACACATTTGTTTTTTGTTTTGTTTTTTATTTTATTTTTTTGCCTTGTATCTTTTAAACGTACATATTTAAGAATTAAAAGTATACCGAAAACAGCAGCAACGCAAAATAAAAAATAAAAAAAAGCACCAAAAAATTTTAAACCAAAAAAAAAGGACATTGGTGGGCCGAATCAGCGTTAAGGCCTTACAAACCCATCCCGGCTTATATAAGGCCTTCCAAACTTCAATTGTCCATTATCTAAATTATTATTTTAAAATTATAGTACATTACTGTGAAATATCAGAGTCCTTGCACAAGTTATTCAATAACACTGCGCCCCACTCACTCCTTTCATCTTGCCTTCCCATGTGTTTCAATGCTATATGCACAAAATATTTTCAAGCATCGGTAAACGTTACCAAAGTGTTAAAGGGATGCAATCTGCGTGCCATGAATCGCGACGCCTTCCGGCAAGATCTAAGTGTGGCCGTGTCCCCTGACCTCAGCCCCACTTTGGATAAACTGAATAGTACGCTACTCTCTGTGCTGGACTTACATGCCCCTGTCACCCGCCACAATGTCAAGTCAACACGATCAGCTCCGTGGTATTCAACAATAAGGGAAGAACTTCGACGCGCCAAGAAAGCTCGACGTATAGCAGAAAAGACTTGGTTGAAGTCGAGACTTGTCGTCAATAAGCAAATTTATTCCGCTGCCAAGCGATGTGTTACTAATATTGTACATCAAGCAAAAACATCATATTTTAATAATAAAATAATTACAAGTTGTACTAGTAGGCAATAACCTCAGAGGGAGTGGTAAAGCTATGGTCCTTCCCTCTGTGTATCCCTTGCATCAGCAACCAGATATATTTTGTAACTTTTTAATCAACAAAATTGCTAAAAGTTCGTGATGAACTTGACAGAACTTTGTTGCCACCACATGATTTATCTCCTTCTTATGCTGTGAGGTCAAGCTTTGATATGTTCCAGCCTGTTACGGAAAATGAGGTCAAAAGTATTATTCTAAAATCTAAGCCAACGTTCTGCCCTCTTGATCCCATCCCCACTCCACTATTGGTTGAGTCATTAGATCTCTTACTCCCAGCAATAACTAATATAGTTAATGAAAGTCTAAAATCTTGCACCTTTCCTTCATTATGTAAATCTGCTATTATAAAACCCTTGCTGAAAAAACAAGGGTTAGATCAAAACAATTTAAACAACTATCGACCTGTGTCTAATATTTCATTTTTGTCGAAAGTCATTGAAAAACTAGTCTTAAAACAACTTTTTTCTTATCTAAATGACCACATTCTTCTAAGTCCTAATCAGTCGGCCTACAGACCTTCTCACAGCACAGAGACCACCCTGTTGAAGGTAACAAATGACCTCCCACTCGCACTGGACAGTAGGAAAATTTCTATATTGGTCTTCTTAGATCTTAGTGCAGCTTTTGACACTGTCGACCATCAAACACTGCTGAAAACCCTGCAAAATTATTTTGGAATTTCTGGCTCAGTTATGGCTTGGTTTCAATCATACTTATCTAACAGATCACAGGTAGTATCAGTAGATGGCTGTATCTCTCACAAAGCTGACTTGCTTTATGGTGTGCCTCAGGGCTCTGTTTTGGGTCCGGTACTTTTTGTACTGTATACAAGGCCACTACTTCTACTGCTCGAAAAGCATTCAGTTAAAAGCCAATCATTTGCAGATGATACTCAGCTATATACTCACACTGATCCCTCTAATATGGACTCCGCTGTCCAATTGATGCAAGAGTGCATTGGTGAGGTAAAGTCTTGGATGACGTTAAGCAAACTCAAGCTGAATGATGACAAGACTGAAGCACTTCTATTTTGCAACAATAAATCACGCAGTACTTCGTCTCTTCCGAAGTCAATTCACGTAGCCAGTTCGGATATTCTGTTCACAACATCGACTAGGAATCTTGGCTACATTATTTCTGACAACATGTCTATTAACTAACTTCATCAATCACATCTGTCGCTCTGCCTACACAGCCATTCGTCAGATCAGCTCAATCCGTCATTACTTAACAGTTAGTGTAACAAAAACTCTAGTCTGTGCTCTTGTACTAGCTCGTATGGATTACTGCAATTCTCTTCTGTCAGGTGCGCCAAAACAATGCATTGAAAAACTACAGAAAGTTCAAAATTCAGCTGCCAGACTGGTGCTCAAGGCAAAAAAACATGACCATGTTACTCCACTTCTTCGCTAACTTCATTGGCTGCCTATACAAGCCCGTATTGATTTCAAACTGGCCGTTCTCTGTCACAACTTCTTTTCGGACTCATGCCCATCGTATCTTACTGAACTTTAATCGGTCTACTCACCCACTCGCCAGCTACGATCTTCTGCAGACACACGCGGTCTCTCTGTTCCTACGACACGCACCAAAACATTTGGTGAAAGGTCGTTCTCTTTTTGTGTAGCCAAACAATGGAATTCTCTACCATTACACATACGTAGTATTCAAACAACCAAGTCCTTCAAGACTGCACTTAAGACACATCTTTTCAAAATTTATTTTTCAAAATTAATGAAACAACATTTCTTGTAAATGATTAACGTAGCTTATGTATAATGTACTGTAATTTTTGTGTTTGTTATGATATGAAAGTTAATTTAATACTTATAGGTATGTTATTTCTTTAATGTAAAGCGCTGTGAGCCCAGTTCCTTACTGGGATAAAGCGCTATATAAATAATCAATTTATTATTATTATTATTATTATGCAATGTACTGGACCATAATAGCCGAGCCAAGGTCTTACTGTTTTCAAGTACATTCACAGAATGACTGTGTTCACGTAGTCTCAGTTTATGACTTTGGTCTAGTTGGGTCCATGTAGGTCTGATTTCAAGTGATTCATTGTAGAACTATGTTGAAGTGTTTTTACTGTAGGACTGTGTTCAAGTGGTTTCTTTGAAGAACTACGATCAAATTCGTTTAAATGAATGACTTTTGAAGTAGTTTCACCGTACAATTGTGTTCAAATTGGGTCACTGTAGGAGTGTGTTCATATGGAGTCACTGTACAGCTGTGTTCAAGTCGTTTCACGGTACAACTGCGTTCAATTTGGGTCACTGTAAGACTGTGTTCAGAAGGAGGCAGCGTAGAGCTGTTGTCAAGTCTTTTCCCTTTAGAGCTGTGGTCAAGTAGTTTCACTGAAGGACTTTATTCAAGTACAGTTGTACAGTTTTTAACGTACTTAATGAACTTGGAAGTGACAGCAGAAGTCTTATAGAATTAATATTATTTTGAAAACATACATGAATTTGATTTAACTTGAATTTGGAAACTGTAGAAGAACTTTATAGGTCAAGTAACAGGACCTAACAACTGGTTAGGTTAACAACTGTCTTTAATCACTCTATACAATCTACGGGGATCAACTGTAAAACCAACCGCCTATGCAGCTCTTATGCAATCAGCACTGTTTACATCTTGAACCGTACATTTATAGTCAGCTCTCCTCCAAGTTCATGACCACGCACGCTTACAGTTCACATCACAAACCACGTGTTTCATACTAGGTCATGTCCTTGCATGCTCATACAATGTAAACACAACAACACTTCTCTCACAGAAACTTTAAAATATGCTGATTAGAAAAAACTATCATCACAATGAGTACGAGGAGACCCGAAATTTTTCAGACGACAAAGAATTTGTTTTCCAAGAGGCAATCAACAAAACTGAGACATACATCACCAAAAACAACGGAAAAAACGTTATCGATCACCAGAGAGAAAAAAAGTCGTATGTTCAGTAACATATAATTCGTTTTGAAATTGTTTTACGTTACGTGGCCTGTGTACAGGAGTGGCCTTTGGGGGTGGCAGCTTGGGCAACGCCCCAGGCCCCGCGCTTAGGGGGGCCCCGCGTTTCAGACTTGAACCTATATTTTAGTAACAAAAGAGACGGTAGATATTGCACTACTGAGTTTGCGCAAAAATTGATCAAATTTAGGGGGGCCCCGCGGGGTCATTGTTGCATCAGGCCTCTCGCGTACCTAAAGCTGCCTCTGCCTGTGTATGCCGACAGATATAGTGGAGCTATAAATATTTTAAACGTTCAAAATTTCAATAAAACACTTCCTAAATCCTTAGCCTACTTTTTTTTCTCGTCAAAGTTCTAAATTATCAACACATTTCTGTGGCAATTTTATGAGCAGCTTGTCAATAGTGTTGAATTCACCTGGATCACTTCTTATTATTTCCTGGCAATGGTTGAGTATGTTGACTAAATGCAGCTTCCAGCATTTTGCTAATCGCGTTTGTCCCTCATTCGCGCCACAAAATTACGCCGCTGCCTTGGCAGCAATGGATATATAATTTTTAATTCCAATTTTGCAATTGTGGGTGGAAGAGCGTGAGAAAAAAACAGCAACAACCCTGCCATTTATCTGAATCAATGGAAACAATCAAGTCGCTGTTCGGCTTCGTCCATACCACGGTCAGGGGCCATAGTTTACAGAATGTTTTCAACAACATCTGAACAACGCACGTATTGAGTTTATAAGAGTGGATACAAGCCTTCACTGCACGTAAATGTGGAATCTAGCGATAGAAGAAATTAACTGTCACAATTCTAAGTACAGGGACTCACAGACCGCTGATAAGTATCTATGAGATGATTTCCCATAGCGGTAGCAAGGGGATGGGCTGTGTGGGATCACCATGCTATTGAGTTAGAACGTAAAGGAATTTAAAAAAAAAGAGCTAGTATATTTTATTGTGTATATATTATACAAAAAAATTTTTGGTTAAGAAAGAGTTTGAAAGCTCGACCCTCCCCCCCCAAGAGAATGTCATATATTTAGTGTGTTTTTTTAAAGTGACAAATTCTTTTAAAAACTAGACTGTAACCCTCAGAAAATATTTTTAAAAACTAGACTGTAACCCTCAAAAAAGACTTTTATACAACCACGATTTCGATGCATTTAAAATTAGAAAATAATGTCGTTATTTTTCATGCATTACGCATAGAAAGACTAGGCAGACGTGAAAAACTCTTAACATGAATTGACAAAAAAATTCAATGAAGTGTTGGGCTTTTTGTGAGATTGATTTAGTGATTACCCCCAATCGCTCTTGGATACTCAACAAAAGACTTTTCAACTGCCCTGAACTATTTTAACATTCTAATATCATAAACGCACTTTTTAACCGTACGCTGCAGGCATTATGAGGCTTGTTGAGGTGAGACGACGAATCCCTCTATAAGTCATCTTTCACCAGCCTCAATATCCCCGTCCTAAAGAGACGGGAAATCAGTGGTGACATGACAGACAAGCAGGGGACAAAAAAACTCGCCGAGGGAGGAGAGGAAAGACGGAATTACATCTCTATCGTCCCACATGCCGGACAGGATTTGAATGAAGAAAAAAAAGGGGAGGATTGAGGTAGAGATGGTGTAGGGTTGTGGACGAGGCTCTGAAGTCGGAGCTGAGAATAAAAAAATAGAAAAATAACTTGATTTGTTGGAGCAAATTGGGACATTAGTGCTGGGTGGATTTACCCTATTTTTCAGAAGCGATAGTCCTCGATTTTATTTAAGTGAGTCAATGATTACTGTGTAATTGTATTTTGATACAAATTATTGTCTCTTAAAATTCCCTACCAAAAAATAGGATCTTTCGAAACATAGAGAATAAATACAGTACCAAAAGGAGCCTCTGGTTAAAGTGCTGACGAAAGAATGCGGATAGCATTTCAATTTATTTGCAGTCTTTGGCTAATACTAGAAACGGAACACTCAGCTTCGAATCTGTATTCAAATAAAAACCTTGACGTAGTTCAACAGATGAGGAAATAAAACAACAATATTTTCACGAAAATATTGTTTACCGTGACCCATGTACCTAGACACCTACATGTGAGCACCACATAAAAGCTAGAATTTTTGTATGCCATTACAATTTAGATGGAGAATTGTAGCCTAGAAAATAATACGTTTGGCTCGCCTTGAAAATTTGACAGGGTTTCGTTGCCCTTATAACTTTATGCGGAATAGGGCTGCTATTACACGTATACAAATATATAATAAGGTGACATTATTTATTATGAGTACGTCTATTAGATTTCATTGAGTGGACGTCAAAGAGAGAAACACGTTAATTAGACTACATGAAAGGACTCATTGCCTGGCCACCAGGTTTAATTAACTGCTTGGCTCGAGGTCTTACTGTCCGGACATGCACATCGATCTATAGGAACCAATTTGATGCGGCTGATTGATGAGAAGATTCAATAGGAATAAGTTTGGTTAGAGGGTAGATAGAGCTGTTAATCTAGTAACAGCTGTTTAGAATGTCGGAAAAACACATTCATTCGTTCAGACGAATACAGAATTAGAAAAAAAATAACAAGAAATCAGAATTAGGAGATGTCTGTGGAGATAATGATTAAAAATTGCTTAGGTGACATTGCACTGATTATTGTACATCAATATTGTAATTATTTTATATCACAGAACTAAATGTTGTGCGAGTTGAAGGAGCACTATATTTTCACTTTTAAACAAAATTTGTCTTGGTAAACAATAGTAAACGCTATGTGTTACAATTAAACACTACGCAAGTTATAAAGAACACATTAAGTCATTTATGTTACACTTTCTGTTAATATCTTAAAAGTTGTTGTGGTTGCTAAAGTAGAAAACAGTGTGATAACCATAATGAAATGTATCTGAAAATGGAGCAGTTTTCCAAATATTGAGCATATTCAGTGATATAAAGAACAGCTTCTGTAAACTAAAGAACATATTTTGTTAACTAAAAAGCAGCTCCTTTTTTGTTACAAAGTAAAACAAAGTAAAAAAAAACAGTTTTTGTTAATGATAGGAATCCTTACGAAAACTTAAAAGCAATTTTATCCAATAAAAAACAAATATTGTTGAGTCTTATTTTCAGCATTTTATGACCAAAAAAAAAGAAAACATATTAAAGTCTGATGTATAGTGTGAGGTCGTGTAGATGTAATTTGAATTTGCAAGTTCATGGAAAGCAACCCCATAACCTAGAATGATCGACCGAAATGGCATCGAGATGAGATTGCTTTCATTTGAGTTAAAAGGTCAGTTTCCATTGCTCGGCTCCATTACGAATCATTGCTAGGAGTAATCCTCAATTTGTTTTCTATGCAATTTTTTTTTAAGAAAAGGAAAGAAACGGAAGTGGGCATCGAAGCCTGGTTTGTTAAATACCAGAAAAAAAATAAAAAGACAAAGTGAATGAGAACGAAAGAGATTTGCTTGATGCTATTTACAGCCCAGAATTTCATTCTCTGAAGCCATTCTGAAAGCAGACACCAACAAAGAAACCATTTCTCAAGAAAAAGAAGGTATCCTGAAAATTTACAAATGTTTCACTTAATGAAGGGCCGAGTGCATGAATGTCATTAACTTTTCAAATACTCACTTCTCCTACCACTTTATTTACACAAAAAAGTAAATCTAAAAGTAATATTAAATTTTAAAACAAAAGAAAAAAAAATGAAAACAAGTAAGAAAAAATTGAATGAGTATTTAAACGCAATTTCCAACAAAAAATTTCCGATATTTTTTTTTCAAGGGAAATCATTCTAGATTACATTAAAAGTCATTTCAAACTAAACAAAACAATCGCTATCAATTGCTCACTTTGGCAAATTTTCTCTTTGACGTCATATCCCTTCACGCCACGTCACACCAAGAATGTATCAATATAATGCGCACCACACAACAATCTAATATTAGCATTCACAAAGCGGGAAAACCCCATTAACTATCATTCTACATTACATTAAAAATCATTTCAAATCAATAATTTTCGGACTACACAAGATAATTGCTTTCTATAAATTTCAGCTAAAATTACGGGAGTCGAACGAAAAATGATTTTTCAAAAATTCCTTCTCCAACATAAAAATTGTTCTAAATATTATTAGCTATAGTTTTGCGTTTGTTTCAACCAGATAGATGTTATGGTTGGCGAGAAATTGACAATATACTGACATTTTTTCGTGTTATTTGTGTGTGGATTTTCCAGGAAATCCAGTAAACCTTTCAAGTAATTTTTTGTTGGCTGTTGCACATCCTTGGGACCTCCTTAGCATATTTGCAAAAGACCCGAACCCTCTATCTGGTATGGTTCAGGAGGAGATGCATGTGCAAGCACGAACAGTGAACAGACATTTCAAATGTATAAACGCAATTCCCAAGGGAAATTGCGTTACAAATGAAAACCTTTCAATTTTCCCACTAAGTTTCGTTGATCAGTGTGGGGGGAAAAATCAACAGACAAACAAACCCGTGTGCAAAGTTGCCAAGCATCCATCTTTTGTGCTAAATTTTAAAATTTACAAACGCAGACATTATATTATCATTATCAAAATTTGCTTCGCGGTAACTAAAAACTAATGCATGGTGTCGATCAGATATCTGCGTGGCCGCGCAGCTTAAAGGGAACATTGAACAACACTACAAGTCTTGTTGGTTTTTGTGAGCTAATTGGTCTAAATAAAACAGTGACTCCATCAGTCTTTTACCCAGTCAGTGGTATAATCCAGTAAGTGATTTTTTTTCCGGTCAGTTATTGGTTAAGTAATTGGATTGCCCAGTTAGTGACCTGGTCCAGTCAGTATGTTGTTCCAGCCTGTTAAATGCTTTTAACAATGTATATGGTCAAGTCAATACTGTTGTGAATTAAGTGTTTGGTTGTAAATATAAAAGTGAATCAGTATGTTCTTGTTTTTCAAACATCCAGGATAATGGTCAAAATTCAAAGGTGTCCATCCAGGATAGAGTGCAAACATCAAAGATGTCCCATCCAGGGTAGAGGTCCAACATCTAAGTAGTCCAGAGAGCTAATGAAAAGGGTAAAAGTAGGATGAAACTGCAATGAGGCGGTTTAAAAAAAAAGTTCTATACACATTGAAGGTATACGTATACCTGACATGAAGCCACACACACGAAAGGGTCGGCAAAAATCCTTCTTCGTTCGCGGAAGAAGGTTTCTTGCCGACATGGTCGTCGTTTTGTGGCGTCCTGTTAGACCTACGTCTACCCTGTTTATCTAACATCCCCCCCCCGAGAATTAAGTCATCGAGTGGCATTGTTCTAAACAGTGAAGTGGTCCAAACTGCAGTGAAGCACTGTCTCAGTAACGTGATACAAACAACATTGCGCACCAGACGCAACACAACTTAAAATATGCGCGAATGAAAACTATGGTAGGACTATCAAAGATAAGTTCTGCGAGAGACAATAAAAAAAAACCTACATTAATATGATTTTAAATGTTTAACGCTAAAAATATATATTTTTAAAAATAACTAACAGACGAAAAAAAAAGTGTGCCGGAGTCTGTCTATATGAACGATTCATGTTTCAAAAGTACTACAATTGAACGTTAAACGGAAGGTCATGTCCCAGCCCGGAAAGCGCCAGGTCTCATTGTGTATTGTTACTATTTTTGGACTATGTTTTGATGAAGCAATGTTTTAATCCCAAATGTAGAAGCCAAAAATTCTTCTTCAAACTGGTTTGGTACAATAACGTTAAAAGTAATTTTCTGTTTTAACAAAGTTCGCTAAACTGACTGAAAATTTAGAGATGCGCTCTAACAGAATAATCAAATATATTTTGAAAACTGTTTCGACTAAAGAAACTGGATATTAAAAGATTTCCGTCTTAAATTGAAAAAGCTCTTTGAAACTCGATAGTTCTTTTTTTATTATTCATTATGAGAAAAAAAAATCTGCACTGACTTTCTTTGCAGAATGAAATTTAACGCTATTTTAATTTTCAATTCTTTGATTTTCTAATTTCTGTAAAAATTTTGTTTGTAAAATTATATTTACTTCATTATTTTTTTAAGTATTGGATTTTAAATGCATATTTTATGGTTTGCAGTCATAACTGCATCTGTAAAAAAAGAAGTACGTAGTCAAGGCGGTGTTGGAACGACACAGATCACAGATGCGGCGAGGCGATTTAATGAGCGTTCTTTTTAAGGTTCGATTAAAATCCTAATAAACGACATTTTAAGATGAAGGTGAATCTAATCGAAAGATTGTATCTTGCATGAAAAAAAACAATTGATCGCCTATACATTTTTTGTTGCAAATTATGTGTGTGTCCGAAACATTAAGTTCCAAGAAAAAGAACTTATTTGCATACTTTCTTTGTTGCCGTCACATATTCTCGAGTGTTCTGTTTTAGAATAACTCTCCAGCTAGAGAGTTCTATAAACGCCAATTTAAACTTGACCAGAAAGATAGCTGCACGTGCACTAGTGGAGAATGGCTATAAATAGATCTAGACACAGAGAGCGCCATTAGAAGCTGTCATTCAGTTTAGATTGTCATAAAAATACAACAAGCAGATATTGACATTTCATCTTTAAAAAGCCACTAAGTGGGGATTGGCTGGGTGGGTGGGATCGCCTGAGTGGTAAAGAAATAACATGGCAAATTGACGAGGTAGTGTAAAGGGCGGTTGTCGTAGGGAAATGTTAAGCAAACACAATCAAACTCAGTATTGTTGAGGTATTAAGTGTGTACGATTGGTAAGGGGGATAAGTCGCAAATGTACCATCTCTTTATTCACTCCCACTCCCCACATGTTATAAAATTGAAAAATAATAAAATAATGAAAGAAAATCTTTTATTAAAAAGGACACGCTTTTATTTACATATAGAAAGTGCACTAAAAAGAAGAAAATACAATTTTTCTATGAAAACATGTGAAATCGGCGAACCTATCTACTGCACATAAAAGCGTTGGGCGCCCATCACAAATCATTTCTCATTGCAACTATTCTCTTACATATAGATGAATATTTCTAATTAATGTGATAGTCGCATTTATATGATCAAAGTTGTGAAACTTTTACTGTTTATTAATATTCATACAATTTTGTTTTTATGTTTCGCAGCCTTGATGTACACGATAGAGAGTTGTGATGAGCGCCCCACGCTTTTATGTGCAGTAGATAGGTTCACCGATTTCACCTGTTTTCATAGAAAATTTTTATTTTCTTCTTTTTAGTGCACTTTCTATATGTAAATAAAAGCGTGTCCTTTTTAAAAAAAAGATTTTTTTATATTATTTTATTTTCTACTTTTTAGTATCAACATTTTTAAAAATTGATTTTTCGACCTTATCAATTCAATTTAATTAGATAAACTTCATTGTCAATAACTTAAATGTGATAGTGGTAAAAAGAAAGATTATTCATTATAAATTTATGTATAATACAAAAAAACAAACACATTTTCCTTAACTGAAAATTGAACCACGTACCCCCATGTCGGCAATCGACCACGCTCATATTTCGACCAGAAAGACTTCTTGTTGAAAGTCCTTTTTAAGTTATAATAAAAACTCTTTACCACCCATATCTGACGTCAACACATTGAGATTAATTGTATCCCTCTAGGGCGAATTGAGGCATGGTTTATTGATGCGAGTGATAATATTTTATATAGACAAAAACTAAAAACTAAAAGTGCATTAATTTAATTACGGTACATTTGATCGATCTGAAATTTTGATACAATGCATTGTCATCCATTATCTATATGTGTTAAAATTTTGAGATCTCTATGACCATCAAAAGTGGTTTAGTTTTACGTTACAAGATTTGAAGGAATGATGGATGGATACAACATACAAACAGTGTGACTTAAATAAAAGCGTGTAATAATAAAAGCGTGCAAAATATTGTTAATTAGTGATGTCAAAAGCGACGTGAAAAAAGGTG
The DNA here is from genome assembly GCA_944989445.1 of Ampullaceana balthica. Taxonomy (NCBI): domain Eukaryota; kingdom Metazoa; phylum Mollusca; class Gastropoda; family Lymnaeidae; genus Ampullaceana; species Ampullaceana balthica. The sequence continues at coordinate 319,102 of CALYLW010000953.1, read as the reverse complement.
GTGGGGAGCTACCACCCTCTTTTATCCTTTTATCTTATCTTATCTGTTTACAGACGCTCCTTCTATATAGAAGATTATTGCGTCCTACGCTTATCTATGGTTTGTGTTTAGTCCTGCATTTTTATTAGAGATTTAAATGTTGATAAAGTGTTGGTTTTCCTGGATTCTTCAGGCAACCCATTCCACGCCCGAATTCCGGACGGGAAGAAGGAAAACTTGTATGTGTTTGTTCTTGCATACGGAATAAGAAAGGTGTTTTTATCCTTATGTCTATCTGAGGGCTGTATTAAGTTATCTTTGTGTTGTATTTCTAAATTAGAATTAATTGCTTTATGTATGATTACTACTTTGCTCTTGGTTCTTCTTTCTCTAGTGTTTCAAGATTTAATGATTTAACTAATGGTGTTGTTCTTGTCAGTTTTGAATATTCTCCAGTAATGAATCTGGCAGCTCTTTTTTTAATTTGTTCTAGTTTATCAATGTTTTCTTTGGTGGAAGGGTCCCATACAGAAGATGCATATTCTAGTACAGGTCTCACCAAAGTGAGGTAGCATTTTAGTTTTATATCTCTATTACATTTGTTAAAGTTTCTTTTTATAAAGCCTAAGGTTTTGTTTGATTTTTTAATAACTTCATTGACATGGGGATTCCATGATAGTTTCTCATTTATTAAGACTCCTAAGTATTTTCAATCTTTAGTTTGGGTCAGTTCTTTTCCATGAATGTAATATTTTGAATTTATTTGTTTCTTTTTCTTTGTTACTCTTAACAGTTGACACTTTTCTGGGTGGAAAGACATACTCCAGTTAGTTTCCCATTTTATCAATTCATCTAAGTCTTTTTGTAAAATTTTGCTATCTTGTTCTGATTTAATTGTTCTATAGATTATACAATCATCAGCAAATAACCTAACTTTTGTACCTGTTGAGATGTTGTTGGGTAAATCATTTATATAAATTAAAAAGAGTAAGGGACCTAGCACAGTTCCTTGTGGAACTCCTGAGTTAACCTTTATTGGTGCAGATTTAGATCCATTAATTATTACAGTTTGCTCCCTGCCCAAAAGGAAGTCTTGGATCCAGTGATGTAAGGAACCTGAGATTCCAAAGTAGTTAAGTTTTTTAAGTAAACTAAGGTGGTGAACTTTGTCAAATGCTTTTGAGAAGTCTAGTAATATTGTATCTATTTGATCATTTTTGTCTAAGCCTTTTGATAGTTCATCTATTAAACCTATTAATTGTGTTTCACATTATCTGTTTTTTCTAAAGCCGTGTTGATGTGGGCATAGGGCATTATATTTGTCAAGGTGGTTAACTTTTCTACTATATATTTTCTTGGAAAATATCATATAGAATAGTATAGGACTGCGATAAGGCTTTTAAATAAAATACAATAAATCTAAAATAAAAGAGGGTTTCACATGCACAAGTCGCAACATGATTTATACAATTCTTTGCAAGATGTGGAAATCTACGTGACACGAGTGAGTGAGACAGATTGTCGCCTGGTAGATCGGTTTAGAGAACACCTTCGATATATAAATAAACAGGCTATATGTCCTTTAACACTTCAACGGTGTTTATCATGGCAGGCTTTCAGATATTGCAGTTACTGGTATTTTATATGCGAGCAATACCCATGATAGGATCTACATGGAAAATAGATATATAAAACGATTTAATACGTTGGCTCCATATGGATTAAAAAGAATTCCAAATTTTACATAACTGTGAAATCTGTTTTCCCGTTGTTTTTTTACCGTACCTTTTGATACTTTCTCCCTTTTCCTATATCCTGAGTCATTGTTGACGTTTTTTTAAATTTAAATCTTTACTTAATTATTTTTCCATGATTATTGATTAACTTATGTAATAATGTAAATTTAATACTTGTGTAAGTTATTTGCTCTGACGAAGGCATTTAATAGCCGAAACTTCTACTTTTGTACTATTCAATTAATAAAGCTTTAATTTATTGTTTTGATATAGTAATTTTTTTAATGTATCTTGTATTTTTTCATGGGAAAAGGGAACCGAAATGTTCGTCCCGCCCTGGGCGGCAGTAGCACTAGCTACACCACTGTATCAAAGAATCAGTTCATTCTCGCTCTTTAAATAAAATGTTTATCGAAGTGGACAGAAAAAAGATTCGCCTAGCAGAGTGTAACTTAAAAGGAAAAATCCATTCCAATTTACTACTTGAATCTTCCTCAACACGGGCTCCCTTATGTAGAAAACTATTTGCTATTTATAACTTTCTTCTTTTGATTTTTTGTAATTTTTTTTAAAAAAGACTTTAATCGGCATATCCAAGACCATTCCTGTGTATCATTTCGTTTACCAGTATGGATGAATGAGTTGTTAAGTTAGACAGAAAACAACAGAAGGCTCTAAAGTGAACAGTTCAAAGTAAATGTCCGTGAACTTCGGCCTTGGGGGGGGGGAAGAGGTTGGGGTTGGGAGTGACAAAGGGCCCACAAACGCCCTTGACCAAGCCCTGTTGATCATGTATGCCGTAACCCAGTGGAACGTTTATTAAACACGGAGTGGACAGCCAACACTAACACACAATCAACATTTAAAACTATATTAAAAATGCAAGACTAGACTTGAACCATGGATGAGCTTAGGACGCAATAATCTTCTGATAGAATGAACGCCTGTAATACACAAAATAGGACACAATGAGAAATGCTGATTTATTTTGGGATAACTTATGGGTAAATTGGGTCAACTAAAGTATCGTTGATGATAAATGATGATATGCTTAGGGTTAACTCATCGGTTGGTTGCGTTAAACAAGGTGTCTTTGATGGCAAATAATGATTTATTTCGGGGACGACTTATGTTACTTGGGTTAACCAAAGTATCGTAGTGATGATAAACGACTTTTGTGTTCGGTTGGGTTAGTTTTTAAAGATATGTTCATGTTAACCATCAAGAGTGACGTCATTGCTCTGATGACGTATCTTTTACAAACAGCGTGACGTCAGAAAGAAACCAACGCGCCGTACCCTCGAACCCGAGGGCTCACAGGCGAAGGTTTGACAAAAGCAAGGAAGCCTCCGGGAGACGACGACGATTTCCGATTGGAGGAGATGTTTACGTGCCCGGAGAGGCAAAAAGAAAGGCGAGGCACGAACAGTTAACAGCTCCGAGCTCAGTAAATGTTGGGGTGGATGGAAATCAATTGATACCGAAAAAAAGAAAAGGGGCGTTGTGTGTGCGGGGGCGGGAGGTTTGGGGGGAAGGTGTACTGAGGTGTTCAGTGTTTGGCTTGCTGGTTGGTAGAATGATGCTGGATCGTCAGAGTGTATGGATGCCGTAGTATTATTTGGTTTGAATACGAGAATGTAGACCGTAGGGGTATAGGGTTGATCATTTCTAAGACCTGAAAACGTCATAGCTCAATGAGTAATGTTCTATTTTTAGATAACAATTTAGCGGAACAATGTTTTGAAGCATAAATACAGTCGAATCACTATGTTCTCAAAATTATTAGCATAGTATAATTACGAAACTTTTTTTCCTTTTTCAAGTCCAATTTGCTGTCTTAAATTAACGAAGAATTAACAAATAGCTGACAAAATACATCCTTCTCAATATACCTACATTTACATATTGACTCGTATCTTTTATTAAATTTTTATGAAATCTGTCCTTAAAAAAGATAAATATAGCCCCAATATTTCTATTAATAGCTCTCCGCCATATTATGACCAGGCCTATTAGGGCAATTTAAGTATGTGTGTGTCTGGAGTTGATCTATATGGAAATAAACTTGACGCTAATGCCATTTTAGATGTATTTTTTAAGAATATTTAGGTAGATATGTCCTTCATTGCTCGTTGTGAGTGAGGAAACGTTTGAATTCATGAAAATATTGCGGAGGGATTTTTTGGCAAGCATGCAACGTTAAAAAAAAATCAAGCTACTTTTCGGTAACTGAATGTTCAGAGGTTAAAATGCCTCAGATATCAAATGTGGAATGAAATCGAGTGAGACGAATAATCAACAAGATAGTAAACAGGCTTTTCGGATTGTGTCATTGATTTTAATTTGGCATTGGTTTGTAGGATATGTAAGAGTAATTCATTAATAAATGCTTATTGGTTACCTATTATCTTTAATACTTCTGTAAAGTTCGTCCGAATGTATATAAAACAGAGCAGGTTTCCTGTAATTGGCGCCTATAGTACTACTATTATGAAACCGAGAAAGACGAGAATAAACAGATAGAGTTAGAGGAAAATTGAGGTGTGAAAAACGAAAATAAAACACCTAACAAAAAAAGGAAAATATGATAAAACCCCGTGGTATAGATTTCTAGCTGTGACATGGTTGACAAATGTTTGATGTGTTCCTTATCTCTAAGAGTTAAATTGTCAATGAAACATCCAGCTAGAAATAGTCATACTTAAAACAGAAAGAACTTTATGATGAGTAAATTAAATTTCTCAAGGATCATTCAATAAAGTGTTTTTTCAACCCCTAGCAATCAAAATAATGGCTGCCCCCACCCTCCCCAATACAAGCTCTTCGGCACTTTGAAATGTTGCTCTCAGAACAGCGGCGTAGCTGGGGACTTGAGGGCCCGGGGGGCCTGGCCTCTTTGGGGAGGGTTCTGCATTTTGACATTCGACATCATGAATGAGATCATTTGTACACTCCTTTGGGGGTTCCCCTCAAGTGGGGACCGGGGGACTTTCGAATATTGACCCCCCCCCCAGCTACGCGACTGTCTCAGAAGGAACGAGAAAAAAGCATATACACTTAGTATAGTTTTTGTATAGCTTGACGTGTTTTGTGAGAATGCAGCTGAAACAAGATATTATCCATGACACCAAATAAGTTGGGCGGCTACGGGCAAATAATATAATATAAATTTAGCCCGAAAGCCGAAGACTTTGTTAAATGCGCGCTTTAAGCAAAATTAGTGAACTGAAAAGACCTCTTAAGACACAGAACTGGAAAAAAATCAATGAATTTGATGGAGCATCAATCAATCTTTTTTCTCTTCAAAAAGTGAAAGGACATCATGCTTGGATGCGCAAACACACAAACACGCACTCACACATTTGCAAAAGCTCACACACAATTTAAGGAATGGATAAGCTGCAACCTCCTTGATTGGTCCTGGAGACCTATGACGTAAGCTCGATAAAATCCTCCGCCATAAACTTGGATCGCCCTCAATGAACCGAAGTGAGAGTATCGAGTCTTTCTGAAAGTAGAAAACACACTAACGGGAATTTCCCTTTACAAGTCTCAGTGTTTTTTTTTCTAAATTTTCAGTTTGTTATGTGCCTCTTGAAAAAAAAATGTTTTTTCAAGATCAATGAACCCGCCTCATTACGTTATATGACATTCAATGTTCTCTGTCTTGGAGGATGAGATTATTTTTGTTTTTTTTATTCTATGTATAAAAGGAAAAGGATAAAAAATGTCACCGGGAGCAGCTGCAAGAAAACGGAAAGTTGAGTTTTTGCATATTTGCAGCTCTAGCCTCTAGCGCCTCAGGCTGTAGTAGTTATTCCAGCCCCGTAACATCATGTGAAGAACGTAAGGCAAAAGAGTGAAATTTTTCATTTCCAGGAAAAGGTTTTGTGGAGGACAATACAATAATTTCATTTATTCATTCACCGAATGATAAATTTCTTGCTGAGTTGTTCATAACAGAAGGGCCACTGACTCCATTGAGAGGACAATGAGAGTTTACAATCTTGTGCTCATGGAACCTGGTGTCAAGTTTTAAAATAAGTATTTGAAAACCATTTCATACTTCGGTGTGCCACCAACAAAATGTATTTCACCGACTATCATTGTTTCGCGAGCCGTTTGATTTTAGATATACCCCAGTTTATGCCCATCCACCAAAGAAAGCATTGATAAACTAGAACAAATTCAAAAAAGAGCTTCCAGATTCATTACTGGAGAATATTCAAAACTGACAAGAATAACACCATTAGTTAAACCATTAAACCTTGAAACACTAGAGGATAGAAGAACCAAGAGTAAAGAAGTAATCATACATAAAGCAATTAATTCTAATTTAGAAATACAACACAAAGATAACTTAATACAACCCTCAGATAGACATAAGGATAAAAACACCTTTCTTATTCCGTATGCAAGAACAAACACATACAAGTTTTCCTTCTTCCCGTACGGAATTCGGGCGTGGAATGGGTTGGCTGAAGAATCCAGGAAAATCAACACTTTATCAACATTTAAATCTCTAATAAAAAATGCAGGACTAAACACAAACCATAGATAAGCGTAGGACGCAATAATCTTCTGTATAGAAGGAGCGTCTGTAAACAGATAAGATAAGATAAGATAAATCCATATATTTTGTTGTCTATTTACGACTAAGCTTTACATACGCGCCTTGGGTATGTTTGTTTTTTCAATTTATTTTTTAAATGTTTTATTAAATTGGAATAGCTTTACAGACGCCCCTTGTTGGTTTGTTGGTTTTCTATTGGTTCATCTTTACTTACGTCCCTTGCATTTTGTTGTTTTTCATTCGACCTAGCTATACACACACGCCCCTTTGTATTTAGTTTGTTCTCTATTGGCCTAGCTTTACAGACGCCCTTTGTATTTGGTGGTTTTTTATTGGTCTTTGTTTACACACGTCCCTTGTATTTTTTTTAATTGGTCTTCCATTGGCCCCAACTTTACAGACGCCCCTCGTTGTTTCGCTTTCCTTCGTGCATTACAGAATCTGCCCCACTGGTCACCAAGAAAATTAAAGCAGACGGATTGTTTCTGTAAAACATCTCTCTTGCCTCCCGGCCGTTTCTGACAGAACTCTCAGCCAATCTAATGAGGCCATACATAAATTCATAGAAATTATAGCGATTTCTTTGTGTTCTTGTCCGGCTGACACTAAACGATGATTTGTAACATGTTTACTCTGATTGAGGCTCTCACCACAGGGAAAAAGGGGGTAGGGGGCATCGTTATTGGTTCGTCCTTCACATTTCTGATATTGGCGGGAAACGTTGTCTCACGTGCCGACGTCATTCATCATCAGCTATACGAAAGGAAGACCGGAAGAGCCGCAACCTTTTTTGTCCCCCCACCCCCAGGTTGATTACTATAATTATTCGATCTGGTCGTATACGCTTGTTGTTAGGTTATTGTTGTTTCTTCTTTGCGCGAGTGTCTTGAGTTTAGACTGAAACTCTATTAATTTTGAAATTTAAAGTTGGCCTTAAAGACAAAAATTAATGCCAAGGAAAGTTTATGTTTTTCCAAACAAAACTCAAACGTATTGGTGGTTGAAAATATACAGGACACATTGTAATCTGACTGGGAAGAAATGCTACGAATAAAAAATACTGCTAAGAATTGATTAATGTTTTACCTACCGACTCACAAGACGGATGATCTTCGTATCATTTGTAGAGTCTAAGGCCTGTCTTTCTTATGTCTTTCTTGCAATACCCAAACCAAAAACAATTAACTAACTCACCCATCCAATCATTCATACCAAAAAACAACAACATATTAATTCATTCACCTAACCACTCATTCAGAACAAAAAAAACCTGTCAATTCACCCACCTACCAAAACATCTAAAAAAAAACATATCAATTAACCAATCCACTCATTTCTATCAAAACACCAACCCACCTATCAAATCACTCACCTACAATTAACACCAACATACATATCTATTCATTCACATAACACAAACAATAACCCCGCCTATAAATTCACTCACCTACCACAAATAACAATCCACGTATAAACTCACTCACCTACCACCAACAACAGTCCATGCACCAATAAATTCACTCACCTACCACAAACAACAACCCACCTATAAATTCACTCACCTACCACAAACAACAATCCACCAATAAATTCACTCACCTACCACAAACAACAATCCACCTATAAGTTCACTCACCTACCACAAACCACAATCCACCTATAAATTCACTAACCCTATCATCCATTTTTTCCCTCTGCAGCCCACCCCACAATGCACACACTGACAAGTACCACCCCATCTCTTTCCTCATCTACCTGTCAATGTTTGTGTCTGGGTATATGACTGTCTGTCACACTGTTTCAACTTCAATACCGAGTAGGACATACATATCAATATACGCGTACATTAATCAGTTGACATACTTTTCCGCGACACTGGATGACAGTCACGCACTTGTCCAATATCATGACAAGAGGCAATCGATAACAGGACAACTTGTTTTACCATTTCGCAATGGTATATAGATAAATGCATGATCGTCTGGTTTAAACGTTTAATAATCTATAGAAGCATAGGCAGTAGAATACATTGTTGGTATTGTTTTCGTGTGTGATCACCCGTTTTACAAATTTTGTATTCAGGCAGTATTCGTAATTTTTTAGGTGAAAATTGTAATAACCTGTGCTAAAATGTCTTCGAAAAAAAACAACACAAGAAGACAACCATAAGAAAGAAAAAATAACTGTTGAAATGAAACGTAAAAATCGTTGAAAAGCGAGAACAAGTTGTGAGCGTGGCTCATCTAGGGCGAAAATACAATCGGCCAACATCAACGATCTGCACTGTTCTCAAGAACAAAACCAAAATTAAGGAGATGGGTACTTCAAAGGGAGTGTCCAGAATGTCTACGAAACGGTAACAACACATTTCGTCAAATTTTGAAGCGTTCACAAAAACAAGTATCTTTAGACAGTTTTCTAGTTAAAAAGAATAAATTATGTGTCATACATTTTTATTTTAATTTACGTTATTTTTTGTTTCAAATCTAAATTGTTTTCCAAGCTGTTACACTCCTTTATAATTCATAAGTAATATTATTTGAATAAATTTTAATAAAAACTTTTGAAAAATTTGTATTTTTTCAGCATGGAACGCATTACCGTATTTTACATTGAGTTGTATCGGAAAAATTGTTTTGTTTAACGAGTGTTTCGCTTACCGATTAAGATTCTGGATCGAATGATGCTCGTTATAAGAGGTTGCACTGTACTTTGCCAAGTCGAAGCCTTCTAGAAGCTTAATAGAATTCGTTTCAAGTTTCGCACGTTATCTCTAATGTTCCCAATAAACCGAGAATGTTTATTAAATCCTTTATATTAACTCGTGGGTGGTGTTTGTTTGTTTGAACCCTTGATTGCTTGCTTGCTTGATTGTCGGTCGCCAAAACTTTTGATCGATTTTTAACCCACTTCCTCGTAAGCTAGCGAGCTGAAATTTTGCAGGCAGTTTTGTGCCGATGATAAAAACGAAGTATCAAAATTTCAGATTGATCGCATTTACCGTAATTAAATTATTTAATTTTTAGATTATTTTATTTATTTCTATGTATCTTGTTATTTTTTTAGATAGAGTGTCGCGGTGCGTATTATATTGAACAACCATTCCTGTCATGCAATAAGGTGCGTATTTTATTGACAACACTTTGTATAAACATATTCCTGATCGGTGCGCATTATATTAAACATGTTTTACGACACAACTGCAATTTTGTATTTTTGGATGGTCTTGCGCTGCGTAATATAATGAACATTCTTTTTGTTACGTCTCGTACATAAAGGATTATAGTTTTTTTTTCTTCTTTTTTTTTCAGAATTTTCTACGAAATTTTGTATAATTTTGTGTTCAGCATCAGTGTTAAAAACTTTCGAATTGTATTATAATTGTTTGAGGATTTTGACATAGTATCTGCTTCTCAACATGGGTCTTAGTATACCACTGAGAAGGGTTATAAATCAAACTGACGTTAATATAAGTATGTTTTCTTACCATCGGCGACAAACTTAAAGACAAAGGAAATCTCGCAGCCAACCCAAACATTCACAAACCAAACAGGATCACCTGTGTAATGTCCATTTATTCAAGTCCTTAAAAACTAATTCATTGTCTTCTCTTCTATCAGGTGGAAAGTAGCAGTAAGAAAGTGTGTATAGTTTTTCTTTTACTGACGTTCCCCCGTGAGTTTAAAAATACTCGTCTGTCCATACTTGAGATTCTTTATTGCGCGATAATTGTACAGAAATCGAGTCATCCTCTTCAATCCAATTTAAGGCTGCTTGGTCTACCGAAGTCGTGGGGCCCGCTCCCAGCTTCGAAACACATTTGACGACCCCACGGTGGAAGGGGAAAAGTAAAAGTTTGGACACCACTTGAGTTTGGGTGAGTGGTTGGATTACTTGAGGGATAGGGAGAGTCGCCGCAGTCAAGCAGAGGGTGAAGACGGTTTTTAAGGAGGAGGCGCGGGGTTGGTTATCGGCGGGGGAGTTGGAAGGGATGGGTCCTTGATGCTCTGGGGGTGAAAAGCGTTGGGATTTAGAAGTCTGAGCCGAAGACGAAGGATTGGGGTGATGTGTTTGGTTTATGGAGGAGGGGGCGTGAGAGGAGAAGGGAATTACGAGGGATTCGATTTTATGACTTGCAAATAAGCGTCATGGTTATAAAAGTCCACCTCTATATTCTCTCTCTCTCTCTCTCTCTCTCTCTCTCTCTCTCTCTCTCTCTCTCTCTCTCTCTCTCTCTCTCTCTCTCTATCTATCTATCTATCTATCTATCTATCTCTCTCTCTCTCGTTCTCTCTTTATATATAACATATATACACACACACATATATATATATATATATATATACGAATGTATGTATTTTGTGTAATTATATGTGTCATTGGTGTCGAACATTTTCAAAAATCGAAGCTTTTAAAACACATTCCAAACAATATCTGTAAAGCTAATTCTAAATAGACTCTATTTATTTATGGAACAAACTTGGCATAATGCAACATTCAAACTTGATAACATAATGCGCAGAATTAGTGACTTTGCAATTTATCATAAACGCTAATTTTCTAATTTTGGAAAGTGCCGCTTTGGGAAAAATACCCCCTCCCCTATGCATTTAATAATTTATTATGCCACGTATCCTTAATAGATCATGTTGAATGAATGGCTACTATATTGTAACTGCAACTACTAGCTACAACTATTGTACCGTCTAGGAAAAAGAAAGTTTTTGCTTTTAATTAAGGGTGTCCAAAATGTGACCTGCGGGCTAATTAATCTGATAAGGTTATTTTTACGAAATTGGTTGTTGTCCAATAACAAGATCGATGGTGCAGTATTGTTGTTTTTTTTTGTTGCGAACTTAGAAAAGGATATATATATGGCGTCAGTGTTCTTAAAATCTTAAGACAGTTGTTACATTTTACGTAACAACTTTTATTCAACACTTTCAGCTCTAGTTATTTTTCAATACATTTTTATTTATTTAACGTAATTAGATGATAAATTTTATAAATTTAATTTATTTTCTAACGATTTAATGAGAAAGTTATTAAGTCTCGAAAATCGCGATAGTATTGTCACATCCCCCCTCCCCCTGCCCCAAATATCACTCTCACAAATTGAATACAAAAAAGCAATCAAATAATGAAAAAACATGTAATTTGATCTCAACTTATGTAATTTTTTTTTATTTTGGTGATCTGGCCACCACATATTATCATTACTTCATGGAATATGGCCCTCTTTGCAAAGAGTTTGGACAGGGTTGTTACTTTCGTGATTTATACTTTCGGTTTAAAAAAAAAGCCATTGTTTCGCTTGAGAGGGGATTTGGTGATACAGTTTATCTGGAACAGCCTGTGACTATAAAGATTAAGAAAATCGACTGAGTTCAATAATTTTTCCTATGTTCTACGCGGTAACAGGTTAGATGAGTTACAAGTTTTCAAATAAATCTTTCATTTATCGTACAGAGTAATATATGTTATACATACTTATCTCTATAGAAGCAATATGTTCATACATTTTGCAATGCAATCGTTCAAATTAGAGAAAATGTGGATATAATGAAGGTGAGAACGGCTTAGAGGAGTCGGACTGCAAGTGCTACAGGTTTCATTCGATTGTAATGACAAACACCCGCACATATTTCAATGCGCTACTGACGGCTACTGGACTACGCCCAGGAACTACGCCCAAGAATATCACATGTTGAGAATATGTAATGCCTGTTATGATCAGAAGTGCGCGTTTTTACTGTTGTTGGTTTTGCGCACCTTATCGGGGTTTCATCGTCAGTTATTTTTAAAATTATTTTACTTTAACATTTTCAGGTTTATATTTTAAATTATAAATTAGTTTATACAAATTTTTGTAGAAACTAAATCAATGACACTGCTTTCTACAAGAAACTGGTTAACATTTAAAATTTGTATATATTGTTTAAGTACTCGTAACACTAAACGAACTGCACACTTGTGTGTCAATCATGTGAGAGCTTCGATGTAGTTACTAGAAAATTATATTTTATAACAGTTTTTCTTCCTTTTTAAATTACAAAAATATAAATAATCTCAGATGTAAAATGGTCTGTGTTTATCAATTTATTTCAACACGGGTAATTAGAGATAAGGGGCAAACTTTGAAAGGAATTAGCCTTGTTTTCTTATTTCAGTGTTGAAAGAACTTGCCTGTCCCAGAACGCATGTGGATAAGAAGTGGATTTTTCAAGAAATTGACGAGCCTCTTTAAAATATCTCGAGAGGCCGTTTGAAGAAGTAGATCTTTGAAAGAATCTATGAGGCTGAAGTAATATATGAGCTCATTAAATGATTAGGAGCGTCTGTGTCGTAATGAAGAGTGCTCATTTAAGTGTTAGTGGAGCATCTTTGAAGAAAATAAAATAAATAATATCTGAAGGAATGGGGGAGTTCCTTTAAAAAGGAAATTGAATCTGAAACGAATGACCGTTTATTTAGAAATGTATATAACAGTATGTTGATTTTCTGTAATTTACACTAAATAACCCTCAACTAGCTAAGGCTATCGAAGTATTTACATTGGAAACAGAAAATTTAAAAAAATGCTTTACTTCAAATCGTAATCATGCTTTTTGATTGCATTTAACTTCTCAAATTTTCTTTACCTCGTTTAGACAAAAATATACACGCAACAACTCAGTCATTATTTTGTCATCTATATCAGTGCTTCTCAAAGTGGTGGTCCGTGGACCGGTGCCGGTCCGTGGCCCATTCGCTGCAGAAGTTATCAAGAAAGGACACAAATATAATTATAATCCCTTATTTGAAACCATTAATACCAACCCTATAGAATATTTCAATTTTTCGCAATAAGCACATAAAATGAAACAAATAAAATTAAATAAATAACATTTCACTACCGCGTCAGTACAGTGAAAATAGTTCACCGGTCCTTTGTCCAATGGCAAAATTCCTGCCTGTCAGCCATACTAAAAAGTTTGAAAAGCACTAATATATATAACAATCAATTCTGAATACTGTCATGTGCCAGTGCATTGTCAATAAATGAAGGGTATTACATGAGATTGCCGTCATGCTTATACCGTAACAAAAGTTTGTACGCCAAGTTCTCAGAAGCCTTTTCCAGGTTGCACCGTTGTCAGCACGCAATCCGCATTGACCTTACGTGATTGGATATGTTGTTTTTTGTTGTTTCCTGGCGCCCCCCGCTTTGTTCCCCCACCTCGACAAATCACCCCCAAGCAAACATCTTTCTCTTTCTGTCGCAGACTTCATCATGGTCACAATAATGAAGAACCGAAGAGCCTAATAGGATTATATGAGGAAGATCAACATGGAGACTGCGTGAGACTTCCAGTCTTTTTTGTCGGCACGTATGTGCTGCTGGCAATATGGTACAGAGAAATAACATAATACATTGACACAATATAGTACAGAGACAATTATGTTGCAAACATAAAATCAAAATGGAACAGAAACACAATATGGTGCAAGGTCAAAAAAAAATTGTATTGGAAAACCAACAAAACATGAAACAAAACAGACACATACGATGATACAAACAGATAATTTAATATGTGATATGAAAGTATAAAAAGAGGCTCAGTATGGTAAAAAAAAGACAATGGTGCACACATAGAGATACAGCAAGTGACAAGCATAGACGCACTATCATACAAATATACAAACATATGATAACACAAAATAATACAAATGGGGCCGTCCATAAAGTACGTCACGCTATTTTTGACCCCCTCCCCCTGTCACAAACTGTCACAAATCTCGGGACCCCCCCAACACCTAATTAAAATATTTAATTTAATACTTAAATTACACTTGACTATTAAACTGTATTATAATATAAAATTTACACTTAAACGTAGGGATGTACCGGATTCAAAATTTTGAAATCCGGCCGGAGCTGAATTTGGCCGGATTTATGAAGTGAAATCTATGTGGAGCCGGAATCAGATTTGTTAAAATGGCTGGATTCCGGATTTGCCACAGCCATTATGAATATATATATAAATTGAAAACAAAAATTGCAAAAATTAGACCTATTATATAATACACATCATTTATCTGCTACTTTTCATTTGCAATGCGTGAGGTCAAGTTTTAGATAATCTTCCGATTATGTATTCTATTAACACAGGATAAGAAGTAGATTAGCGAAACTTGACCTCAACCAGTGATTAAATAATAATAATTAACCTTAAAAACACTTTTTAAAAACTATTCTTATATTAAAAATGCACTAATTTTCTACTTTTTAGTCTACGCATTTTACAGTAAGTGCAAAGCCAGCTTACCTTTTGACTATAAATCCCTTATATATGAGACATAGATTCTAACTAAAAGTAGTGATTATGTTCAAACGCGACATTTACAGACTGAAACAGAATTATCTCCCCTGGTTTTTATCTCCCCTGGGCGCAGGGACGGTAGGGGTGTGAACAGTGACGGTCGGCGTCAACGCGTGAACCGGGCACGTGAAAAAATTATACACAAATAGTTGGACGGACGGTTCCGATTAAACTTACAAAGCAAGCTAATATAAGACTAGTAATAATTAACCTTAAAAACACTTTTTAAAAACTAGTCTTATATTATTAAAACAAACCCGTAAAAACAAAGTTTTCTACTATAAATCCCTTATATTTTAGTCATAATTAAAAGTATTGATTATGTTTCAACGCCACAAATATTTACGGACTGACACCGAGTGATGTCCCCTGTCTTTTAAAGGGGGATGGGTCGTAAGGGGGTGTCGGCACGACGGTCGAAGTCTAAGCGTCAACTCAAACTCACGTGGAAAAAAACAATAACAAACCGTGAATTTGAATTACATTCCTCATATAAGGATACACTAAAAATGCATTAATTTAATTACGGTACGTTCGATCGATCTGAAATTTTGATACGATGCATTGTTAGGTTAGACGGGCCCGTGTCCAAATTTCAGCGCGATCGGATCACGGGAAGTGGGTCATTTTCGACTTTTGTTTTTCCGCCCGCCCATTAGATGACGACAGACAGAGAGACAGAGAGAGACGGCGGTGAAGTTAATATAAGGGATTTAAAAATGCACTAATTTTCTACTTTTTAGTCTACGCATTTTACAGTAAGTACAAAGCCAGCTTACCTTTTGACTATAAATCCCTTATATATGAGACATAACTAAAAGTAGTGATTATGTTCAAACGCGACATTTACGGACTGAAACAGAATTATCTCCCCTGGTTTTTATCTCCCCTGGGCGCAGGGACGGTAGGGGGTGTGAACAGTGACGGTCGGCGTCAACGTGTGAACTGGGCACGTGAAAAAATTATAAACAAATAGTTGGACGGTTGGACGGACGGTTCCGATTAAACTTACAAAGCAAGCTAATATAAGACTAGTAAAAAGGAAACAAAACAATTTGACTAAAAAAAGACTAGATTGACAAATTATGTGATCAACTCTTGTGCTATATTGAATCTGTTTATTATGGTCCTATGAATTATGTTTAAATCAAAAATAGTCACTGGACATCTTACAATGGTGAAGTGAAGTGTTCATCCATAGTTACGACTGACATCTATATTTCACCATCATCGTTTCCTGGAAGGATAATTGCAGACCGATCAACTCGTCCTCATCTAGCCACTCAACAGCCTCTGTATGTGCATTTTCTCTTCTGGCAATAACTGCCATGGGTTCTCTTTTCCTTCTAGAAGTGATTCTCAAAGGACGGATGAGTTTTATCCGAGTTGATTCATGAACAGTTTGGGTGTGGGCAAATTCTCCTGAGCCCGAGCTCTGTGTTGTCCTGTATGTTTCTTCTACATTGTTTATGAGGCAAAATATAAGTGACATACTTTGCAAAGTCGATCAAATAAGCTGGTAATCATATGGTTGTACTTTGAAAACTCCTGTTGATCTTGGCATAATGTCATCAAATTTGAGAGTTTGTGCTACAAGCAAGGAATGAAATTTATGATTATCTGCATCTGCTCTTTCTGAAGCTTTGAGTCCATCAATTGTTTGGTTGATTGGGATTGGAGGAGGGAAGAATCTTGAAGGTAAAACGTTGAATTATGAGCTTCATACTTTGTCGCAACATTTCAAGTCATGATATATAACAATTTGTTTGAAATATTGGCTGGTTCAAACATGATTGTCAAACCTTTCCTGATCCTTCGATGTCAGTCCAGCTGCATCCAATTCAGATTTATGAACACATTCAGGAGATACGCATTTCATGCTATTTAGACATAAAACTAATTCTGTTTCACAAAATTTTTTAAAATTATTTTTAAAGCTATTTAAATTCTACTATAAAATATAAATAAATTAGAAACAAAATTATTTTTAAAAGAAGTGTGACATCACACATGGCCTGACCCCCTCCCCCCTGTCGCAAAGTGTCACACTTTTTTACACCCCCTCCCCCCTCGGAGCGTGACGTACGTTATGGACGGCCCCAATAGAGTACCAACATGATTCAAGAAGAGTTACCATTCGATACAGAGACACAATACGATAGAAATGGCGACCCCATAAGATACAAACGTAGACACAATACGATAAAAAAATATCGCAAACTTCAAACTTTGAAAGTTGCTCTAACAAACATGATTTCATGAAACAAAGAATATCTCCCAAAGAACCTGTGTTTATGCTACCTCACCCCCTTGATACGCGATCGATATCTTTTCACGTCCCAGAAATATTTTAAATATTTTAACACCACCCCCTTACACCGCAAACATAAAGCATCAATTATGAATATATCCATGAAACAAAGGAGAATATTTCGCCATATTTACAGTGGCTCGCTTCTGTCAGACAGAAGTGTTACCTAGAAAATAAACCATATGATTTAAATATGAGCGGGTCTCCTATTTCCAATGACTACGCCTTAAAAGCTCCGATAGAATTCTAAAAGGACAAACGTCCTAGACACAACGAACTCGCCCACTCCATTGGAGTCCGCTAAAAGCTTCTGAATGAAAAGTGTAATATTTTTAAACATTTCGTTATTGATATAATCAATAATTCTTTTAACGAGGAAGACTGATAAGGACATGAATTGAAAGACTACCTAGGCTTATCTCTAATAATACCCATATTGTCACTGAAAATAGAAGTTTTCATTCAAAAATTATAATTTCTTAGTGGGGAATGCGACCTAAGGCAAAATTTAAAAGATCGAATGAAATGCTTGAAATTGAAAGCTACCTTCAGACGAAAAGCAAGAAGAAAGAAATAATTTTCTATTTTGTGTGTGTTAAATCTCCTACATGGGGAAGAAAATCAGCAGCCCCGAGCCTAGTGCTCTTTCATGGGTCTTCCCGGAAGACCCCCTCAGCCATCCTGCCCCCTAAGGACCTTAACAGCTAGGAACAAATCGGTCGCTTCTGAAGCCGCCGCCTGGGCATCCAGGACACAAAGTCGAAAATGCCTCCCACCAAAAGTGACCTCACAAGGAGGGGTGGAATTGTCCCTGCTTTGACTCGCTACCACTTCGGCGCCACCCCGACAAAGCACACGAATCTCTATGGCCAGGACTTCCGCAAAGCGGGGGATCATCAATAACCTACCTAGGGTGTAACCCTCACTGGAAAGTTTTTTGTGTGTTAAAAATTCGCTCCTTTACAAACTGATGTTTTACTGCTACCTTACAGTTACAGGATGTTTTATTGAAAAATCCGGACGAGGCCTGATAAAACCTGGAAAAAAACAGCACTCTATCAATATTCAACTTTTTAAGCATTTCAGATTTTCTACATGGTTTGATTAGTGTGTAAATATAAAAGTCTAAAATTTCAAACATCCCGTCGGAGCATTAATATTAAACAATGATCACAAGATCCTCAACCTTCCATACCTTGGCATCAAGTGACATAAACCTGACATCATCTTATCCCTAAAATCTTTGAGGCAGTCCACTGACATTATAACCACTAACCTCCTACCGCCGTCATCTGACAATTACCTGTCATAGCTCTAACAACATCCTGACACAAGAAAATACGTGTCACATGCCTCTGTTTAAAATAAAAAAGAAAAAGATATAATATTGTATTAAAAAAACACCAAATAAGACATACAACGTCCATAAAGACCAATTAAGTCGCATACACCTGGAAACACAGCTCAATAGAGTTTTTATTGCCATGTTGATTCCATCTGTTGCTTCCAGTCTTGGCACACTTCCGATAGTATCTCGGCATTGATTCCCGACCCCACACCCCAACCACACCCCTCCCACAAACCCAATTTCAAGTTATCTCGAAGGACACGTCTACTCAACTAAACAAGTAAGACCCGAGGCGACAATACGCCCCGTAAAAATTGAATGTTGATAATTGGTCAATTTAAAACGTAGTACACTGGTCTACGAGAGCTGGTCTTGTTTACACCCGTCCTCTTATCTGTTACAGACGCTCCTTCTATACAGAAGATTATTGCGTCATTATTGGTCGTAACCCGACCGCCAGTGATAGTTAATAGCTCAACATGTTTTTTAAATTTGAAAGATAGGTATTTTAATTTTTTAAACAATTAATTGATTTTTAAAGATAAGGGTTGAGGCTCTTTGAACAATTAAAGCAAGGGTTAGGGTTAGGTTTAGGTTTATGTTTAGGTTTAGGGTTAGGTTTAGGGTTAGGTTTAGGGTTAGGTTTAGGGTTAGGTTTAGGTTTAGGGTTAGGTTTAGGGTTAGGTATGAGTTAGGTTTAGCGATAGGTTTAGGGTTAGGTTTAGGGTTAGGTTTAGGGTTAGGTTTAGGGTTAGGTTTAGGGTTAGGTTTAGGGGTAGGTTTAGGTTTAGGGTTAGGCTTAGGGTTAGGTTTAGGGTTGGGTTTAGGGATATGTTTAGGGTTATGTTTAGGGTTAGGGTGAAGGGCTCTTTGAACAATGTAAGCAAGGGTTAGGGTTGGTGTTAGTGTGGAGGCTTTTTGAACAATGAAAGCGAGGCCGATCTCTGGACGCTCGATTAAAAGACAAAATTATGTCGTCTGTTACTCCATAATGATTGGATTAAAATAGAATATATTAAGTGTAAATTAATTTATATTTTTACATCGTGATAATATAACCCTTTATTTTCACAATATTCCAATTGGAAAATCAGCAACATTGGATAAACACAAAATTATTTAGAAGATTCAAAACGAAATCCATGCATTGACAAAAATGTCATTAAACAGACAAATCAATGTTTCCAGAAAGAGAGAGAGAGAGACCGAGAGAGATAAAGAGAGAGAGAGAGAGAGAGAGAGAGAGAGAGAGAGAGAGAGAGAGAGAGAGAGAGAGAGAGAGAGAGAGAGAGAATGTGGATAGAAGGAAATAAAGAACTAGAAATAATCATATAAAATGAGACAGAAAATAGAACATAATAGAAAAATCTTGGGAGAGTCAGAAGGAGACATAGAGAGATTGTAAGAGCAAGCAAGAAAACAGGCTTATTGAAGAGAAGTGTGTGAGAGAGATAGAGGTGGGGAGTAAGAGAGAAGGAAAAGAAAAGGTTAGAGAATGGAAACTCTAGAGAATGGAAAATCTAGGGAAAGAGAGATTGAGAGACATTAACTAAAGGCGGAGAGAAGAAAAGAGAATGGTGATTAGTCATGTAGAGAGGAAGCATAAACAGTTTATACAAAGATTCATGAAAACATAACATGAACATCTGTAGAAATAGACAGAGAAGAGAGAAAAGTGATACATAGAGAAAGAGAGAGAGAGAGAGAGAGAGAGAGAGAGAGAGAGAGAGAGAGAGAGAGAGAGAGAGAGAAAGAGAGAGGGGGGAGGGAAAGAAAGAAAGAAAGAAAGAAAGAAAGAAAGAGATAAGAAAACATCGATTCCTATGATAAAAGAGACATGAAATAATTTATTTGCTATAGATTTTGCTGTTGCGTTTTTATTTTGTCTCATGGTACAATTGGTGCAACACTATCGCTACTCTATTCACCCATAATCCCTGTCCCATTCCTCGCTTTTCACGAAAACAATCATCCGGCATCCGTAAAACAGTTAAGCCCGTGTCCACCACTCCAATGTCGCTAGCCCATGCATGCAGCATACAATCATCAGCGTCATATACCTGGGCCACCACCGCTGCAACCGAAATCTCATCCAGAATTCTACACGAGAATAGACGTCCGGAATTGCTTCCCGGGCGCATAACTAGATTTACCTGGACCGACCAGAAATCGATGAGAACAAAATTAAGGAATTGAACAGAAAATTTCGTTCAGAATGCCTCCATGCACCCACTGCCCACCCCCCCCCAACACACACGCACACAAAGAAGTTTTAAAAAATAAAAATCAAGCTAGCAGCCAATGAACGACCCTGGAATTTGATTGATATTACAATATTGACAAACCCTTCCCCTCCCATTAATTGTGTAGTTCGATTTTATCCCTCTTGCGTGGTGCTTACTTTTGCTTGTGTAAAGGTCTGGGTGATGGGGAGAGAAGAGGAGAGAGTGAGGGAGGAAGGGCCAATTTTAAAAAAATATATATATAAAACGGAAACACGTCATATAATTTTTGTTTCTGTTCAAAGATTCAAAGGCCAAACACGCGTTAACAGATATAATGTGGTGATTTTCGACACTCCTGAGACGAAAGAGTTCGAAAAGTAACAAAGAAAACGCGAATCCGTTGCATTTCGAAAGAGTGTGGGATACATTTTAAAAAAACAAAGAAAGGTGTGTGCCTCATGAGGTGAGGCACTATGTGGTTGTGTAGGAATATATACTTTTTTTGGCAACAATATTGTCTTTCCTTGATGACGCCAGTTTCAATCATGAATATCTAAAGAAAAGGGTGAGAAATTTATTCCTGGCACGAAAACGATAACAATGGGGGAGTTAATCTCCTTTCAGAAAATTGAAGGGGGCTAACTGTGCGCGCTCAAGACCCATCTGTTGGACATGCGATAAACTCGGGTCATCAAACTTTTTTTTTCGTAACGGGCCGGATAACTTGAGCGCAGGGGTGTATAACAATTATGTACACAACTCCAAGCCAGAACGACTGCCCTGGGAAGATGAACCAAAAAAACACCAACCTAGTTTTAGCATTTTGTGTTAATCATGGGTTAATGGCTCGCAATGCACACAGAACAAAAACAATTAACATATGTATTCCCTAAAAGCTATAAACAAAAAGGCAGTGCTAGCATCACAGTTTCAGCGTGAATAATTATATTTATTAAACTAAACAGTAAAAACAACAACAAAAACACGATAAGATTTAATCCGACTGTAACACAATATACGCAATTGTTTGGTTTGAAATTGCTGCATACAATCAAGATAATTGGTTTGAAATGTTTAACATTCAAACTTGTTTGATGCGTACTTCATTAATACACGTCAATTAAGCAAGTTGTGCTCACTGACAAAAAATAATCCACACAGTGTTGAAAAATGGCACAATATATTACCATACGTCAAATTATAATCAGCTAAGCAGTGGTAATTTCAACACTTCATTTGCCTCTCTTTAAACAAGTCATTTGCTTTCAAATCTTCAGGCTACAACAGTAGTTTAACTTACTCATCATAAAGGCTAGAATCAAACGGATTCTTGAACAGAAGAATGTCAATCTCGATTCTGTGAATATCTGTAAAATTTTCTCAAAAAAAATTCTTCGTCAAGGCACTGATTTCTTCAATTGTAACATATATCTGTTTAATAATAACTAGACGCCCCGCGGCGTAGCATACGCCGCAGACTAGCTCATGGAGAGTGCAAAGAAAGTGGTGAAAGAAAGGACACAAACTACAGGACGAAGAAATCAAAACAACGCGAGTGAACGTCGGTTGGGGGGGGGGAACTGGCAACTCATTGTTGGTTTCAAGACATTTACAGGTGAAATTTGGTACACCCTTAACTTCTATGAAGTCAGCTATAAAACGATAATCAGTTTAAAAATTGGAGTTACATAATCGATAACAACAACCTCAGTGTGCATGTCTTCATGTTTACTCGCTATTTTTTATTTACTTATTGCTGCTTTTTGAGTCTGTACTCTCACACCCCCCAACCGTTCTTTGCAATGTCTATGATGAGCACGGCTGCGGCGTATGCTACGCCGCGGGTCTCTCCAGAGTTCCTTCTTTTCATTCACTCACAGCCGTTTGCCCAAACCCACCCCATTTTGACAACTGTGTCTTTCAGGAAGTCTTCACCCGTCACTAAAATATTAGCGGCGTATGCTACGCTGCGGATCAGCTAGTGTTTGCAATAAAGGGGTAAAAGAACGGGCACAAACAGACATTTTTAAAAATTAAAAAACACACCAAGTTTTCGCTGGGGCGTGATAACCAGTACACTACGAATCTCACGTTTCTGTGAAGGAACAATGCAAGTTGCCACCCACCCCCACCCCCATAAATGAGAAACGTTGCTCCTTCCGATTTTGCTTCAAACATTTAAAGTATCTGGGGAATCCCTTGATGAATCTGTAGTGCTCACAGGAAAGGTTATCATTTCATTGAAGTTTCTAGTTCATTTCGGATTTGATGTTCACAAAAATAAATCAACTCTTATCTTTTTCATTGAGAAAGACATCTAGTTCTTATGTAAGTTTGTTAGTTGGAGCTACTAATTTTTAATGTTATACAAGATTCTTACGCATCTAAGATCTAACAGCTATTTTAGAGACTAGAAAGAGACATTATTCAGAATCAAGTTCTTTAAGAAAAGCGTGGAACTGACGAAGAATGAGTACATGCCCCTTAATAAAATTCAGAGCTGAAATTACTGGTTTCAGAACACAAGAAATATCTAAGTCCTTCCCACAGAGTGCTTCCTGGTGTAAGATTCAGTTTCTGGAGAGAGAAAATCTTCCAAATGAGTCCAGATCTCCGCATGAAAATCCTCCCTCCAGTCATTTTTTCCACATATATATATTTCACGTAACATTACGACGCTGATTCCACTGAAGGTTACATCATTGCAAACATTGCTTAATTCCATGAAATTGTCTTGCGCAGTTTGCCTACTGCAAACTCTACCAACTCTTCCTAGATCTGAAAGTTTAAATTGGCACCACGAATGAACACGGGACATTTTGACCTACTGGAAGTATCAGTAGACTAATCCAGCGCAAGATCGCGTTCTTAGGGCACACGTTATTTCATCATACACTCTTTGATGACATTGTTAACAGTAAATGGTGTACCTCATCAATCACTTCTGGCGTATTTTATAGTGCGTTCGTGTGATGTTTGATCAAATGCTCGCGAGCATTTGAGAGGTGTGGACCAACCTTTATGCACTATTTTATAACTTGTACTAGTGACATATTTATTTAAAGACATTACTATTGGTTTTTAAAACATGTTTCACGGGCTCATATTTCTCAGCATATGAATTTCCGGAAAAGTGGAATATTATGTTGAAAATAATTGTCAGAGCCTAGGCTGGGATAACAAGAGCCAGGAAAAGACTTTGTATGGCGCGAAATATGCAAACATTACAATTAACGAGAAAATCCAGATTATTAAAAATTGACAAATAATAGTAAATTTAAAGCAAATATCGGGTATGAGGTGGTCTTCCAATTTGTAAAGATCTTCTAGGATTCTAACATAATATTTAATTTACAATAGTATCACAAAGTCTCGTGTTCCATACGTTTCATTAAACACATTCCAGTACCGTTGGCCGGACTGATGAGCTAGCGTTGCGGGCCGAACCAAAAATTTGGCCTGTGGTTTGGGCGACTCCTGGACAAACTTTTGGGGCATGGGTAGTATTAAAATAAAGAAATTTAAAATTACAACCTGAAAGGGAAAAGCCCTTAACGGGTGGAATCCGCAAAGGTAAACAAAAGAGGGGTTCAAACTTCTCCCAAGTCGGGGTTTGCCAAATGAATGGGGTAAAATGATTGGACCATTGATTTCCTCTGTCATCGACACAGATCTTCCAATCATACCAAGTCTTGGGGGCACAATGATAATTAAAGGCCTAAGACCGCCCCGCCCTACCTTTTGGAATAACGTTTACTGGGTTCCTTTTAAAGATGCAACGCTTCTTAAATGTCTCTGGTTTAGGGGGCCCGTAGAAGCCGTAGTCAATAGTTCATTTCAATGACAACGCCGGTGGCCATTTCCAGTCCACTTCTTGCTCATCTCTTCTTCTTGCTTATCCCTACTTCTTAATAATCTCTAGTTTTCTTTGATTTCCAACTTTGAAAGCCTCCATTTCAGCTAGTCTCTGCATTATGTTAATCCAATTTTTGCAAATTTCTAGTTCCTGCTCATCTCGACTTCACGCGCATTTCCATTTCTGCTTAGCCAATCTTGGCAAATGAATTTTAATAATTATTAAAATATATTTCCATCTATTTTTATTGCATTATTGTTAAAGAATAGTTTCAAATTTTCGGTATATGATCAAAAAAAGCACCAATCATTGCGAACTGAAATAAAATTAAAGTTTTTTTGCCCATATGAACAAGTACGAAAATATTTGGCGACATTATTTAATTAAAGGGGATATAATTCAACAAAGGTCTAAGGTAGTTGTTTTTGATTAAAAAAAAGATACTCCTATCCAGAACATTAGCAAAGACCCAGTGAGGTAAGATATGGGTAGAAATTTGAGAGCTTGCAGGACTGCAAGGTCTTGTTCCAAAAAATAGTGGACAGCGTGGGTGGGGTGGGGGAGGAAATAGCGGACAACGGGGGAGAGTTAAGTAATAAAATAATATAAACAAATTTAACAATTAAATTATATACTTTCTTTCAAACAATATTAAAATATTCACTGAAAATCTTTATTTAAAATTCAACATTTCATTATAATTTGCAAATTTTCAATATTGAAATATTGCATTTAAAAATGCAGAATAATTTGTGGAAAAAAATAGAGCACATAATGTGAAGAGAAGCGGACTGTCATCTCAAATAGTTGACAACTTGTGAAGGTTTTGTGAACTCTCGAATTTAAAATAAAAATTTAGCGCTTCGATTCACATAAAAAAATTGTTTAACAAGTATTTTGGAGGACAAATAAGATTGGGGGGGGGGTGTGGATTAGATTAGGGGATCGCGTCAAGGGCGCTGAAGACTCCAGAGTTACAAGAGTTAGTGCCCTGGAAGTATAACGTGGGCCTCTGTCGTTATATGCCTTCGTGACCTTCTTCGGGGTAATTCTGGTCCTTATATAAAAGTAAAAGTCTTCAGATCCCCCCTGCCTATGAATCCTGTATAGGATGGGGAAATCTATTCAAGGACTGGGGTATTTTATGAAGCCTAAGTGAGGTGAATTTGTACCATGACCAAAAAAAAACGCTCTACACTATTGATTCAGTATACATGTTATGGCCAACAAGAGAAGACGTGACAGTAGAAATACTAATGGAAGGCCTGAAAACCAGCCTATACCCATCACTCTTACTGCTTTCTTCATCACGGAGTACGGTTTGTGTAGAATCTGCACTCAGACACGTATTTAAGATCATCTCCTCAAATCAATGTGGTGTAAATGAAATTTGACCATTTGTTTTAAGAGTCCAAGGACGTACCCGAGTATGCTGTCAACCCCTTGTCCCTTCGACCAACGTACATCTTCTCTCTCCCCCCCTCCCCTCCCCGCCCATGACAAATCCACAGAGTTTGTACATATCGTCACAACTGACTGAAACGAACACATCGGATATCTAACAAGCATCAGCACACAGTTTTGACTATTAATGTTTTCCTGCCTATGAGTGTACAGATACGTGTGTACTGCTGCAATCACACGATGATGGTGATATTCATACAGGAGGTTGTAAAATACTCACCCTTATAATTGCAAACTACGGTTTTATTACTAGTTGTTTTTTTTGTTTTTTTTAAAAACAAAGTGAAATGAAGTAGGTCAACCGCCATTTTTAGAGCTAAGTGCAGACAATTGTAGACCTTTCGACTAGAAAACTATTGTTATTATTATTTCTATTGTCGAGAGGGGAAATGCGGGCGGCGAGAGAAGTAGCGCAAAAGCGGAATCGGGTAAAACAGTCGAGTTTATAGGTCACTAATGATGAGCGTGGCATCGGCTTCAGTTTTATTAAACCATGGGCGTCACCATGTGCAAAACTTCAAAAAATGCCCTCTCTCTTCTTATCTTCACCAACATTCACTTTTTGGCGTATTGTGGATGTGTGTGAAGAGCGCAAATCAGACCAGGACGGTGCTTTAGCTTCCTATACTTTGAGGGGGGGGGGACATTTTCGGGTAGCTGGACAGATAAATTAGTTGAATTAAACATTTTTTTTTAAATTGGGATGGTGGTGAAAGGGAGAATTTGTCTCCTCTCACACACTCACCAAGGCTATGCCCCTGAATTCGGCATAAAACATCAACAATTTTCTCACCAGATAATATCATGATGGTAGAAATTTTTATTTATAACTTCGTCTAGCTAAGGAGTTTGAAAAGAGGATGCAGGTTTGAATAGAGCATGCATGTCAATACTCCATGACAATCACATTTCTATGTTTTAAATGTAAGCCGATTACATTGGCAATGTAAAAATACATCCACTTAAAATCTTGCCATTCCCCCGAGTACAATTTCTCTTTAAGTGATGGGGATTTGCTGGAGGGGGGGAGGTGGTGTTTCTAAGTTCACATGGATTTAAAAAAGAAAAAAGAAGAGCGACCGGATAAATGTTGCAGAGACAGAGAGAGAGAGGGGAATGAGTAAGAACGAGGAAAGAAAAGTGTGGTGGGGAAATAGTGAGAAATAATAAAGAATGAATGTGGGTTTAATGGATAACAGAAAAAAAAACCCAAGAATGTAAACCGAAGATTTAAAGAGAAGCTAACCTGGAGCGAATGAGAGATATGTATGTAACTGGACGACTTACCTATCTGGCGTTCCTGCTGTCAACAAGCGTGTGTGACCGTGCTGGGCAAGTCCATTAACTGTAACCAATCAGGACTGTGTGAGTTTCCTTCCCTCTACCACTTGACCGGCGCTTTATTTAGTTGCTCGCTCTTTTTGGTATCGCATATGAAACCACCAAACCGTTATAAAAAAAATAAATAAATTCCTGCTTATTGTGTACCCTTGACCTCGCAAAGGTCAATTATATTTATTGTGCGTGTCAGTGCGCTTTTAAAGAATGTATATATATATATATTTAATTTCCTTTCTTGTATGGAAAATGAATGTTTTAAAAAGATCGGAAAAAAACACTTTTTATATGTATAAATTTGAAACCCGAACTGAATTTTCAGTTATTTTCGGAATGCTCAAATAAACAATTTAATTTATGGTTGCCAAAGAAATTAAACTGCTAATAGCCACATTCTGTTTTTTAATTTTTTTTTCAACAACAATTTATAAAATTAGAAAATTATAAAAATCGATTCCTTTGTAGGCTGCAAAAAAATCTAATGGTCACCGCAGAACTTAAGAGAAATTGCTGAACAAACAAAATGAGAACAACACAGAAGTTCAATTAAGAGTTTGAACTATTGAATTCCAATTTTACTGATTGAACTCACATGAAAAAAAAACTTCAAAGAAACCGAAAACTTTGTACTTCAATTCATTTGATGAAAAAAATCAACACTAGTCCTATTACCTTCTAATACAATGTTAAAAACTTTTCATTTGATTGGAAAGTCGTGAATTTCGTAATCCCAATGACGTGAGCAGAAGGTCCGTGAACTTACGATTCAACAGGTAAGCACTGCGCGCGGCACAACGAGTTACGCCAGGTTTCCCTTTTTTCGCATATCTTCTAAGAATATGTCCAAATGCCCAGATCGTGAGTGTTCGGAGCGATTTCTGGCGATAATTACACTTCGACCCGTGCACCAGAACTCCGAGAGGCAAGACGACCGTGATTGCCTCCCCTCACTGAGCACCTCACGCGCGGGATCGATCTAAGCAGACGGGTTCGTCTGTGTGAGAGTTTGTGTGTGTGTGTGTGTGTGTGTGTGTGTGTGTGTGTGTGTGTGTGTGTGTGTGTGCGCGCGCGCGTGCTTGTGTATGTGTGTTTAGGTTAAAAGAGAGGAGGGGTTGTTGGTAGGTGTATGACTGTGGAGATGGGTGAATCGGACACATGAATGAGAGAAATCCTTGAGGTGAAAAGGGGAAAAAAGTAAAATAGGAAATGGGCGGATGAAATAAAAAAAAATTAAAAATCATACAATTGAAATGTGAATGACCAAAATAGATGTACTGTAAGAGTATTAATAGATTGCTAAGGTCAGTGTTTGGAATATGATATGCTGGAGCATGTGTCTCAAGCAGATGAAATGTTTGTAATAAACAAGACCAGGTTAAGGTACGAGATGTCAAGGTTATTACAATTCAAGACCCTTTGCAATAACACCCAAACCATTACCCCCCCCCAAAAAAAAAGAGAAGAACAAAAAAAGAATAAATGATTTTTTAAAAAAATAGAATCATGTTAAACGATATTTGTTAGGATACGGCTATATAATTACTTGTATGTCACATATCAATAATATAATTTAATAGATTAATATTTATTTTTTTCTCTCGGAAATGTATTTAAATTATTTTTAAAAAAAAACCCCTACAGTAAAACTTAAGATATTTGAGAAGAGCCTTATTACTAAATGATTGAACGATCAGTTCTCTTTCACAGCTCCACCTTCAATACTAAGGATGTACAATCTGGTGAAACTATATTTAGACATTATTGCCATTAAATCAGATATAATTCTTTTGAATTATTTTAAAGTCCTCCATCCTGATGAGGCAGGGACCACACGATATTGGAGATAGTTAACACATTTGAAAATAACTTTTTGATCTTTACAGATCCTGGGGTAGCAAGAAGTTATACTTTTTTAAAATTTCTTTTTTTGTGTGTCCCATAACCTCTTTTTTCGAGGTCGTAGGGGGTTCTAATGTTTCCATTCAACATTCTCGGGCTTTGTAGACCTTGGCGGCGTCCATCCCTCTCCATGTCAGCGGAGGGCTTTCTTAGCGTTAGTCATTCATCAACATTTTTATAGTAGCTTTAACGTGGGCTCGATCCCACGCCCCTCAGCCTGTGAGGCGAGCGCACTATTGACTTCGCTACCAGAATGTCATATTATCCCCAAAACTTAGATTCAAGTCAGTGTAAATGAAATAGGGGTAAATAATTTTATCAGCGCTAAAAAATATTCTTACAAATTAATGTTGTATTCGCCATTACTCATCATATTTAATTGACTTACTGTCAAATTTTAAACGGTGATTCGGCTTCTCCTGTTAGTTTATCAAAATCTTCTTTAATATCTATACATGTTTATAATTTTATTTTAAAACAAATTAGGATTGGTAAGGGAGGGTGACCAGTTATCTCTAAGAGATTGAATGGTACTAGTACAAGAATAAGAAGGCTGTAACAACCGAGTTATTGCCCAACCAAACCGCAGGGGGGGGGGTTGAAAAGGTTCGACTCTGTAACCATCCGTGGACTAAATTAATGCGCCGTATCCAACTCACGGAAACAAGATATTTGACGCCTTCCACTTATGGCCACTCTCGAAAAAGAAGGGCTTGACTGAATGGAAAACACACAATTTAGGGACTGCGTATGGCGCCTTCACTAACAGACGCCAACTGGATCAGAATGACTTTTTCTAACACGTATATTTTGTGGCTTACCGGTCGATATTGACATTTCCGTGAAAATTCTGGCATTCTCGGGGCAACACTTCTCATCACGTCAGTACAAGTGCGTTTGAGCTTTTCTCTCTTTCTCTCTCTCTTTTATTATGATTTTAATATGCTGC
Organism: Ampullaceana balthica; assembly: GCA_944989445.1. Lineage (NCBI taxonomy): Eukaryota > Metazoa > Mollusca > Gastropoda > Lymnaeidae > Ampullaceana > Ampullaceana balthica. The sequence goes on along the minus strand of CALYLW010000953.1, from coordinate 289,061 downwards.
CTTACTTCCGCCCCACGCCAAAGTGAACAGGACACTCGTCATATTTGTCATTAATGTGTCTTAACCATCGCGGAATGGAAGTGACGCAGTTACCCAACTCGCATATTGATCACTGGGAACCTTACCAGGAAAGAGTTTGATACAAGGTACTAGCTAAAAGATAGAGTTTTGTAAAGCAGTTGAATGCGGAGCCGTTGTGGGGCGTTTGGGGGGGGGGTGCTTCTTGGCCCCTTTTAAAAAAATTTCTCCCTCGGAATTGAGGCCTGGCTGTCGTTGGTAGAACAAGCTCTTTACATCGTTTAATGAGTCATTCTTTCTGTGAAACGCGATTTTCCAAAGATTTCTAAATGGAATCTTTTTTTACCTTCTGAGCTGTGGCAAAAAGTTAACAACAAAATAAACCAAAGCCAGGTATGGGGAAACCCTTACATAAACAGAGACTGCTGCTTGGTATGCAGAGAATCATGATGAGGAGGCGAATATGGGTTGTCTTAGATTTGGGATGCGGGACATGTGCACTGTGCTATCATGCAAGCTAATGAGGATAGGTATTTTAGTCGGAGATAGAGCTGAAATGAACTGGTTCGTCTATGTCTACCACCCTTTCTTCTTTTTTTTGTTGGTGATCTTATATATATTTACAATTTCGACCAAATTTTCTCCTTTTCGTGATCTTTGATGATCTCTGACTTCAATTTAAAGGTGATGGCTTTTCTTAGCCTCTCCCACTTTCGCTTGTGACAAAATTGTATTTGTCTTTAATTTTCTTTGTTTTCCCCCAGCCCCAACAACCAAAATTAATAATTAACAAATATTTCCCCCCAAACTTTCGAAGTTAACTCATTGTTTTGCACACGATCTGCTCTGTAAATCGCTTTCGTTATTCGTGTTGGTATGGAACACATTCTAAGTCCTGGCGGGATTCTTTGTTTCTATTATAGATTGTTCGTGCTATGAGGCGTTCTTTCTAAGAGAATTTTGTTTATACGGGGTAAGAGATTTTTTTTTAAAATTAAAAACCTGCTTTTTCTAAACTTTAAACCTTACTACACCAAGGTGTATCGATTTACTTTTATGTATTTAGTTGCTCGTTTTAAATTGATTATTTGGTGTGCTAGACGGATGTCAGCGGGGCATTCATCGAACACAATAATTTGAAAGCTAAAAGAATATCGATAGATTAACATTTGACCTTTTCTCATTCACTTTATTGAATTTCAGGCTCGCAAAAGGCAAACCTCTTCATCCTTGTATTTTCCCTTTTTATTACTAACTCGTTAAACAACTCTTTCCTGTTCATTTCAACCAGAAGTATAACATGCCATGTGTTCTGAGATAAAAACAAAAATACTTTAAAGCAGCTACGGTATTTATCGATTAGTAATTATGGATTAGCCGCTCCTTTGAACTTGGAAATGTTTCCTTGGAACCACAGAAAGATGTTTGCCAGGTTTTCATCAACAACATTTCTCAATATGATAAGGTGCTAAAATGTCCCCTAAAATCTTTGGAATTTTTTTCATACGAAAAAAATAGTGTTGTAAATGTTAAGTGTTATTAAATTTATCTTTCGTTATTTTTTATTCGTCTTTTGTTTCCTCTTTGACACCCCCCCCCATACGACTTCCCAAAGTTTCCATCCATAAATTCTCATAAAAGATAACATAAGAATATGTGTTATGGAGAATATACCCCCCCCCAACAAGGCTTATAAATGTAGCTGAACAAAGCAAAGATGTAATCGAAATGTTTGCAAGTTGGTGTAAAGATCAAAGAAGGTTTGCTCCAGATTGGTCAATTGAAATTCATTAGCTCCCCGCACCGCAGCATGGACCAAATGCCTCTACTCTATCGTTAACGACCCAAAGAAATGTCGATCTATCATATAATCAATAAGGTGATTCATTTGATGTCTAATCATGAAACGAGCACCTTTCACTTGCTAGTGGTAGGTTACGATTTGAAGTTCATTAGTTTTCCAATCTATAAAAGTTGTAGTTAACTGTTAGTGGACGACGATTTAAGAATTTTTCGTGGCGTTTTGTTCTGGTTTTGATTTTGTTGAGCTGTTTTTAAAGGAGCATAGTTTTCATATTAACTGTTGACATTACCCGTAACTTCGTAACTCTACAAAAAATTTTAAAAGCAACAACATATTCTTACAAAGTCAGTTTTAATGTTTGTTTTTTGGAACATTTTAAACGGTTCGTTCATATAGTCTTTTTGGTAAAGATTTATTTTTAAAAAAACGTATACTGTACTATGGAAAAATGAACATTATTATTTGTTTTAAAAATTGTTTCCATGTGAGTGAATTAAATCTTTACGTAGCAACAAACAAACAAAATATATTTTTTTTAAAATAAATATATAAATAATACAAAAAATGATGTTAGATTACATCGAAGAATCCATACTAATCAATTTAATAAAAGAAGAAAACACGGTCAAGTTCAAGAATGATCATTTTAGGGAGTTGGTCAGCTCGCACCACAACACTCATCCAGCAAAAAGAAAAAGTCACGAGCTCTAACAAAACAAAAATAACTCTGAGATCAAAGAAACACGTTGGAAATTCCCATTAAAAAAGGTTTTAATAAAGAATATTTCTTGAACACAACCGAATAACACGACGTCACAGACCGGCTCTAGGATTGTTAGGAGTTCATTTTTTTGTTTCAATTTCAGTTTAAAATGTTTTTTAAAAAATAGATTTAAATAAAATTTTAATAAGAAATTAAACTTAATTTATAATTATTTAAAATTGTTCAAAAAATATTTTAAAAAATGATTGATTTATAAATAGATCTATAAAAAAATACTTGGCATTATTCTCCGCAATAGCTGTAATGTGATTGAAGCGGAAATGGTTTGTGTCATTTGGGTTGGAAAAAAAAGTACATTTTCTTAGCGTAAAATAATACCCCTCATACGGTGGCATTGTTCGTTCCCATCTCACTCCCACCTCACACACCCGATGCTTCGACATGATTTTAAAATCCCTTATATTAACTTCACCGCCGTCTCTCTCTCTCTCTCTGTCGTTCTGTCGTCACCCCTCTCTGTCGTGATCTCTGTCTGTATTGGGCGGGCGGAAAAACAAAAGTAAAAAATGACCCATTTCCCCGTGATCCGATCGAGCTGACATTTGGCACACGGACCCATCTCACCTAACAATGCATTGTATCAAAATGTCAGATCGAACGAAACGTACCGTAATTAAATTAATGCATTTTTAGTTTATCCATATATAACGTATGTAATTCAAATTCACTGTTTGTTATTGTTTTTTTCTCCACGTGAGAGTTTGAGTTGACGCGTTGACGCGACCCATCGAAGTACCGGCGTGCTTTTGTTTACATTTTACGTGTCACGCTGAGCTCGGTCAAGCGATCGGTGACCAGACTTTTCCCCTCTCCCCCCCACCCACCCAACCCCCCCCTAGGGGGGTTATGAAGCAAAATTGAGTTAAGACAGATTCAGTCTGTAAATGTTTGTCGCGTTTGAAAATAATCAATACTGTTAGTTATGATTTTGTTTTATTAAATCCCTTATATTAACTTCACCGCCGTCTCTCTCTGTCGTTCTGTCGTCATCTCATGGGCGGGCGGAAAAAAAAATGTCAAAAAATGACCCCCTTCCCGTGATCCGATCGAGCTGAAATTTGGCACACGGGCCCGTCTTACCTAACAATGCATCGTACCAAAATTTCAGATCGATCGAACGTACCTAATTAAATTTATGCATTTTTAGTTTATACATATATAACGTATGTAATTCAAATTCACTGTTTGTTATTGTTTTTTTCGCGTGATTTTTCAGTCACGCGTTGACGCGACCCATCGAAGTACAGGCGTGCTTTTGTTTACATTTTACGTGTCACGCTGTGCTCGGTCCAGCGATAGGTGACCAGATCTTTCCCCTCTCCCACCCGCCCCCCAGGGGTTTTAAAGCAAAGGAAAGTTAAGACAGATTCAGGCGGTATATGTTTGTCGCGTTGGAACATAATCAATACTTTCAGTTCTGTCTCATAATATAAGGGATTTATAGTAAAAAACTTTGTTTTTACGGGTTTGTTTTATTTCCCCCTCTTTTTCTAGGGTTTGGGTTGGATGGTAAAAACTGCTGACGACCCAAAATGTCACCGTCATATTTCAATAAAACTTTCAGCGTGGTGATTGCCCCTCACCCTCGCCACAACCATGACAACACGACATCACAAAATAATTTAAACAACCCCGTAAAAACAAAGTTTTTGACTGTAAATACCTTATTTATGAGACAGAATTCAAAGTATTGATATGTTCAATATGATACGCATCACGCGACAACAATTTACAGACTGAAACTGACTGATCTCCACTGGCTTTAAAACCGGGGGAAAGGGGGGAGGGGGTGTGGACATCGATGGCTGGCGTGAAGTCAAGCAAGGGACTCGTGATTGCTAACAACAACAGGCGCTACATTGAGTTTTATAGGGAAAAACTAAAAATGCATTCATTTAATTACGGTACATTCGATCCATCTAAAATTTTGATACGATGCATTGTTAGGTGACACAAGTCTATGTGCAAGATTGCATCTAGATAGCATCACGGGAAGTGTGTTATTTTTTACTTTTCTTTTTTCCCCCGCCCGCGAACGACAGACAGAGAGAGGGATATGACGACAATATTTCAAGTTAATATAAGGGATTTAATAAAACAAACCCGTAAAACAAAGTTTTTGACTATAAATCCCTTATATATGAGACATAACTAACAGTATTGATTATGTTCAAACGCGACAAACATTTACAGACTGAATCTGCCTTAACTCCCATTTACTTTATAACGGGGGTGGTGGGTGGGTGGGAGGGGGGAGAGGGGAAAGATCTGGTCACCGATCGCTGGACCGAGCTCAGCGTGACACGTAAAATGTAAACAAAAGCACGCCGGTACATCGACGGATAGCGTCAACGCGTGAACCGGCACGTGGAAGAAAACAATAACAAACAGTGAAATTGAATTACATACGTTGTATTGGGATAAACTAAAAATGCATTAATTTAATTAAGGTACGTTCGATCGATCTGAAATTTTGAAACGATGCATTGTTACGTGACACGGGTCTATGTACTAAATTTCAGCTCGATGGCATTATGGGAAGTGGGTCATTATTGACTTTTGTTTTTCCGCCCGCCCGACGACGAATGACAGACAGAGAGAAAGAGAGAGCGAGAGAGAGAGAGAGAGAGAGAGAGAGAGAGAGAGAGAGAGAGAGAGAGAGAGAGAGAGAGAGAGAGAGAGAGAGAGAGAGAGAGAGAGAGAGAGAGAGAGAGAGAGACGGCGGTGAAGTTAATATAAGGGATTTAAAAATACACTGCTCTACCTCAATCCTCACCTTTCAGTGAATTAGTTTTATAATTTGGATTAAAAAATATATATTTAAAAAAATCAAAAATCAGCCGAGTCTTTTTCTTGCTTGTTATTTTTTTTAAACTACACATTTTGGTCTGGTTGTTCAACGCCGTGCTGTGTTAAGTAAATTCTCTGTGGGATATTAAAATACCCAAATAACGGCAACGGAAGTCTTACGCCGGAAATGGTAATTCATTTTTTATTCCCCCTTTTCTTTAATACTGGGAGATAACAAAGGAATTCAGTGAGAGAGAAACAGTGAAAAAAATCTCGAAAATAGAACCAACCAAGAAAGTCTATAATTCAGATGGGATATGCACATATGAAAGCACTTGACCAAGATTTATATAAAATGTATGTCACGTTCAACTCGGAAAATTATTGACATAAATAAATATTAGGAAAGTTGAGAAATAAGAATTTCGCAACTGGATCAGAATTATTTTTCATAGGAAAGTGGAATTTTGTTATTTACCCAAACGTTTAAATACTTTTAGAGTGTATGCCTCATTGTTCTATATTCAAAAGACTTCACATAAGTCACAGCCTTATCTTATGTGTGCGTCCTGACGGAAAATAGAATATATTTTAAAAAAAATTAAATTAAATTTTTTAAAAGACAAAATATTATCCGTTGAAATGTACTTACGCATGGAATATCCCAGCGACAGCACAATTTTTGACTTTGTGAGCTTTTCAATAGTTTTTACCAAACAAATTTCTGTGACCTGAATATTCAATATAAAATATGGATCGGTGAAAAGTCAGACGGATGCCACAGCTGCCATTTAATCTCATCAATATTCTTCATTTTTGCCCTTTTCTATAGCACAGTTGCGACTAAAAATAAAATTAAAATGAAAAAAAAATAATTTCTAGCTCTTTTTTTTTCCTTTTTTTTTAAATTGGGAATTCTAAAGTTGTTTGGATACGGAATTAAAAGCGATTATTTTTATATTTTATTGACTGAAAAAAGGTTATTTGTTTTTATTTAAAAAAAAACAATTTTCCATTTGTGGTTGAAAAGAACACAAAGAAAATTTCAAAATTGCATTTCATACAGCTGAGAAATAAGAAATGAATGCTGAAACGGTTTTGGGGTGAAGTGGAAGAATGCCGATTATAAAGTTCCCTAAGACTGTTGATAACACACGTATTTTTTTTATCAGCCTTACCAAAATCTATCCCCGCCACCCCCATTTTCCTGACTAAACTTAACCTCAAATTACTGGACTTAACTAAACAAAATATACCGTGTCACCAATGAGTTGGTAAAGATTTACACACCTTTATTTGTTATATGAGAGTTTTGATCCTTACTCCCGATAATTAATTCTTAGTGTATTTACAGTAAATTGTCGGCGGGGTTGTTACAGTGACGAGTGCGGGTTTGCGCAAGTATAATCAGCAGGACAAACTGAAGTGCACTTTTGTTGAGTCTCGACAAAAGTTGTTTTAAAAATAGGAGGTAAATATTGGTAATCAATGACAATGAGCGATTATAAAGTCTGCATACTCCTTCTTCAGCTAATTAAAAATAAAAATAAAGAGTATTTTCAAGAGCTTTGTGTTTCCATGTTATTTGTGAACACCTGGTTACAAGTGGATTTACGATAAAGAGCAGTCAGGGGCCGTCCATAAAGTGTGTCACGCTATTTTTGACCATTTTTAACTCCCCCCTGTCACAAACTGTCACAAATCTCGGGAACCCCCCCCCTAAAGAACGTCACACTTTCGAACAAAAATACTTTAAACAAAATAATTAGAATTTAATATAAAACACCGTGACGTCACACATAGCCGGACCACCCCCCCCATCCCCCATGTCACAAACTATCAGACTTTCTTACACACCCTCACCCCTTCTAGAGCGTGACGTACTTTATGGCCAGCCCCAGAGGAGACCGGTTACATGAACAACTGTATGTTATTTTCTGTTTTGGCCCAACTTTTCTGCCCGTGTTGAATACTAATAGCAAGCAATCCTATTGCCATTGAAGAGTATACGGCAGAGACGGCAGAGACGTGGATTGAACCCTTCACCCTACTAAATCTGCCGGGGAGAGAGGAGTGCACATAGACTGCAAGGAGCCACAGTTTTGTATATTAATAATTTTTGAGGAAATAATTATCTACAACATTAATGACTTGTTTTTAAATTCATGAACTAGCAAGTGAAATACATAAAATAAAATGGACTATGGAAATTTGACATACGCCACTATCGACGCATTAAAAAATGTTCCTTCGTAAAATAAAGTTAACTTTTTTCTGTGATTAAATATCGTAAACGCGTTTTGTAATAAATAGAAGTAAAAAAAAAGATTTTTAAAACCCACGTTTTTAGAAGCGGACTAAAAAGAAGAAAATAATTTAAAACGTATTAGTTCAAGTACTTCGATTTAATATGACTAAAAACGTGGGGCGGGCGCTTATGAGGTTTAACATATGCGGTTCACTCATTCTCTCACTTATAGATCTCTCTTTTGCCTTCTAAATTAGAAATCTTTAATTTTTATACCAAACACCCACCCCCACGTTTTTAGTCATATTAAATCGAAGTACTTGAACTAATAAGTTTTAAATTATTTTCTTCTTTTTAGTCCACTTCTAAAAACGTGGATTTTAAAAATCTTTTTTTTTAACTTCTATTTATTTTATTCTTTTTAGTCCACTTATAACAACCTGGTTTTTAAAAATATTTTTTTACCTCTATTTATTTTACCAAACACCTCACAAGCGCCCCCCCCCCAACGTTTTAAAAACATTGTGATGTGGTCACGGGGCGAACTCACGGATGTCAACAAAAGCCGACGGTACAGATGCGTTTATATAGACTAGAGATAAACTTAAAAGTTCAATAATTTAATAACGGTACATTTGATCGATCTGAAATTTTGATACAATGCATTGTCACCCAAGATCTATCTGTGGTAAAATTTTCAGATCTCTAGGTCTATCAGAAGTGGTTCAATTTTACGTTGGCAGATTTGAAAAAATCTTGGACAATCCAACAAACAAACAAACAATGCCCAACGAAAGCGAGTTAATAAAAACGTGGTAAAAAATAGTTTATATTTAAAAATTGTTACAGCATTTACTTTGAAGGCCTTTTTTTATATTTTTTTAACCCATGAAAATATCCAAGTCATCCCTTACCGTGGTTTCAGGGTCCACAGCGATGTCTCTACACTGCATACATACATCGTGCCAGATTGCTGCTTTGTTTAAATAAACTAATGAAATAAAGAGAAGTAATCTTCTGTCTAGAATCTAGAAGGAGCGTCTGTAACAGATAAGATAAGTTAGTCACGTAAGTTATCATAATCATTTCTAAACTTAACATGTTACTAATTTTCATTTAGCCCTAATTCGACAGCAGTATGATGAAAAGGAATTATAATAAAAAATTATAATATAAGATATTATTGATTTGAAGTGAAAAAAACTGTTAAGTTATTTTATTATTTTTAAAATAATATTTTTTTCCATTGTGTGTGTGATTGTCCATTTCTAAAATTCCATTTTCTGGGGCAACAATTTGTTTGTTTACGGCCAGGAGAAAGATGGCCAACTGGACTCTTTGTTTGCCACACCGTCGTCTGAGTTATCTTCCGCACTGGGTACTCCGGAAGTTGTATTCCAGGGCCCTGGCCGTCATGGTTTTGTAAGGCCTCCGCGACTCGGTACTCTCTAAAAGATTCACTTCCTGTTCCAAGATTGTTTGGGTTTTTTTCGGTGTTGAATTATCTTTTCTTGTCTCCTGTGACGTGGAGGGTAGAGGCCGGTGAGCAAATCTTTCATTGTTGAGGGAGGGAGTTTTTGTTATTTTATTTTAAATTATTATTATTATTATTATTTCTATTATGTAGGAGGTTTGGTGACTGAGATCATCTGATTTTAAGACAGGGCGGTTATGGAGAGTTTATCTTAATGAAGGGTCTAGGGCTTGATGAAAGAAAATAATATACACCACGATTATAAGGCCGGTAGTAACGTACGCTAGTGAGACTTGGCCGGTAGTAACGTACGCTAGTGAGACTTGGCCGGTAGTAACGTACGCTAGTGAGACTTGGCCGGTAGTAACGTACGCTAGTGAGACTTGGCCGGTAGTAACGTACGCTAGTAAGACTTGGACCCTGACCAGAAAGGCAGGGAACCCACTCAAGATTTGGGAGACGAAAATCCTCCGGAAAATAAATGGCCCTGTGATCGAAAATGACGTCTGGAGAATTCGTACAAACCAAGAGCTATACCATCTGTACAAAATGCAAGTTTAAAAAAAAGGAAGACTACGCTGGGCAGGACATCTTGAAAGGATGCCAGAGTGTAGAGCACCAAAAGTTATTTACAGGCAGAAACCAGGGGGCAGACGACTCACTGGTCGCCCAAGACTGAGGTGGATCGATGATGTGGAAACGGATCTACAACAGCTGGGGTTTCAGGCGTGGAGAAGGAAAGCCATCGATCGATCCGAATGGAAGGATGTGGTGGAGCAGGCCAGGGCCCTAGTTGGGCTGTAGTGCCACTGATGATGATGATGATATGATTTAGGGCGTGATGGTTTTATCAAGGTTGAGAAATAAATATTTAAACATCAAATAAAAAACACATTGTTACTAAATTTGAATGTTTGCTTTCATTTTCATGCAACGAAATGCATATTTTTGAGGTCGGAATGATGCTTTAATATATTTAGAACCGCTTGTTTCTAAGCCGGTGTCACGAAATAAAGTCTCCCCCATAATAAAGTCTCCTCTGGAGAGTTTATTTTAAAACAAAGTCGCCCCCGGAGACTTTGTTTTAAAATAAAGTCTCCGGGGTTAAAATAAATCATCCCCTTAATTATTGGACATTATCAATAATTGTTTTAATAGACTTTATGACTTACAACATAATTTGTATTGGTTCTACATGCATTTGTGTATGATCATTGGAAATTCAACAATCATAAGCTTAGTCAGGGGCGTTAATAATTGCGGGCTAAGTGGGTGTATGCCCGGATATACACATTTTTAGAGTTGGTTAATTGCCCAGAGTTATTTAAAAGAATAACAAACAAATAAACGGAAATACAAAGATGATCAAGGAATACGAGAACGTGACACCGAAGTCTTAGAAAAAGAATTCTTTCTTAACGTTTGTGAGTATTACCTGTGGTTAGGACACGAAATTTTCGATTTCTATTTGTGCATTATAATAATTTAAAAATAGTATTACCGTCTTTTAGTTGGGTTTTTTGTTTTGTATTTGTTTTAAATGTTACAATTTAAATGTATTCATTTTAATTGTGGCACTTAGCTGCTCGCTCTTGCCAAGGGCATTTAGTGACTGGAACAAGATTTCAAGTAGAGAATTTGAGGTGACTCTTCGGCATCCTTCCGTCTCGCAAGACGATGTTGCATCACCGTTGGGTTGGGTTGCATTTTCTCATGTGGCTAATCAGACCTATACTTGAGTGACAGTCTTTACCACAGCTTTTGCACACGAGTTCTGTGCTTCCCAATGTTTTTGCATTTTTCCTATCTCTTTTGTCTGTAGCCTCCTCCATCCTTCGCTCCTTGGCTACTATGACGCCCTCTTTGACAACTGTGCGCCACTTAGATTGGTCTTCTGCCTTACACTCCCTGTCGCTTGTGCGTATTATAACTGCTTTCATATCCTTTTGGCAGGCCTCTTTTAATCACAGACATGGGCGACCAGTATTCCTCTTTCCCGATACCAGTTCTTCATATAGGAGGTCCTTGGGGATGCGACTATAGCTCATTCTTTTTACATTTTCTAGCCATCTAAGGTGTCTTTCACTGAGGATTGAGAACATGCTTTGGGTATTGGCAAGCATCAGGACCTCACTATTTGGCAATTTGTCCTGCAATTTAATGCCAAGGATACGACGCAAGCACCTCAAGTGGAAGCTATTAAGCTTGCGCTTATTGGATGTATAAGTGGCCCATGTCTCGCTCCTGTATAGCAGTGTACCGACGACGCAGGCTCGATAGACACATTTTCGTTTTGTCCGTTAGCTTGGTATTTACCAGACCCGTTTATTTAGTTTAAGCATTGTGGCAGCTGCCTTACCAATTCTACTGCATATTTTCAGAACTGTCTAATGATGGCGAGTAGTTGTGGGGGACGGCCACTTTTTTTCCCAGGATTTAGAATGGCCTGACTAAATCAAAGGCTTTCGTAAGATCCACAAAGGCATCTGCTGCTCTCTGCATTTTTTCCTGGACCTGCCGTATGGAGAACACCATGTCTGTGGTAGATCGACCAGCCCGGAAAACGCACTGAGATTCTGGATAAACTCGGCAGGCTAAACTCTGTAGCCGTGATTGTATAACACGGGCAAAAGCCTTTCCTACAATACTAAGGAGTGAGATGCCGCGATAGTTATTGCAGTCACTTCTATCGCCCTTGTACTTATATAGTGTCACTATATTTGCACCCTTTTGGACATGGGGGATGTAGCCCTTTTCCCAGCAGAGGGACAGAAGCTCGTACAAAGGTTGGAGTAAAAAAATCTGTCTTGCCACTCTTTAGAGCTTCTGGTGGTATGCCATCATTCCCAGGGGCTTATTCACAATTTAGGTAGTCAATTGCTCAGCTCTTCCTGTGTTGCCCCGACATCAAATTCTTCCATGAGCGCCATAACGGGGATGTCATCTAGAGCGGTGCTTGAGACTGTAGTAACTGATGCATACAGTTCCAGATAATGTTCAATCCACCATTTTAGCTGCGCTGCCTGGTCTTGGATAATTTCTCCACTTTTTTAATTTAGAGGCGCAACCTTGGACGTATAGTGCCAGATGCTTTTAAAATATTTTCGTTCATGGCTTTGGCATTGCCCATGTCTGCAGCTGACTGTATGCTGGAGCAGAGGTTAAGCTAGTAGGTATTGGCACATTGACGTGTGACTTTTTGGGCATGAAACTTGGCTGTTTTAAGGCAAGCAGGCTGTCGAGTGTAGGCTTTTCCTTGTAGGCCATTAGAGCTTTCCTTTTGGCTTCAGTGACAGGTTTCAACTCGTTCCAATGTGCGTCAAACCAGTCCGTGTCTTTGTGAGATTTTTTGCCAGAGGCATTTAATACTGATGAATAGATCGTATCTGTGAGATGCGTCCATTTGGAATCAATGATGACGTATTGGGACATCTTTGAAAGACCTTCATGCACTTTGCCTGTTAACAGCTGCGTTTTTACAGGGTCTTTAATGCAGAAGGTGTTGATGCGTGGAGAAACATTTTCTTGGTGTGGTACGAGTTTTTCCTCATTATTGGTACCTTGCTCGCCACAACAGAGTGATCCGTGTCGCAGACGGCACTGTGATATCTGCGGGTGAGTAGGACGCTAGCCTGTTGTGCATGCCTGGTGATGATGAGGTCAAACTGGTGCCATTGGTGCGATTGCGGGTGTCTCAAAGACATTTGGTGTATATCCTTGCACTTAAATTAAGTGTTGGTCACACACAAGTCTTGTGAGCAGCACAGTTCCAGCAGCCTCTGTCCGTTGTCATTTATCTTTCCCATTCCAAAGAGACCAAGGCATGTGGGCCAGGCTTCGTTTTTCGCTCCCCACTCTAGCATTGAAATCAACTATGAGATAGATTGTCTCGTCTTTTTGGATGCTGGCTATTGCCTGATCTAAAGCTGCATAGAATTGGTCCTTCTCTTCCGGGGTTGAACGGAAAGTTGGGGAGTACGCACTAAGAATGATTGCTGGGCCCGCATCTGTTCTGAGCCTTAGAGTGACGATCCTCTTCGTGCCTGATAACGGGGGTTCAATGGATGGTAGCATGGTGTTCTTAACTGCCTAACCTACACCATGCTGTCTTTGTTCGTCTGTAGATCTGCCTTGCCAGAAAATGTAATGTGTCTCTTTTAATGAGCCGCTGTTTGGGAGTCTTGAGGTGACTCCACTTGAATCTATTGGCTCCTGTTCTCCCAACCTCCAGTCACTAATAACACTATGAGAAGCCTTAAAAATATTATCTTTACGGGCGTATAAACAAAACTTTAACTTTTTACCGGAGCCCTTAATAAATAGAAAAAAATAAAGTATAAGCATAAAACAATGTTTTTTTACAAAAAGAATTTATTCACAAAAAAGATGAACATGTTTAAACTTAATTTTTGCAAATCAAAAGCATTAAGCAAAGGTTTTGTTTTGTTTTTTGTTTGTTTTTTTTATAATTTGTTTTTTATATTTTAAATTGAGTCAGGTATTGTCATACAACTTTGTAGCCATGTATCTCATATGTGATAATATAATACATTTCAAACTTCAGAATCTTTTAAAAACAATGCCAGTTGATTGTGACAACGGTCCACAACAATGAACTTGGAATTCTTTGAAGCTGTTCAACTTATTCAATTATAAAGCACTTCTTTAAAAGAAAAAAAAAGAAGAAATAAAAACACACACACAAAAAGTGTCTTTAGCGTGTTTGAAACGCATGCCAATATCTTCCAAGTCGGTCAGGTATACTACTGTACATTTGTTATCTTGAGCGGATCTAGTAAATATTATGTCCTTTACGTCTTAGTTTTATATTTCATGGTTATGTAAAAGCGTATTTTTTACCTTTTAATGTAGACGAATTGCTTAATATTTATGATTATTGATTTTGTTAAAAAAGAAAATGATTTGAGTAATAATCTTGGAAATGTATCTTTCCGATAGGTTGATGTTCGAATCGATCTGATAAAGACGCAGGGATCGATACCGATCGGTTTGTCTCGTTACGTGTCAGTGTGATTTGACTGATGGAAATTCCATACGCGTGGCAACAGATGCCACAGTCTGATAAGTCTTAGAGACTGTATAACTAGAATTTAATATGAGAGCTTCTCAAGTGCAACCATTTGTTGGAGATGGAGACAGTGATAATTAGGAATTTTAAATTTTCAAGTACTCCAAATAGTTTACTTACTATACTAATAGCAACACACGAAGTGTTAACACTTGTAACGCCAGAATACTTCAATTAGCCAACCAAGTTGGTTTGTGTGTGTGTGTGTGTGTTTTATTTTTATCCAGTTACTTTATTGTTTGTGGTAAGGGTTATAATTTACCATATTGTTTGGCCCAATAGCTCAAAGTCTCCAGGTTAATATATCATACAGAATGGGACTGCGATAAAGCTTTTAAATAAAATACAAAATACACAAACAGATTGTGCAATTAAAACAGTGCCTTCATCAGTACAATAACATAATAAATAGAAGTAAAAAAAGATTTTTAAAAACCACGTTTTTATAAGCGGACTAAAAAGAAGAAAATAATTTAAAACTTATAAGTGCAAGTACTGTTAGTTAATATGAATAAAAACGTGGGGCGGGCTCTTATGAGGTTTAACATATGCGGCTCACTCATACTCTCACTTATAGATCTCTCTTTTGCCTTCTAAATTATAAATCTTTAATTTTTATACCAAACACCCGCCCCACGTTTTTAGTCATATTAAATCAAAGTACTTGAACTTATAAGTTTTTAAATTATTTTCTTCTTTTTAGTCCGCTTATAAATACGTGGTTTTTAAGAAATCTTTTTTTTTACTTCTATTTATTTTATTCTTTTTAGTCCACTTATAACAACCTGGTTTTTAAAAAAAATATTTTTTACCTCTATTTATTTTACCAGACACCTCACGAGCGCCCGCCCAACGTTTTAAAAACATTGTGATGTGGTCACGGGGTGAACTCACGTATGTCAACAAAAGCAGACGGTACAGATTCTTATATATAGACTATAGATAAACTAAAAAGTTCAATAATTTAATAACGGTACATTCGATCGATCTGAAATTTTGTTACAATGCATTGTCATCCAAGATCTATCTGTGGCAAAATTTTCAGATCTCTAGGACCATCAGAAGTGGTTCAATTTTACGTTGGCAGATTTGAAAAAATATTGGACAAACAATGCCACAGGAACGAAAGCGAGTTAATAAAACGTGGTTAAAATAGCTTATTTTTTCTATATCCTGTGTCCTTGTTTGTTTTTCTTTTTCCGTTCATTTTTATTTAAATGAATATTTTAAATTATTTTATGATATAATATGTTTTAAGAATTTAAATATATGTAAGTACCTATTTTATGTTATTGTACTGATGAAGGCATTAGCCGAAACGTTTATTGTCGTTTTAGTTTAAAATAAAGCTCAAATTTATTGTTTTAATTGCACAATTGGTTTGTGTATTGTGTATTTTAAGTCTCCAGGTGCATTTCTCATGAGTGCTGTTCCATCTCAAAGGAAACTAAAAATGCATTAACTTGTAACACGTAGGAGAAGTCTAAGGTGCTTATTACAAACATTTTATATTAAGCAGTTTCATTTAAGAGGGGCACTTACTTAGATGGTTTTCTTCATAACCTTGTAACCGTTGAGATTATTCATGTAATTCTTTTTGTACGGGTGAACGTTTATGGAAAGTTACATAGCGTTCCAGCACTAAATTAATGTACATTATTCTTTTCTAGTGAATTCTCGTGCGTAACTGTATATGCACCAAAGCGCTGTAGATTGTTGTTGTTTTTTTTGTATCACACGGATTTACTTCCTTAATCTGAATTTTTCGTTTACTACTTTTCTTCATCATCACTAATGCAGTAAATAGATATACTTGTTATATTTCTACTTTAAATTTAGAGAATTTAAAAAGGTTTAACAACAGGCAACTCCCAAAAATCAGTTTCTCAACAGTTCTCTAAATTTTTTTAAAATGTTGGGGCTTTGTTCGCTGCCGTTTTAAATTCCACACATTATAGCCAAGCTCATGCCAGTGACAGCGATAAAAAAGTTTTAAGATACTTTTTTTTACAATATAAAATTAACGACAAAATGTTATATGAAAATTTGATCATTCACCGCAACCAAGTTATTGAAAATACTTAATAGAAATAAGACTTTATGTGGCAAGCTGGCGAAAACGGAATAAAATTCAAATTTAATTTCATGAGAAAGAGGACAGACAATTGTCAGCTCGGTGATAGAGTTGAATCCTATGAATTAATTGTTGTGAGTTGTAGATTTTCCCTAGCCATGTTTAAAGGAAATACATCAATTTGCAAGCTGAGTGAGTACTTGTGGTGTTTGTTTGGAGATATATTTCTTTGATTTACTGGATAGTGAATGACGCACACACGAAAAAGCTGATTTAAAAAAATAATTATTGCATCTATAAACAATGAAATAGCCAAAAATAATAATTTAAATAAAAGTTTTTGATTAGACCTAAACTAATTTGAGAAATAAATTATATTAATAATATAATTTGGTTATTTTGTTATCTTTATCCATTTCAAGTTATTAGTTACTTGTAATATTCATCCTCGTACCGTTATGTTCAGTAAGGTAACACTCAGAAATGAACTATATTTAATTAGTACGCTTTGCTCAAGAGATTTCAATGAGCATATGGTCACTCGGTTATAGACAGAGTAACAGTCACGCGGATGACTGAATGACAGAAACAGGGAAATGACACGTGACATTTCGGGACCAATAAGGGTGGGGTAAATGGGGAAGTTGGGACAAGTACGGACAACCCCGAATGAACCATAACGAAGGGAGGCAACCGATTGCACATTTGCAAAATTATCGGTTTCACACACACACACGCACACGCGCACGCACACACACACACACACACACACACATACACACACACACACACACGCACACAATAATAATAATAAATATATCAATAAATAAGCTTGAGACTGGATACTACGATGGCATGTTCCACGTTTCTATAAAACGAAAGCAGTTACTACCATAAATGCATCCAGAACAACAGGATCCAAGGGAGGGAGCTAGATATCACGACAACAAAATACTACGTGAGCGGACTTTACAAGAGCATGATACCTCAGCTCAAGAGCATGATACCTCAGCTCAAGAGCATGATACCTCAGCTCAAGAGCATGATACCTCAGCTCAAGAGCATGATACCTCAGCTCAAGAGCACGATACCTCAGCTCAAGAGCATGATACCTCAGCTCAAGAGCATGATACCTCAGCTCAAGAGCATGATACCTCAGCTCAAGAGCATGATACCTCAGCTCAAGAGCATGATACCTCAGCTCAAGAGCACGATACCTCAGCTCAAGAGCATGATACCTCAGCTCAAGAGCATGATACCTCAGCTCAAGAGCATGATACCTCAGCTCAAGAGCATGATACCTCAGCTCAAGAGCATGATACCTCAGCTCAAGAGCACGATACCTCAGCTCAAGAGCATGATACCTCAGCTCAAGAGCACGATACCTCAGCTCAAGAGCATGATACCTCAGCTCAAGAGCACGATACCTCAGCTCAAGAGCATGATACCTCAGCTCAAGAGCACGATACCTCAGCTCAAGAGCATGATACCTCAGCTCAAGAGCATGATACCTCAGCTCAAGAGCATTTGGAATCAGCATCGATTGTAAACTCCGAGCAACGAGTCTTTAGAGCAGATTGTCAACAGATCATCCAGTCTTTGTGGGCTGAGATCCATAGATACGTCTTAGAGAGGGAGATGACATCAGTTATTTACAAGACGGACTGATGTCACGATCGGATACCGTAGGATGTTATAAGAATGTTTGGCTGTGAGTGAACACGGGTATCTGGCCACGGGTTACGTGACCATGAACTCCGTGGATCAGATGTGGTTTGAGTGCGTTGAGGAAATACATAGAGAAGTGTGTTAGGAGCAGAGAGATAACGTGAGGCTGACGGTACAGAGCACAATGCTGATTGAGGATGTAACGTAGAGAGACGGACCAAATTATGGTTAATTGTGCAGGAGTTTTGTTTCGGGACATTGTAAACCCGCAGACAGCTGTTATGATCATATCCTGGTCGCGTGATTAAAATATTGAACTGAAACTATCGTGTGTTCCTAAATACTTCTGATTCCAAGTGTTTGTAGTGAGTTAACCTGATCCTGCCAAAGTTCTATCGGAGCTGTTAACATTATTTTTGGTGTTGTTTTCTGTGTCAAAGGATCCCCATAGGCCAGTGCTTCTCAAACGTTTTAGTATGGCCGACCGGCAGGAATTTTTCATTGCACCCGGGCACCGGTGAACTATTTTTACTGTACTGACTTGGTTACGAAATGGTATT
Organism: Ampullaceana balthica; assembly: GCA_944989445.1. Lineage (NCBI taxonomy): Eukaryota > Metazoa > Mollusca > Gastropoda > Lymnaeidae > Ampullaceana > Ampullaceana balthica. The sequence continues at coordinate 270,552 of CALYLW010000953.1, read as the reverse complement.
TATTTTATTGTTTGTTTTCATTTTATGTGCCTATTAACGAAAAATTTACATATTCCTTAGGGTTAGTATTAATGGTTGCAACAAAAAAAAGGATTATAATTATATTTTTCTGTTCTTTCTTGATAACTTCTGCAGACCGGCAGCGGATGGCCCACGGACCGGCACCGGCCCGCGGACCACCACTTTGAGAAGCACTGCCCTAGGCAATTGATCCGCCACAACTGACACCCACCCAAGTGGACTTGACACGTTATATCCATACCTAAATTTATTTTTGTTTTAATAAATAAATGCCATATTTTCATTTGAGACCAATATTACACATGAGTTCGGGAAAGGGTGACTGTAGGTGGGGGGAATGGATAGGAAACGGAAATGAAGTTAACACTACAACGGTGTATCAATTTTTCTGTCAAATAAATGGCACTCCTGCACCCAGCCCCCCCTCCCCCAAGGTAATAATAAAAAGTTAAGTGAATGGAAAGTATGTGAGGTGGGAGTTGCCCTGGAGGTACTTTATAAACCTCACAGATGCCAACAGATGTACGGTTGTTTTGAACAATGATTTTGAAGGCTCGGTGTTCGTATTTAAAGGAAAGGAACCAGTACCATACAGTACAAGTACATTTAAATAACAAGTATAACAGTTTAAGTTGAAATGTAAAATCAGTACCTATTTAAGATAACAAAATCTTTTACAATTGGATATAGAAATTTAAGAAAAAAAGACTTTAAAATAAACAATGAACAGTAAACAGCCAACATATTATATGACATCTCAAATTCCAATCTAAATCTATCAGCTCAGCCTCAAACTTCCACAAATCACGACTTTTAGGACGCAGGAAGGTAGCTTAGACTTACTCTTATAATGTAGATGATCATCGACAGCTTTGTAATCCTTTTTTGACGAGCCCCTTATGTAAGGGAAGCTGGACTTATGCCCGCTGTCAATTATAAATCAACTGACAGCCTTAGTTATTTATTGCAGTCAACTATCCCGACAAAGTTCCAGCAATAACTTCGTCATATCTCTTTTAAATCCATTATATTAACTTCACCATCTTGTCTGTCTGTCTGTCGTAGTCGCATGGTCCTGCGGAAAAACAAAAGTAAAAAATGACCCACTTTTCGGGATCCTATCGAGCTGAAATTGTGCACATAGACTTTTGTAACCGGACAAATGCATTCTATCAAAATTTCAGATCGATCAATGAACTGTAATTAAATTAATGAATTTTTAGATTATGTCTATGTATCTCTATGTAGCATGTGTAGCCGTCTGCTATAGTTGACCTTCACGGGTAACTGGAGGTTCACGTAAGCCCGCGATGTCACAGTGGTCCGGAGAGCGACTGGTCTTTGGGAGAGGGACAGTGTAGAGGTAGCGTAGAGAGAGAGAGAGAGAGAGAGAGAGAGAGAGAGAGAGAGAGAGAGAGGGAGAAAGAGAGAGAGAGAGAGGGAGAAAGAGAGAGAGAGATGACTTAACAAATGTGTGTTATGTGTCATTAGTTAATAAATCTGTTTGATATCCTTAGCAATTATTGACTTGGACTTTATTGTTTTAATAACTTCAAATCAGCTACACATGTAAATGTTTAAGCTAGTCTGTCGCGCGGTGCGTATTATATTGAACATACTTATAAAATATTTTCCCGATCTGTAAATGTTTATGCTAATCTGTCACGCGGTGCGTATTATATTGAATATATTCAATACGTTTAGTTATGTCTCTTATAAGGGATTTATAGTCAAAAACTTTGTTTTATGGGTTGTTTTTTTACAATTTACAATTACTTTCTTTTTACAGACACATCCGTCTTGGTTTTTTTTGTTAGCATTTTTTCGTTTGCGCTTCATTTGACTCTGTCGTTCGGTCGATTCAATTTTTTCCGCGCAGTGATCACCTTTTTCATTAATTTAACGATTGGAAGCAGGAAAATAAGGTTTACTCCGCGGTGGTATAGCGTAAGCGCGCTGGACTGCCGAACCGAGACAGAAGAGAGTCACGGGTTCTATTCTCGGTGCTGGCAAGGCCCCCGGGGCATTGTGCTAGCCACAGAATCCCTTGCTCGTTAGTGGGGGCTAAATAAAACTTGTGAACGCTACTTCACATGCCCCATAGTCCGTCATGGAACTGGAAAGGGGGTTATTATTACTGAGACAGTATCCTACTTGCCAAAGCATTATTTTTATTAGCCTGTATGTTTTTTTCAAGCGGACAATTTGTTCTGTTCCATTATTTTTTTATTGCTTCATAACATACCCTGTAATTATTCTCAGCACCACCCTTCACGTTTTTAACGAATTGTCGTCATTTAAAAACAACCCTTTGACATTTTAAGGAAACCGAAATTTGCAAACACGATTGGAAGTTCACGTGTATGTCTTGGACAAATTTAAAAGAAAAAAAAAGGTTGACATCATTTCACGGACCACAAGACCGACAGCCACTAAAAGACCTCTCCAATTTCACCTCGCTTTGCCCACCCCCCCCCCAACTCCGACTGACCACCCTCCCTCCTTCTTTCGTAACACTGTTAGCCTCACCACGTCACCAGGTTCCAGCAGAGACCCTCGATGTGTCCTCAATCGACACCGGTCTCTCTTGTCGATGACATTTCCATAGAAATGGACCCAACCCACCCACCCCTTTTTGCCGTCCCCTCCCCCAAGCTCACTTTCATCCGGGTTCAAATATAACATATAAAGGTGTGTGTGTGTGTGTGTATCACTTACTGTCGTGAATGAACAACCAATGACGTAATATCCGCCATCTTGTTATAAGGAACGACAGAGCGACAGACGAAGTGAGAGAGAGAGAGAGAGAGAGAGAGAGAGAGAGAGAGAGAGAGAGAGAGAGAGAGAGAGAGAGAGAGAGAGAGAGAGAGAGAGAGAGAGAGGAGCGAAGTGGTCAAATCCATTGGTTGAGTAGTTAACGTAGCTTTTGAATGAGAAACGGTCGTAAGTAACAACACATGAGCTAGAGGTTAAGTGTCTAACATCTAAAAACAAGGTGAAAAGATCAGTGTTTTAGACATTTTAATCCCTTGCGGTTGCGAGAGAAAATAATGAAGAAATGGCTTCTCAATTTTTAACATTGGCCCCCGGTTTAGATGTCACATTTAAAGGAGGAGACGAAACTGTAATAATTAACCAATTATAATAGTTCTGATTGAGTTAAAGAGGAACGTTATTTTTGACTTTCTTATTTCAATGGTCAGTCCTCATTTTCCCAGAAGTTGTTAAAATAATTCATTTGTCAGTGTAATTAGCAGGATGCTAGATAAGCACAATTTTAAGGGAACATTTCTCTGACTTAACATTTGAAATGAACTTTTGAATTTAATCGACTGCATGTCACCTTGAAATGGGGTTTAACCCACAGATTCACAATTGAGAGACGACACGTCGCTGTCTTTAAATCTAGCGATCACCGTGAACTCCTTTCCGCAAGTCTCCAACGATTTTAAGATAATAACGAGCAATAATAACATTGTCAGTAAAACTTATCATGGGGATTATTTTACCTACCAAAGGAATGGACAGGGGTGTAAAAAAACAACAACTTTGGGTTGGGGTGGAGGATTCATGATAGAAAGTTTTTCAGAGATCTGGAAGAGACTCCGAAGTCTGAAAAAAAAGCCGATGACACCACCCGATGTTCTCTTCTACGTTATACAACCGAACTGCAAGTAAACGCCCAGAAATGTTTCAGTTACTGTTGTCTTAAATCTCCTCCTAACAATTTCCACGTTTCTACGAAGTTTGGGAATGTGATTTAGCCTGGAGACTAAACTGTTTGAACAAGGCCAGGCACTTGACATTATCCCGTTATCTTTTATTTTTTTAGAACTGGTAACAGATTGCAATGGCTAACACATAAAGATAAGTAGATTTCCTTGGTAACGTAATTTAACTTTTGATAATTTGTCTCCAATTATTACTATTTTTTTTTAAATAAGTTTTTTGGTCTGCTCATTCAGCTACATCCTGTGTCTTTCTTCTTATCGCTTGTGTTTCATGCGCTATAGGAATGAATAACAGTGATAAAGAAATTAGCATTATTATCAATTAATTTTATTATTAATATAAGTTTATTATTATTATTTATACTATTATTATTATTATCATCATAATCGTAATAATTATTTATAATACTGTATGTATGAATCGTCGCTTTGTGGTTTCGGATTTTTCTTTTTATAGTCTTTTTAATATACATGTATGTTGTTAAAGGTGTTCAAACCTTTGTTGTTGTTTAGGTAAATATTTTTTTTTCATTCAAAAATTAATTTATAAAACTAAAATCTTATATCCATGTAATTGTAAAGATAAGTAACAAACATCTTGCAAAGTAAATGTTATCATATGTAACATAATAATGTTTTCATATTGAACGAGTAATTTTTTTCTTTTTTAAATCCCTTATATTAACTTCACCGCCGTCTCTGTCTCTCTGTCTGTCGTCATCTCATGGGCGGGCGGAAAAAGAAAAGTCAAAAATGACCCACTTCCAGTGATCCGATCGAGCTGAAATTCGGCACACGGGCCCGTCTGACCTAACAATGCATCGTATCAAAATTTCAGATCGATCGATCGTACCGTAATTAAATTAATGCATTTTTAGTTTATCTATATAAACTATATGTAGAGGTCGCTATCGTTTACATTTTACGGGTCACTTGACTTCAGGCCAGCCACCGGTGTGAACACATCTCGTGCTTAAACCAGGTAAAGCGGCGTGATTTTGTTTACATTTGGCGTTTCACAGTGAACTTGGCCCAGCGATCGGTGACAAGACCTTTCCCCTCTCCCACCCCCACCCCACCCTTTTTGGGTTAAAAGCAAAGGGGAGTAAAGACAGATTCAGTCTGTAGATATTTGTAAATACTTTAAGTTCTGTCTCATATATAAGGGATTTATAGTCAAAAACTTTGTTTTTACGGGTTTGTTTTATTACCACGTTTTTATTAACTCGCTTTCGTTGGGCATTGTTTGTTTGTTTGTCCAAGATTTTTTCAAATCTGCCAACGTAAAATTGAACCACTTCTGATGGTCCTAGAGATCTGAAAATTTTACCACAGATAGATCTTGGATGACAATACATTGTATCAAAAATTCCAGATCGATCAAATGTACCGTTATTAAATTATTGAACTTTTAAGTTTATCTATAGTCTATATAAAAGCATCTATACCGTCGGCTTTTGTTGACATCCGTGAATTGGCCCCGTGACCACATCACAATGTTTTTAAAACGTTGGGCGGGCGCTTGTGGGGTGTTTGGTAAAATAAATAGAGGTAAAAAATTTTTTTTTAAAACAGGCTGTTATAAGTGGACTAAAAAGAATAAAATAAAAAGAAGTAAAAAAAAAGATTTTTAAAAACCACGTTTTTAGAAGCGGACTAAAAAGAAGAAAATAATTTAAAACTTGTAAGTTCAAGTACTTCGATTTAATATGACTAAAAACGTGGGGTGGGTGTTTGGTATAAAAATTAAAGATTTCTAATTTAGAAGGCAAAAGAGAGATCTATAAGTGAGAGAATGAGTGAACCGCATATGTTAAACCTCATAAGCGCCCGCCCCACGTTTTTAGTCATATTAAATCGAAGTACTTGAACTTACAAGTTTTAAATTATTTTCTTCTTTTTAGTCCGCTTCTAAAAACGTGGTTTTTAAAAATCTTTTTTTTACTTCTTTTTATTTACTATCTGCTGTAAAACTGGATTACCAATTAGAAGGTTAATAAAAAATGTTGTAATTTTTTTATCTCTCAGGAAAGATATTTAGAGAATAGTAGGCGGTTCTATTTCAATATATGATTTTAACGATAGGTGGTAGGCAATCGTGCAACACTGTAATTGATTTAAATTTGTCAAATCTCGATTCGACATTTTGGTTTTGTGGGGAAAGGGGAGAAGACTGACTTACAGTCTTCGGAATCCTGCTAATTATTTTTTTTATTACGGATAAAGATTTGTGTGTGTGTGTTATATCTTACAAAATAGAATAAATCCTGTTGTACGTTTGGATCTTAAATATAAGCGTTCTTTAAAACGACGGGACAATCAACGTTCAATGTATAATTTAAGAGAAACATACAACAACAACCCAATTTCGATCAGATAGAGAACACATTTTGTCTCAAGAGTAGCTATCTCAAACTAGACCATCTCGCCAGCCAGTGATCAGTAGACCCCTGGCGGCAATGACTACCCACTTCACCCCACGCCCCCACGCCCCCACACACACACACTTACCACTGACTCCTCCATCTTCGTTTCCCCTAACCTAGTCCCGAAATGTCCCAATGACGTGTACGCTAACTCATCAATCACCGAATAATGCCCTCTGGTAGCCTGGATGAGAGGAGCGATGATACTGTGGACCACGGCGTCGACTTAAGGGGACAAGGTTGGTTTTTCGGGTTAGTAAAGCACAGAGGGCAGTCTCTAAATCTTTGTGACTCCCATCAGCTTCCGAGAGTACGTTGTCTTCAATGCCAGGTTTTGATGTCTTACCCACACACCCTACCAATCCACTGATCCACACTCACACACATCCATAGACACGCATGCAGACACGCTCACACGCATACATCGGTGCTCGTGTGGCGTCACGACAGCGTCTGACGTTCTCAGTAAGGACTCTCGGGTGGGGAGGCCATTAGGGTCTCTCTTGGTGTCCAAGCTCTTTCTTAATTCCCCCCCCCCTTATTCTCTGACCTCTAGGAGGTTCTGGAAACGGGGTCCAGTGGAAGCGAGAATCCCGCGACTGTTGCGACTTTCAACATATCATACAGAATGGGACTGCGATAAAGCTTTTAAATAAAATACAAAATACGCAAACAAATTGTGCAATTAAAACAATAAATTTGAGCTTTTTTAAAACTAAAACGACAATAGACGTTTCGCCTAACGCCTTCATCTGTACAATAACATAAAATAGGTACTTACATATATTTAAATTCTTAAAACACATTATATCATAAAATAATTTAAAATATTCATGTAAAATAAAATGAAAGGAAAAACAAAAACAAACAAGGACAGAGGATATAAAAAAAAGAAGGAAGAAACTAAGTTACAGTTAAAACCACAACTGGGAAAAGATTCTGCAGTTAGGTAAAATTGTGAATTTGGTTAATTCCATATGAAGCCAACGTACCAAATCGTTTTATAAGTCTATTTTCAATGTGGATCCTATCATGGGTATTTTTTGCATATAAAATACCAGTAACTGCAACATCTGAAATACCGTCATCGTCAACACTGTTAAAATGCTTAGATACAGGACATTGACATCAAAGAGATGGGCGGACGACATCAAAGAAACGGACCGGCATGTCATTCACCGACGCCACAGGGCAGCCAGCACAGGATTTATTTAAATGGCCGGAATATGTGAACAGTCTGCGATATATACATTATATTTATATTACAAAGTACATTTATTTCCTAGATCATTAGCAGTTATTTGTTGCAAAGTTACAGTGTCTGAAGAGCGGAATCGTGAATTATTAGTACCAGTCAACATAATTTCACGGGACAACAGCAGAGATGTGTTACAAAGTTACATAATTTCATTAGGCCGCAGCAGGCATCTGTTACAAAGTTACATAATTTCATTAGACGGCAGCAGGCATCTGTTACAAAGTTACATAATTTCATTAGGCCGCAGCAGGCATCTGTTACAAAGTTACATAATTTCATTAGGCGGCAGCAGGCATCTGTTACAAAGTTACATAATTTCATTAGGCCGCAGCAGGCATCTGTTACAAAGTTACATAATTTCATTAGACGGCAGCAGGCATCTGTTACAAAGTTACATAATTTCATTAGACGGCAGCAGGCATCTGTTACAAAGTTACATAATTTCATTAGGCGGCAGCAGGCATCTGTTACAAATTTAACATAGTAGCAGCTGGAATCTGTTAAAAGTTAACTAATAACTTCATTAAATTAAACAGGTATTTTTTTTAATACAAAGTTACAATGTCTTGCTGAAATCACTCGTTGCTTGTCGTGGCACGTCATTTTGAGCGTGATCATTAGTGTTAAACCATTTTTTCTTTCACAGGAAGTTTTATTTTCGGCTTAACAAATTTGCATCCGCTTCAAGATTTTAAAATTTTCTTTTAAAACCAAGAGCGGTAGGGAATAAACAGGAATTCCTAAAAAGGATTCCTTGAGGTCGGGTGAGCTTTTCATTTAAAATGTAAAAAAATAGAGAATGTAAGAAAAAAGAAAGCAAATACTAATAGAAAGAATGGGTGAATAAAGAGATTGTAAGCAAGAGAAATAGGGTGATTGAGGTGAGAGAGAGAGGGAGAGAGAGAGAATGAGAATGAGAGAGAGAGAGAGAGAGAGAGAGAGAGAGAGAGAGAGAGAGAGAGAGAGAGAAAGAGAGATCAAGATGACATACCAGGTTAGTATAAAACAAACTTAATGATAACCAGACTTAATTGAAAACTTATAGTTATAGAGCCAGATTATTTCCAAATTTTAAATCATGTTCTTTTTCATTTTATGACAGAATTGTAGCTAAACAATACATTAACATTTACATGTATATTTAAGAAATAAAAGGCCTAAAAATAAGTTGTGGAGTTTTTTTCTCTGACATAATCGCTTTTCCTTTATTGTAATTATATACTTTTTTACGTTCACAAAACTAGACTTATTACAAACTTCGTAATTGAACCATTGGAATTTTCATGAACCGAATTTAGATCCAACACCTCGTTCTACTGAACGGAACGTCACCTGTAATGAACAATATTATGTTTTTTTTAAAGGAAAAGTAAAAATGAATGGAGACAGGGTTGGATAAGGGTTTAAGGTCATAATAGCTTGCACCCCAAACTTAATCACGTTTTCACATCATCTTCACAGAAGGCGTTAAGAGTGGCTCGTTTTTTAGGGGGGGGGGAAGAAAACCGTCAAGAATGTCTGCAAGTGGATTGGCGTAATAGAATGTATGGGGGTGTAGGGGGGTGGAGGTCAATGACCCAAATTTAATAGATTTTTTCTTGTAGTTTATCTATTTTTGTTTGAAACTGCATCTTGTCGTGCTTTGAAATATCATCGGTTTTCTGTATTTAATATGCAATTCTCAAAACGATTTTAATATATATATATATATATATATATATATATATATATATATATATATATATATATATATATATATATATATATATATATATATATATCATGGCTCTCAGCGGAAGCATGAATCCCATTTGGTGACGTCAAGCCACAGCGGGTGTGCCAGATTTTGGTGATTTTTCGTAACGGTTGTGGATAGTCAAGAATGGGTGCAAATCGGTACACGACCTCCTTATAAATGGACAGCCATGCCATGAGATGGTAACAAAGACTACAAAATAGCCATCGTCGTGTATTACATTTTGGCCAACTTATCTCAGGAAACAGATTGGCCCCCCGGACAGAGGAAGAAATTGGTCTATCTCGGCCGAATAATGGGGTGTCAGGCTACCAATGAACCAGGAAGTCGGAGTTGGTTTGTATACATTAAACAACTAAAAAAACAACAACAACCCACTGTAATGAAATATAAAGGTTAATTTTTTTTAATGGTTTCAAGACATACTTTAATAATATTGATTATTAGAGCTTCTCTCCCTTTTTATGTAAAATTACCCCCATGAATATTTTCGAATGAAATTGAAAATGGAAAAAAAAGGAATTAACTACCAGTATATTTTTAAAAAAGAGTTTACCCACCTACCACACTCCCTCCTTTTTAATTTCTCACCAAAAGTTTTTTTTTAAAAGAAGAAAATTCGCAATCCTCAGATGTCATATCTATGACAGTGCTTCTCAAAGTGGTGGTCCGCGGACAGGTGCCGGTCCGTGGGCCATCCGATGCCGGACCGCAGAAGTTACCAAGAAAGGACATTTCACTATCACGTCTGTACAGGGAAAATAGTTCACCGGTCCCTGGTGCAATGGAAAAAAATTATGCCGGTCCGCACTACTAAAAAGTTTGAGAAGCACTGATCTATGATACAGGAGGTAAATAATATCCCCAAACAAAAAAATGAAAATACAAAAATAAATAAAAATGGTTACATTATGAGATTATATTTGCAGATTATTTGAGGACAGTACTCATACAAATTACTGTTGTAATGGACATTGTACCAATGACTTTAAATGAGATTGTACTAATAACTATAATAGAGATTCACTCATGACTGTATAGAAGATTTTCACTAATGACTGTAAAGGAGAATATACCAATGACTGTAAAGGAGGTTGTACCAATAAATGTAAAGGAAACTTTATCAATGACTGTAAAGGAGATTGTAATTAGCGTAATGGAGATTGTACTAATGACTGTAAAGGAGATTGGAGTAATGACTGAAATGATGATTTTACTGAAGCCATTTTCTGGAGACTGTTTTAAAATCTTAAATATGGTTACAATTAATGATTGAAATTGAGAGTTATGATACCAATTGAAAATAAAAATATGAAGCTAATCTAGTGACAGAAATTTGGAGATATTCTAGAAACCGTAACAGGGAGAATAGTTATTGTCCATAATGAGGAGATATGCGACTGTTCGTAGCGGGGACATATTCTAGTGACCTCTATGAGGAATTATGCCAGTGCAAACAATGGGTTTTTTTAATGCAATTTACCTTGATTTGGGGGGGGGCAATGTTCACCTTAAGCTGCGTGACGTCGGTCAGATATCTGACCGACGCCACGCAGCAGATTACAATTACCGCGCAGCAAATTTTTATAAATATTGCACAAAAAATGGATGCTGTGCAACTATGCACACCAGTTTTTTTTTACTATGCACGTGGACCAACAAACCTTAGAGGGAACATTGGATGGGGAGGGATATTTGCTAGTGACAGTGATTTGGTTCGCTACTGATAGTAATGGTAGCTATGCTTGTTCGGCAGCGCGGTGCAAGAAATGCTGACTCTGCAAATGTCCTTGATCGATAACAAGACTCATGCCGCCAATATGTGAATGGGTGTTGGGTATTAAGTAAACCTCGGTGTTACGGAGATCTAGTCATCTCAAATCAACATTTGCCGGGTTTACTTAATGGATTCGTGCTTGTGTATGTGTGTGTGTTATTTATTAATTTTTTAAAAAAAATTTGGGGTGGGGGGGTGGGGGGGGGTAAAGACAACAAATGGCGTGATTAACGTAATCGATACAAAAAAACTAATTCAATAAATGTGAAATCAATATATCCACGGGCTACCATCGATCTTGTTGGCGTTTCGATCTTTGCATGCTGCTATAAGCAGGTTTACAGAGAGGAAGCAGCCTTTCAGCAACCGCATCAATCCTCTCTCATCTTTCTTTTCTTTTTGTTCACGACTCAGCCCACATGTAACTGTGTTAATTCTAGCTTGGATATACAACACAACGATAATCTAATACATCGCTCAGACAGACACAGGGATACAAATATTGTCCTTAGTTCTGTTATATATGCAAGAAAAAACAAATATGAATTCTCGTTCATCCCGTCTGGAATTGGTGGCGTTGAACAGGTCGCATGATCAAACCAGGAAAACCACAACACAATATTAACATTAAAATCGTTTATAAAAATGCAAGGCTAAATATAAACCATGAATAATCAGAGGATACAAAAATCCTGTGTATTGATGGAAAGTCTGTAATAAAATAAGATAATATAAGATATGTATTTCGTATATCAAGGGAATTTAAATCCAGGAATATAAATAAGAGTCGCCTTTCTTCCCATGGCTTTATTATAATCTTCTTCTTCTTTTCGACTGGGAATACCTTATAGTGAAACTATAAAGACATTAGTTTACAAGTTGTCCATCTAATCCAGGGGTCGGCGAACTTTTTTTCCCGTTACGCCAAAATATTAAATTTTATGTTGCCGTTACCCCCCGGAGGCGAGAGGTCCTTCCCACACCACTTGGGCTTTTCGGGAGCGGGTCTAGGGGTACGCCCAAGACGAAATCGCATCTGTTGAGATTTAGGAACCTGACAAGTGTCTAAATATGACCCGTAGAGGATGTTGCGTATAGTAACTAAGTAACATGACCGATGGTCGTAGGGGATCCCTAATGTTTCCATTAGAGCTTACTCGGGGCTTGGTATACCTGGTGGGTGCCCCAATTCCCTCCCAGGTCAGCGGAGGACTTTCTTAGCTTTAGTCATTAAATCCCTTATATTAACTTCACCGCGTCTCTCTCTGTCTTGGGCACCGTGGAAAATTAGAAGTCGAAATTGACCCACTTCCCGTCATGCCATCGAGCTGATATTTGGCACACGGACCCGTGTTCCCTAACAATGCATCGTATCAAAAATTCAGATCGATCGAACGTACAGTTATGAAATTAATTCATTTTTAGTTTATCCTTATATAAAGTATGTAATTCAAATTCATGGTTTGTTATTGTTTTTTTCCACGTGAAAGTTTGAGTTGACGCGTTGACGTCGACCGTCGTGCCGACACCCCCTCACGTCCCATCCCCCGTTATTAAAGACAGGGGACATCACTCGGTGTCAGTCTGTAAATGTTTGTCGCGTTGGAACATAATCAATACTTTTTGTTCTGTCTCATATATAAGGGATTTATAGTCAAAAACTTTGTTTTTACGTTTATTTTTATTTTTCATTTTTATTGGTGCTTTGCCTGGGCTCGATCTCACGCCCTCTCAAATTGTGAGGCAGCGGTCTATTGACTTCGCTTTCCAGCCGCGTATGATGCAATTATAAAAGTTAACGATCAAATATATATTATTGTTTTAACGGTTATAAGTCTAACGGGCCTGGCCATTCTAGACATAATGATAAATCTGACGTAATGCTATCAAGTCAGATTTACACAAATTTAATTTTAAAAACAAACATAAATTATAAATTTAATATAAATTAAAGACACCAATTTTTATTATAGAATAACAATGTTTTTTCTTTAAATGTCATTACAGTTCAGTATTTTTTAAAAAATGATGTTTCATTTTTGACACAATTCCATCAAAATTTGGGATTTTTGATGTCAGGGCAAGTTGAATGCTGTCTTCAGGGTCCAATCGATTTCGCATCTTTGTTTTTATGTTCCCTATAGTGGAAAATCCTTGTTCACAAAGGTACGTTGTTGCAAAAGGCAGCAACGTCTTGACGGCCTCCTCATGTGCAGTGTTGAAAGCCTTTGCAGGAGGAGACATCCGCAGCACAAACTAGTGTGTCAGATCTGCCTTGTTTGCAAATTCAATACGTTCCTCATTATTAGACTGAAGTTCAAGAAGTGCTTCTGCCAACCCTTGCGGCTCATCTGGTACATCCACAATGTCACATCGAAATGGATCTACAACCCAACTGAATTTACGGGAATCAATAATTGGAATGTAATAAGAGAACCGCTCTTTGATCTTGATAAGATGCCTCATAACAATATTCTTGCTGTCGTCAAAATATATATTTCCACAATCTTCCAAGTACAAGGCCAACCCCGAAAAGGACGCTAACTTGTTTGCTTCTGCTTTTTGTTTCCAATATGAAAGCTTTAATCCAAACGCTGCAATTCTTTCTCTGGCTCTAATTATAGTGAAATTTTTTCCATGCACTTATTTTTCAATGCATTAACAGCTAAAAAATATCAGCTAAATGTACGAGATGTGCAACCCAACAATATTTCGTAAACTTATCCGCCAATGCATGCTTTTGACCAGCCGGAAATGTTTGAAATTCCGCTTTCAGAGCCAACCCTATGTTCAGAACATTACCGCGTGAAAGCCACCGTACCTCGGTGTGATAAAGTAGGTCTGTATATTCAGCCACGTCATCTTTACATAAATCACGAAACAGTCGTTTTTGCAGTGCCTGCCCTTTAATGAAATTTACAATCTGGATAATGTTATGCATGACAACCTCCAGTTCAGGTTCCAAATGTTTCACAACCAAAGCTTGACGATACAGTGGTTAACTTCAATTTTGGGATTCCTCTCTCTCGCAAAAGCCAAACAACCACTTACACGACCCAACATAGTTTGAGCTCCATCAACAGACACAGCATTTTAAATTAAGGTTTTCAAAGTATTCATTAACGTTATTGAAAGCATCGCAGTTCCAGGGGAGCATAAAACAACATTTCCCCTTCAATTGTTTGTAAACCTTTGTATCAAACATATACCATAAACTGCGCATTACTGCTGACATAAGTGGTCTCATCAAGCTGAATAACAAAGGATTTACCCGCATTTATAGAAGAAAGTACTTGTTCCTGGACATTTTCGGCCAAAGTGGAAATTCTGTCTTTGACAACTATTGCTGACAAATGTACTGAATTTAGTTTCATAGCTTCTTTCTGACCAAGCGTAATCTTTGCCATTCTAAAGGCTGCTGGTTTAACCAGTACCTCACCGATAGTGTGTTATTTAACTAATACCTCACCGATAGTCTGTGGTTTAACCAATACCTCACCGATAGTGTGTTATTTAACTAATACCTCATCGATAGTGTGTTATTTAACCAATACCTCACCGATAGTGTGTTATTTAACTAATACCTCACCGATAGTCTGTGGTTTAACTAATACCTCACCGATAGTCTGTGGTTTAACTAATACCTCACCGATAGTGTGTGGTTTAACTAATACCTCACCGATAGTGTGTGGTTTAACTAATACCTCACCGATAGTGTGTTATTTAACTAATCTCACCGATAGTGTGTGGTTTCTTGTTTCGAGCAATCAACCAGTCCACTTCAAAAGGAGCTTTTGCTGCTGAGCGTTGATCGAATGTACCGCTTTAGTGGCTTTCCAGTCTTTGTCTTTTTTGCAGACATTTCCAAGTTGACAAAGTATTCCCGCGTTTTTAGGTAATCTTTTTTATTAGACGCATTTTAATATTTTAGTACGAAAAATATCCCTGATTACCTTGTGGTAAAATGTTTCTTAAATTTTTTCTTTGGAAACTCTTTAAATGATAGTATTAGTAATTATCAACTGCACTTGAAATTTTCAGTCTCATACAGTTACAACGAAATCGAAATTAGATTTTTATATCAACCGAAAACGGAATGAACTGTAAACTCAGATTACACAGAGATGTCGATTTATGAGGTTAATCATTAATATTTGACGTGCTACTATCAGAAATACCTTATTTATTATTGATAAATCGTGCCTTTCGTAAATATACGTAGACATGAAGGATTTTGATCAAAATTAAAATTTTGAAAAAAAATTATAAGATAAAAATCTTTCGGATTTGGCTGATTTTATAATATGTCCCCAATTGGTCTCCATTAACCCCAATAATTCTTTTTCTACCCCAAATGGGATAATTTACCCCTGTTTACCCGACCCTTGATCTAATTAATATATTTTAGATATTTGTGTTCAGGGTAATTAAAAAAAAACTATAATAAATTTTCAAATAGGGTGTGTACAGAATGCGGAAATATTCACAACTTAAATGGAGTAAGTAAAAGAGAAATTTAATATTCATTTGATTAAATGTCGATATTTCTCATAAGGTAATTACTAACGCCTACATTAAACATAACCTTTCTCAGATATGAAGACATGTTATACAATACTGAATGTATAAAGATGTGAGTGAATTGTAGATGACACTTTTGTTATAAGATTATATTATCTTTTTGAAACCAATTTTACTAATATAATTTTTTACTAAACAAGAGAAAGTAATTGATTAATAAACAAGGGGGATAAATATGAGAAATGAAGTAATCTAAATTGCTTAAAAATGAAAATGTTATATATATTTTTTTCACTTGATTAAAAAAGCGGTTTCTGAAAAGACGGATTGCCTCTTTTATTACGAACAAAATAAGAAGACCGTTGATATGGTCTTAATTTCTTGATGCAAACAGTATATCATCATGAGTATCTCCTTTTAAAACAATGAATGTTTGTCCACATCTTTGAATATCTTCTGTGTTAATATGCTCTTACGAGCAATCTCACATAGTGACAAAAATTTTATATCCGTTGTTGTTTTCAATTCTTTTTGTCGCTTTAGTGTTTATTTTTCTCAAAATATTATTGGTTCGCAAAAACACTTTTTTGTCTGTTTATTTCATAGTTTAAAACATTTTGGTTCCATTAATAAATTCAAAACTCTTATAACAAATTATTCTTTTTCTTTATAATATTTTTAAATTAAATATTTTTAAAAATTTTGTTTTATTTCATAAAAAAAATATGTTTTAGTATTGAAAATTTCTATTGATTTATATTATTTTTTTTATTTTTTTTATACAATCACTCATGCTATGTATGTAAATGTTTCGGCTTTTGATATTTTAAGACGCCCCCTCCACAATTATTTCCATTTTGGTAGCTTGAAACAAGCTATCCTATAGATTTCCTAGAATCTCATTTATTATGCGAGGACATGCATGTTTCTCCCACTACAGATATTTGACGAAACTCCTTTCCCCAGAAAGATGAATTGAGAGAATAAGCCAATTAATGGTAGACAGCGAGCCACCTTGAATCAACATCCCTTGTAAACAAATGCAACCGCTGCCACGGGCCAGGGGCAATTACTCAAGATATTTTGTTTTAAAATTCCTTCTCTTGCTTGTCGATTTAGGAATTTAGCCAGAGTACAGGTTCCTGGTATAGTTAAAATGAACAGAGAATTTTGTTTTGTCCTAAATTGTTTTCCTTTTTAATGAGCATGAGTTTATTCGTGCAAAATTTAAGAAAATGGTAATGCATTCTTAGTAATTTCATCAAATCCATCATTAAAAAAGTAGCAATTGTAAGCAAACAACTGAGCTGATCAGGCGTGTGCTTCTCATCAAATGAATTTAACTTTCCAAAACACGCCTTTCCAGCAGACCATTTATCTTAATAAGAATTCAAATCAGTTATGGTAGGCTCTACCACCGAGATAATACTAAAGCTTAACATCTAGGTACATAAAAATACACATACTTTTTTCACATACCTTAAATATACATTACAAAAAGTCTGCCACTCACCTTCCTTAAAAAAAAACACATAATTCTGTAAATCACATACGAATTTTATTTTACCATTAGGGTAAGTCTAAACTGGTTCTGGAATTTTACAGTTTTCTATAAGGCTGGGGTTTTAGAAAACGAAATGCCATAACATGGTGAGCATGGTTATTTATATGCTTTCAGTATAAATTGGTTATTTCCCGTGCTGCGCGTATTTAAAGATTGTACAAAAATTTCTCGTTTTGTCATTTGAATTATATACAAATTCAATCTTCTTCTTCCATATTTTTTACTATTTAAAGCTCAGTTGGTGTTTGTATGTTTGTTTGTACCAACTCTGTGTCCCGCTTTCACGGAAAATCAACATAACGGACCAGGACCAAATTTGGCAGGACGGTTCCTTTTACCCTGCAAATGGTTTGAGTATAGCTTTTGTAATTGTCCCTTTTGTCTGAAAGCCGTAAATAAGAAAATGTAGAGACAAAGAGAGACAAATTAAATCTCATTTTCCTATTGAAAAACTTTACTCGGACGTTCGAAAAGAGTTATTTTTGCTGCAGTAAATTTTTCAAGGCTTCATTTTGAACAGTGCGCCTTCTAAAATCGTTTATTGCCTGATTTCGAATCGCACATTTTCATGTACGAATTTCAAATTGAGCTGTCTCATATTGTTAGAATATCTTTATTTGGTTTGGCTAAGCGGTACAGGGCTGTGGCTTTCTTTACTGGTACTTTCTTTATGTTATAAGTTATAGATGCTTTTTAAAAATATTATTACAATTGTTACAATATGTATGGGATTAATATTTGTACATGTGTGAATAAAGTTGCGAATTTTGTTTTGTTGTGATTCATACCTCGACATTTAATAAAAACCTAATTCTATAATTCTATAATTATAATTATACTAGCGTGCACCCGTCAAAAGTGACGGAAGTTTTCAGCTGATATCTATTTATTTTATAAAAACTGCACTTTTTTTTTAGGGCGCCTACGGCGCAGACCTTTTTCAAAAGCTCAACTAACTTGTCCTTGTTTGATAAATACGAAATATTAAACTTTCTGAAATGTAAGGTATTTTATAATAGGGGTTGCAGGAAGCGCCCCCTCTGTTTTTTTATTTTATAATTTACCATCATCAAATCTTCTTTTTACATTGATGCCTTTTCCAAAATTAAAATATCAGCGAAAACAATGACGTCATATAATATTTTTTACAGCGCATATTTAATGTGCACACCTTTTGATGCTTTGGTGCAGTAATTTGGTTTTCCCTGCTTTCTAAAATTAGTAGAGTCAGGACTGACTGACAGACACTACTTGCGTGACAATTGCAAATTATATTGTTTAATTCTATAACTATTCGTGATTTTATTTTATATGGGGAACGATGGCCCATGTCAAATAATCTTATATGTAAAAATGTTTACATAAACTATATACTTATACAATTTAAACTTTGTCTACCGGGCTTATTAACAGAAGTAGATTGATCTTCAAATATTGAATCTGAAAACGCTTAATTATTTTGTATTGTGATTTGAAAATTTTATGTTCGTTCCTTTGTTGTCGGAAGAACATAGGCCATTTTTAAAATCAATTTTTGTTCATTGTTTCACATGCGTTTAGTAACAGACTGTTGAATTTTAAAAAAAAATATTTTAAAAACGAAAATTGTGTGTGTGTAAATGTGGCATAAAAGTTCTTTATTTTTCAAAAATAAAATAAAAAATGATGGAATATAATTTACAAAATTGGGAAACGGGATTAAAAAATTCATTCTTTTTTGAAATTATACCGTTTGCATCAAAGCCATAAATTTAAATCGAAAAATAAAGAGACACATAAAAAAAACATACATAATTTGCAATGTATGTCACGTCCCGTCTGTCCTGTCCTTGACGCCACTAATTTTAGAAAGCAGCACACCAAATTACTGCACCAAAAATAACTCATTCGAACGTTCCACATAAAATTGTTCATTCCTATATAATAAAAGACTATGTTCCGTGTGATACAGATCTTTCATTTATTTAATTTTTTTATTTATTTTATTCATTTATTTTCATCTTCGTTCGGCCTTCGTTCGGTGGCATGTTGTAACTCCCCTCCAACAGCCCTCTCGACCGGCATACATGTGCATCACGTCAAAAATACTTTTCATTATAGTTAAAATAAATAACTCGTAAAAACAGAACAAAAGACTATAAATCTAAACGCGCATAAATCAAAATAAAGTCTTGGAAGAAATGCTACACCAAAAATAACTCGTTTTGAACGTCCGCGTTAACGTTTTCATTATGATTGGCTGTAGAAGTGATATGTGTTTGAGGGACCAATCGCTATCGATGACTGCACGGAACATAGCATTTTATTATATAGGATGCCATCCCTTGCTAAGCTGAATCTATACCTATGAGCTATTTTTCTATGCACGTTTTAAATCTAAATCAATATCCTATTGGAAGGTTGTTGTTTTTTTAGTTCCCCAGTGCTCATTATTGAACTTAAAATTGTTTCAATTTTAGAAGATTTTCAGACAAACTATATTTTGCATTCCCAGGAGTAGACTCTGGGCAAAATTTAGTTATATTACAAGAAAGCCTAACATAAATCATCGTAAATAGAGAGATACTTAACAAACAATAAGTAACATATATTGTCACCTATGTAATACAACTTTTAAGATATTACACTTCCGCTGCAAAGCGCTGGTATATTTCTAGTATTAAATAACATGGATTGCTGGTGTATTTGGTGCGGGGGCGGATCAAGATTGCACGTGGCCCCTGGCTGCAATTCCACCTGGGCCCTGGTTCAGTCGTCATTATTATACAATATAATAAGTTTGGGGCCCTTAAATCATTGGGGGCCCCTGGCTTTAGCCCCATCGGCAACCCCCTTAATCCGCCATAGATTTGGTGGACATTTGTTTTTTGGGGTTTTTTTTTGCAAAGGGGGAAAATATAGTGTTTCAGTGGCTTAGGAGAGGAAGTACGTCCCACAATGATAACCTAAGGATAAGCGAAGGACGCAATAATCTTCTGTATAAAAAGATTGTGTGCAATAGATAAGATAAGATGATAAGATAACATCACGTTTTGTTATGCCCCCAGTAGCAGTATTTTTTGCTACTTGCAGAGAGCGTTTCTTGAAGATGGGAGAGAGTTGAAAAAAAAAGATGGTTACCCTGGGATACACTTTATACTGTACTGCCATGCTTCGCTGAAATATACCCCTTACTTCGCGAGTTTACGTGTTGAAGATTAGAATTTAATGTATATGTGTGTGTGTGTGTGTATGCGCGCATGCGTGGGAGTAAGCGTGTGGAATTGTATGTGTTTTGTTGTGTGTGTATGTGTGTGTGTGTGTGTGTGTGTGTGTGTGTGTGTGTGTGTGTGTGCGTGTGCGATTTTAGAGAAATGTGGGCTTTGGGGTTCAAAGAAAAAAAAGAACCACCTGACAAGAAAGTACCCGCCCATTTGATTTTTAACTATAACTGGATATTCGATCTCTTAAATGTTATATTCTTTTAAGTCGCAGACACGAATAATTTGATTTTTTGATTAGTTCATTCATTAATTTTGGACTTCAAATGAGCGTACATGAGTGCACTTGGATGTACAGGAATTCCTTTAAATTAAAATGTCAAAGATATTCCATACATTTCCAAGAATATCCTTAAATGTTCAGACGCGTCTTTAAATATACAAACAATTCCATGACTGTTTGTGAATGTCCAGGGATTTTCCATGAGTGTCCATGGATGGCCTTGAATGATAAAGAATGTCTTAGAATGTCAAGGAAGATTTTTTTTTCCATCGTGTACAGATACGAAAAATTAAGCAAGCCTTTTCTCCATGGCTCGAACAGTCGGATCTAAATCCTATTTTATTATATTTAGTCTAGACGGGGATCGGATAAACCCGATAAAGCAAATAATAAATGGAGTTCATTTCCCCCCCCCCAACTTCAAGTGTTTTATCCGTGATTTTTTGAGAAGCAAATGAGCGCATTTCACAGCTATATTTAAATAATATATTTCAGCAAAGCGAGTATGTGCAAATGAGCAGGATGAACGACCCTCGCTGGGGTCGACCGATCACTGTTGGCAAGCGTAGTGGGATGAAAAGAAAAAAAAAGGGGGGGGGCAACAATTTTTCTTGCGGTAACTTGCGTTGTTCCTTTAAAGAATAACATGTGATTCGTAATGTAGTGGTTATCACGTCCGCCTTGCACGCGGAAAGTCATAGGTTCAAGCCACAGCCGGAACAATAAAAAAATTTTTTTTAAATGTTTGTTTCTGTCCGTTCTTTTTCCCCCTTTTTTGCGAACATGACTAACCCTCGCGAGTGTCGTCCAATCACAGTTTAAGATAGGCAAGGGATGGTAGTTAAGGGTGGGGGAGGGGCAGGTATCAACAACCACAGTGCACATGTCTCCACCTTTACTCGATTTTTTTTTCATTACTGCGTGCTTGCAGTTTGTGTCCGTTCTCTCAACACGCCCCTCCCCCCTTTCTTTGCACTATCTGTGATGAGCAAGTCTGCGGCGTAAACTATTCCGCGATTCGTATCTAGTATTCTTTAACACCAGAAATTCGATTTTGATCGAGAAATCCATACCTGAAGTGAAATTCAACTACGGCTTGATTTTTGTAAATAATTAATAATTTAGGACTACTTAACAAAAATTACCTTCTAGCTTTAACTTAAATCTAACTTGAAAAATTGAAGCGTTAAATTTTTTTCGCAATATGTACGAATATTACCGAATAAGAAAGGATTTTTAAATGGAGAATTTTTGTTGGCCGTTAAGATGAACAGGTCTGAACGGTAGTGCAACGTATTATCTTGCAGGAGATCAAGCGACCAAATCGAATCATAGTCAAAATCGTAAGTTTAAAATCTAATTTTAAAAAAATAATCTCTTTATCGAATGAACGGTTATTTAACTTCAATATTAGACTTCATCAAAAAAAATTTTTTAAATGTCGCGTGGCATTGGCGTCATAAGAAGGTGAGGATTGTGCGGATACACATTATGGAGGTTTGTGTTAGTGGGAAATAAGCATAAGTAACATTAGTTATTGGGGAATCTGTTACTGAGAACATAGTTTTTTTTTAGTAATATTTACTTTTTGATGAAACAGTTGTTGTTGATTTTTGGCGTTTAAATGATCGTGCTATTAATGCAGATGGAAGTGAGTCGTGAGGAGCCAGGGTTTGGAGAAAGTTGGTGGTTGAAGACTTTGGTATTGTGGGTTAGCTATTGGTAATTTTGTCACAGACTAAAGGAAAATTGCTATTACGAATAGGATGGAGTTGATGGCCGATGCGTTAAGCCCTCTTGTGAAATTAAGACATTTCATACAGACCAATGCTTTAGATGTAACTTAGATTCGCGTGTGCAGACAGTGAGATAGCACGCCAAACATTATATTATGCCCACACACACACTCTCTCTCTCTCTCTCTCTCACTCTCCTTCTCTCACTCTCTCTCTCTCTTTCTCTCTCTCTCACACATCACATACACACTTTGTTTACAAGTATTGTGTACACACTATTCAATTTCAATCATAGTATACTATTATAACAGTTTTAATATGATGAAATTTTCATTAAAAATTTTATAGCCCAATTTTTATCACTATCAATTTATTATATTTTTCCGAGTACCGTATGAGTCTTGGGTTGATTCATTGTGGGTACGAAGCTGTGCGTTGTCAAGAATAACATTCTCTTAGCAAAAGTGTAAAAAAAAATGGGGGGAAAACAACGTTGCTGCCCTTCATTTTGAACGCACTAGCCCACTGGCCCTCAAGTTGTCTTATGAGGTAAACCAACTACGCACGTTGCAATAGGAAAGGCGTGCGGCAATAAAACCATCAAACTTTAAACGTTCATGAACTACCTGTCCGCAGAATAAAATCACGTGGTTTTCAGATTTTTTACATATTTTTTGGTTTAAAATTTGTGTAGCTAATGCAACGAACAACATTAACTTGTTTCAACATAAAACTTCAGATTCAAGCCTTTCACGTGACTTGAATGCGTTACGTCTACTTAACAAAATCTCAACAATACATTTATTTTTTTAAAAATCCCCCATGATACTGACTTTTCACCAATTATTACATACAACATCACATACCTAATCAAGAGATTTTATTGTAGAGCTCATATAATGTACCAAAAAAACGAGTTTTTCGGTGATACTACAATCCAGACTTTTCACCATTTTCCGAAATTCACTATTCAACACTAAACAATCTCAAGAACATGTATATGCACAAAAAATAATTTTAAAATATAAAATTTCTGTCATAATCGCCATAATCTCAACACGTATGACAAAATCCCTTAACTGAAATAAGGATTGGACATAAACAAATATGTTGTTATGTGGCCGGTTGAAAAGAAAATGTAATTGATTTTCCTGATGCCTTTAAAAAATTTTTTTTTAAAGTTAGAGTATTCCGTAGATTTATCAAATGCGTCATCGTAAATAAATAGATTAGCCTACTTGAGCATTGATAATAAAAATAATGTTGTATTCATGGTGTTGTTATCATGTTATCAAAGAAAACCCGTGCAAGTGCTTCTAATGTATAAAAATACTTTTATCTTCCATCACTCACAATTTTCTTACATGCAGAAATCACGTGGTACATTTTTCATTCGCGTTCAGACTTAAAATACAACCTATAGAAAAAAATCTACCTGAAAGTACCTGAATTCGCACACTACTCAAAATTATATGTTTTGTACGTCTTAAATAAAATAAACCATGTTACTATGTTATTCCCGGGACATTGTTTCATTTATCGTACATCTGACCTCGTGCCTTATCATAGGCTTTCACTCATCGATCACACATCTAAAGGCTCTGGGGAAGATGACAGGAAATCTTATTTCCCATAATCATGTCTCTTAATCACCAAGTGCATTGGTCTGCACTTTGAGATGGCCAAAGACGCCAGAACCTCCACTTTCCGAATAAATCCACCAAAAAACACACACACAACACCATGCATTGTACTCACCGAATGGATTCGCCGAACTCTCTTAGGTTTATCCTCTGACATTGCGTCTTGACTGCACGTTTAATCCGAAGGAATAAATAAAAACTGACAACACCTTACTCCGTCACAGGCAGAATCTCTCCACGATAGACCATGTCAGTGGACGGAAGAAAATCTGCGCGACGAACAGGACAGCAACACACTATATTTCCATTTTTTAAAATAAAAATAACAATCACACACAAACACACACACGCGAACCGAAAACTATCCAAGATAAGTCAAGACGAGGGAGGTGGTATGGAAATGTTGGGGTGGGGGAGGAAAAAGGGAGGGTGGCGAGAAAGAAAAGATGGTGGGGGGGATCGGAAGAGTAGTTGCCCTTGATCGCCTTCAGTGGAGATTTTTTTGTGTGTGCCGAATGAATGGCTGAGCGATTGTTATTTTTACTTTATTTTGTTTTAAAAATCTGGAAGCACTTCTAAGACAACTTGCAAGAAACACGAAGAGCTCGTCAGGGTAAACAGAAGCGAAAATGCATTTGTGGGGTTGAAAAGATGAATCGATTTTATTTAGATCGTCGCCACACTCAGTTCAATTGATCTACTTTATCCCAGAGAGGACATTTCGTGTCTCCAACCTGCTTCTCGCCCACCCCCGCTCTCCTCCTCCCCCAGACCAGGAATTGCCACCAACCCCACGCTCTCCTCCTCCCTAGACCAGGATAGTTTTTCCCCCAAGCCCCACGCTCTTCCCCTTTCTAGACCCGGAAAGTTCTTCCCCATCTCCCTTGCTCTCCTCCCTAGACCAAGATAGTCCCCCAAACCACCATGCTCTCCTCCTCCCTGGACCCGGATAGTTCTTCCCCAACTCCCTTGCTCTCCTCCCTAGACCAATATAGTCCCCCCAACCTCCACGCTCTTCTCCTCCCTGCACCCGGATAGCTCTTCCCCAACTCCCTAGCTCTCCTCCTCCCTAGACCAATATAGTCCCCCCAAACCCCCACGCTCTCCTCCTCCCTGGACCCGGATAGTTCTTCCCCAACTCCCTTGCTCTCCTCCCTAGACCAAGATAGTCCCCCCAAACCTCCACGCTCTTCTCATCCCTGGACCCGGATAGCTCTTCCCCAACTCCCTAGCTCTCCTCCTCCCTAGACCAAGATAGTCCACCCAACCAACGCCCTTTACCAAACTATTTCTCTTCACCCCCACTTACTGCTTATGTCACGTGAAAACGAATTTCTCAGAAATCCAGTTTTCTCCTTGCAGCTCACCATTTCACACTAATTACATATCCTCCCATCAACCAACATTCGTCCTCCCCTCTTATCTGGATTCACAAACCAACATTCGTCCAACCATTTCATTTAAACCAGCCAACACAATATTCTTTTAACCATCCCATCCAAATATACAAACCTTTATTCCCCCACTCATCCTATTTAAGCCCACTAATCCATTCACATCCCCTCACATCCTATATAAGCCCACTAATCCATCCACATCCTCTCACATCCCATATAAACCGACTAATCCATCCACATCCCCTCACATCCCATATAAACCGACTAATCCATCCACAATCCCCTCACATCCCATGTAAGCCGACTAATCCATCCACATCCCCTCACATCCCATATAAACCAACTAATCCATCCACAATCCCCTCACATCCCATATAAGCCGACTAATCCATTCACATCCCCTCACATCCTATATAAGCACACTAATCCATTCACATCTCCTCACATGCCATATAGGGCGACTAATCCATTCACATCCCCTCACATCCTATATAAGCCAACTAATCCATCCACAATCCCCTCACATCCCATATAAGCCGACTAATCCATTCACATCC
Organism: Ampullaceana balthica; assembly: GCA_944989445.1. Taxonomy (NCBI): domain Eukaryota; kingdom Metazoa; phylum Mollusca; class Gastropoda; family Lymnaeidae; genus Ampullaceana; species Ampullaceana balthica. Next base: position 244,682 of record CALYLW010000953.1, on the reverse strand, counting down.
CCTCACATCCCATATAAGCCAACTAATCCATCCACATCCCCTCACATCCTATATAAGCCAACTAATCCATCCACATCCCCTCACATCCCATATAAGCCAACTAATCCATCCATATCCCCTCACATCCTATATAAGCCATCTAATCCATCCACATCCCCTCACATCCTATATAAGCCAACTAATCCATCCACATCCTCTCACATCCCATATAAGCCAACTAATCCATACACATCGCCTCACATCATCTAGATCAATAACATCTGAAAATAAATTACATTTCTGACTGGTTTGTATTTCAATTTTTCTAGTCTATGCCATCTATTGTTTACAAAGAAACAATTTTTTTTTACATTTTAATAATAAAAAAAGCTATAGAAAGTATATATTTCAAAGCACGCTTACGTCTTTATCTCCAATAACGTTTTTTTTGGATCAAGCTCAGATCTGATTCATTGTGGAAAGGTGGACGTTAAAAGCTTATTGAAATATAATCTAATTTCCTTTGTCTACCAAGAAACATTTAAACCATTTTTAACAAGTATTTAAGAGCAAAGTTGGTCAGCTACAGTTGTTTTTTTGTGTGTTATTTTGCTAATAACTGTAGACCATTCGTTAAAATGAAGAATTAAATAAAAACTCATTTATTATCTTGGATTGCTAATGGTCCCACATCTTTAACAAAAACACATATTTTCTTGAGATCCGACAAGGGTTCGTAGGGTGCACAGGATTGTAAGGATCGATAATCAGAAATATGGTTATTTTTTTTCTCTTAGTGAATTCACTTACTGAATGTTCATTCCTCGTGTCTTTGTTAAATAATACTTGAAAGTACAGTTTTTTGGCACAGATTGTTTAAATCACGTGTTAAAATGGAGGACAACCTGATCGTTTTTTCAAATCTCCAGATTCTTCAGTTACATAACAAGCGATGATTTAATGAGAGGGTTGGGGGAGAAGGCGTTTTCAAAATATATTTTTTTTCCCCATTTGCTTAGGTTTTCTTCAGAATCTTATTAATATCGATAATAAAAAGTGGGTTAGACTGCAATCAGGCTTATAGATAAGTAGATGTTTTGTGACGTCTTGTCAGGCTAACTCATACTCTGTATGATGTCCATCTATGTACTAATCTATCTACAATAATAAAAGGCAATTTCTGTCCGTTCTGTCCGGATCTCGATAGCGCTTGGTCCCTCAAACTCCTACAGACTCCTACAGCCAATCACTAGTGGAGAAAAATTAAATCTCTACATATTTAACATATTTACGCGGACGTTCAAAACGAGTTATTTTTGGTTCAGTATTTTTTTCCCAAGACTTCATTTTGAGCGTTGCGTGTTGGGATTTATAGTAAAAAACGTTGTATTTTCGGGTTATTTATTATAACTATGATATATAGTATTCTTGACGTGATGCACATGTATGGCCAGTCGAGACGGTGGGTCTCTCGACAAACCGCAGTGGTGGGGAGGAGGTAGGGTCTCTCGACAGACGGGGATTGGGGGAGGTAGGGTCTCTGGACAGACCGCGGTGTGGACAAGCTTCTGGTTGAAACGACGAATGGTGACGTTTCATTTTCATTTTGGACTGTAATTAAATTATTGAATTTTTAGATTATTTTATTTATTCCTATGTATCATGTTATTTTTTTGAGATAGAGTGTCGCGGTGCGTATTATATTGAACAACCTTTCTGTCGCGCAATAAGGTGCGTATTTTATTGACAACACTTCTTATAAACATATTCGTGATCGGTGCGCATTATGTTAAACATGTTTTACGACACAACTGCAATTTTGTATTTTTGGATGGTCTTGCGCTGCGTATTATAATGAACATTCTTTTAGTTACGTCTAGTACATAAAGGATTTATAGTGTTTTTTACGTTTTTTAACATTTCTATTATACTTGCTCTATTGCACGATTTCATGGTTACCTTACGGCTGGCTTTGTTTGAATTATGGCGGTAATCAGGCGTATTTGTTGTTGAGATATATATATGATATTTGCCTGTCTTATGTGTGTCTGACTGATATATGATGTTTGCCTTTCTTATGTGTGTCTGACTTATTTATATCTGATGTTTGCCTGTCTTATGTGTGTCTGACTTACTTATATCTGATATTGGCCTGTATTATGTGTGTTTTTCTTATTTATATCTGATATTTGCCTGTCTTATGTGTGTCTGACTTATATCTGATGTTTGCCTGTCATTTGTATGTCTGACTTATTGCTGGCGTGTAACTGACTTATGTTTGGCAGACATTTAGGAGACATGGCATGGGCGTGGTTCATGACTGAGGTGTGTCTGACTTATATCTGGTCTCTGGCTGACTTATGAATGGAGTGTATATGACTTATTTAGAATGTTTCTGACTTATGAATATCCTGTATCTAAATTACTGACGAGGTGTCTCACTTTTTAAATGACACATGGTTAGGGTATGTATGTCACATGGTTAGCGTATGTATGACATTTTGCTGTCCTGTCTTACTCACGGCTTACGGATGATAATGATCTGAGATTTGTCTTACCTGTAGCTGACCAGTGTTTGACGTGTCTTACCTGTAGCTGACCAGTGTCTGACGTGTGTCTTACCTGTAGCTGACCAGTGTCTGACGTGTGTCTGACTAAAGTCTGACGTGTGCCTGACCTGTTGCTGACTTATGGCTGACTGTGTTTGACCTGTAGCTCTCTTATAGCTGACGCGTGTCTGTCCTGTAGCGGACATACGGCTAATGTGTGTCTGACTTGAAGCCGATTTATGGCTCACGTGTGTCTTAACTGTAGTTTACATGTTTGAAGTGTGTCTAGCCTATAGCTGACTTATAACTGACACGTGTCTGCCCTGTAGCTGACATATGGCTGAAGTGTGTCTGATCTGTAGCTGAGTATGGCTGACGTGTGCCAGACTCATCCCTGACTTCGGCCTCGCTGAATGACAACTCGACTTTCCCCCTGGACATAAAGGGAGCTGCCATTAACCGTAACTTTGGCACGTCCAACGGTCGTAGGTCGTGCTTTTGTGTCGTCTGCTTCCGGTACTTGACCCCCTTTACCAAAACGAAATAGCCACATTTCAGTTGTCATTGTTCTTCTCTCCAGGGATTCTCAAGCAAAGAGGAACTCATTATACTTTGCTTTTTTTTTAATTTGTTTTATTTTAAAATTTATACATGGATCTCCTTTAACAATGATATATTTAAGAACCTGGTTTAGAAGACAAAACGATTTTCCTGGGCGTTGTTAAAGTAATACCAACCAAAATGTTAGGGAACTAAAAACCTCCAATGCACGCAATGGAAATCACATAATTGCTGCTGCATCCACAGGGAATAGAAAATACAATGACATATTTAGATAAGCGTAGGACGCAATAATCTTCTGTATAGAAGGAGCGTCTGAAACAGATAAGATAAGATAAGATAAGATAAGATATGAATTATGTCGTATTCATGGGAGATCGCATAACCACTTGTGTGTTCACGGAAGAAATTTTATTTCCTATTTCATTCAGGGGCGATTAATTTACCACTGTTGCATTCAAGGGAGATTCAATAACCCTTGTTGTTTTTAGAGAACATTTGATTACATATTTCTTTTCTGTTATAAAAACAATTTACGACTCTTTTCAATATACCAGTTATTTTTATGACCAATAACATTATCGATGTTGCATTTACGGGAACCCCATTAATTACGATTCTTGCATTAATCGTTTCTGTGAACTAGAACAACAAATTACGTGTAAATTTGAGAGCCCTAGTAAATTGATTTAGTGCCAAATGCCCCATATAATTCCTTTGGAAATGAGTGTGTGTGTGTGTGTGTGTGTTTGTGTGAAAATTATGCGTTCGTGGGTGCGTGTGTGCTGCAATGTTTGTGTTGGCATTAGGAGATAAGATGAACTGTCCCCTGTTAACACAAAATCTCTTTCATTTAGAGGACGTTGCCAGATGTTAATGTGGTTGATAAAAGCAGAGTGCGTGTGTATGTGAGGGAATATGTGTGTGGCGTGTGTGGCTTGAGCTGGAGATGCTTGCATGCGACCGCACGAAGTTATCTAAAATTAAACAAACAACAACAGCGACAATAAAATACAAAAACAAATAAAAATGATTCTAAATGGCGCTGCTAAAGAGATCAAGGATGTTTTTAGCTTCTGTTTTTGAAAAAAAAACTATGTGAGGGAAGGAGCAGGAGGGGTAATGGTTAAAGAAGTAAGTTCATAAGGTCAGGTTTTTTAAAAAATTTGTCTGGAAATTATACAAATGTGATTTAAAAAAAATAAAAATCATTGGACAATCGGACATAAGCCTCCACATGTCTGCTAGATTTTATCAAGATTCAACTAATAAAAATAGTAATGTTCATTTCTGTTGCGCTGGTTTTAATTCATATCGAATTCTCATGAAACATGAACGATAAACAGAAGAAGAGAGAGAGAAAGATTACGATGATGATGAAAGCAAAAGGGGAAAAAAATGATTTAGAATTTAATAAGAGGGTGTATTAATTCTGGGGAAAAGCATATTCAGTAACATGTAATCTGCATTACAAAAAATATATATATGATAATAATTTTTTTTTAAAAGCGTTTAAGACCAAATTTTTTTAAAACAAATCTTTAGTTTTTAGATTTTTTAAAAGTATTTTTGGCCAGCAATCTCAAAGGGTGCTGCATTTTGAAATGTATTAGCTGACGAACACTTTTTGTTTGTCTCATCAGAATAACTGAAGACTTAAACTTATGTGAGATTTGGAAGTGGAATGGGAGCGGAGACATCGAGACTGTTCATACATAAAAATGACTTTTGAATTGCTAGTAAGTTGTATTATGTACATAAGATTGATTAAGGTAAGTCATTCCTTCGTCAGTGCAAGATGCTGATTTTCGTGTGTTTTACATCCTGTACAAAAGATAACGTTTTTAAGAAATCTGTTCATTTCGTTAAAAAAAAACAACAACATTAGTAAAAGTCACTATAGCTCATTTTCTAAATTCTCAAATGTGTGCAGATGTCACCTAGATAGTTGACGTTATAACGAGATTACAGCAACAAAGACAATTAAGTCCAACCGTCTTAAAAACGCAATGATTTTTTTGTACGTGACTTGCGTTTAATAATCTTGATTTTGAAATAATCACCGGCATTTGTACGTGTAAGTATACCAAAGATCCAAAATGTTTTCAAAAATAACATTGAAACACTGTAATATTACAGCTTTTGCCTCAGAAGGAAATCCAAATATGCTACATACTTCTTTTTTCAATAATTTTAAAAAATGGAGAGAAAAAAGCATATGTTAGAAATCCTATTGATTAATAGATTGGATAAAGTTTTTATTTTCCGCCAATTCTGATATTTACGTTTATAATTAAGAGGCGTGTAAGAAGCTACAGACTTTCATTAGCCGAAGACCTGCAGCATGTCTTATCTGTTAGAGACTCTCCGTCTATACAGAAGAGGGTTCACGGGTTCGAATCCATGTGAAGGCAAGGATTTGTTTCCGGGGCCTATGGTGTCCCTGAGTCATCCAGCTCCGAATGGGTACCTAACACTAGTTAAGCGGCTGGGTAATGCGTGGAACCCACAAAGCCGTGGCCTGTGAACGCTGCATCACTTGCCAACAGATCATCTGTCATGGTCTGTGGACGCAATTATCTTCTGCATAGAAGGAGCGTCTGTATAGATAAAAGAATAAAAGAAAGATGTTAACCAATAAAGATGCCGCCTCAACGCAAGCAGTTATCGGGCGGCTTTTTAAATTTTATATTTATTTGCGTAAATAATTTTTATGAATCAGTAACCGTCAAGTATATATGTATCTATTTAGTCTTTGACTCCCCGCTGCTACAGCTTGTCAAACTGTTTCCCGGGGCACCTTCTTTTTGTACCTGAAGGTTGATACAATTGCGGGCTCTGCCGTTTCGGGTTCTGCACTTTAGGGCTCTATTTGGGACAAACATTTTTTCTCTTCTTTTGGGTACCTCTACTGATACAGCCTATTCAACTGTGTTACCCGGAGCATCTTTTTTTTTCTTTAACCCTTTTACTTGATACCGCTGCCCTTGCGGGCTCTGCCCTTTCGTGCTTTATAAACAATATAAAGGCAAAAAGTTTTTTGCCACCCCGCTGCTACTTTTTGTCAGAATGGCCCCTGGGGCACCCGCATTTCGTACCCCATCGGTGATATCCTTACCATTTGTTCTCCCTTAATCCCTTAAAATTAAATTATTTTAAACTTTCTTTTTCAAACTTATTTTTTTTTAAAAATGTTCCTGATCATCACAGTTGTTATAATCTAAGACCAAGAAACCGACACGTTTCACTAGCCCACGACATCATAAGACACCGACTGGCCGAGTCTACTGTCTACTGGTGACTCACGACAAACACGTCTGTTCATGTCACGTGAGATCTGGTAAAGTTCATTGATATGTTCGAACAGCGTTATGTATACGGTCACGTCTTTCGGATAGACATGTCCTGACATACTCTTTAAAGTGGGTCACGTGTTGTTGACAAGCAAACGTGGAGTCATGTCTTTCGGAATAACGATTGTGAAATTTGTCTTCAGCTCATGTTATACATTTAAAATGAATGCAATATTAAATTACAAATAGAACTTTAATTGATTGTCCATTGTTATTTTTTAAAACCAAACCAAACAGAAGAAAAAAAAACTGTAACATAATTTCCTCTTTGACCGGTAACAATAAACCAGATTTATTTAAGGAAATGCACTTTGACGGAGTAAAGCCAATGAACAAAGGAGTATTTATTTGCGAAATTTCGATCAGGCCATTCTCAAACGTTACTGTCAATTCAAACACAGCAATTGCTGGAAGCTTCGCTAAACATTCAGAGGTGTGGTCTTTATCTAACAATAGGGAGACGGCACATGAATGAGACTCGACCCTTAACGATTTGTTAGACATGTGACTGATATAGTTATGCTTTTTGACCCCGTGTTTGATATATGCATATGCGTGATAAAGATTATATGTATATAGAAGTTACGTCATCAGCCATACAATAGTCTCCTAAGAAACTAGTATGCCCCAACACCAACAATAATTTTACTTTTATATTGTATTTTTGCTTTAGCTACACGATAATGATGATTACTTTTTTCTCCAGGCCTACATGCTGGTGCATCAAGTTCGATGCGCTCTGCTGTTCAAAACCTCGCTTAAATTTAAAATAAATGTCTTAAAATTTGTATTACATGTTTCTTTTTTGTCACACCCTCTCGATGATTTGTAAGACTGTTCCATAACTTTGTTGCAGCTGATTTGAAAGAACGCACACCAAGTGACTTCTTCCTTTGTCCATTCGCTCCCGGAACTTTCATAAGGGACTGCGCAGAGGAAACGCAGCCCTTTTAGAGATAAATGTTTTGAAATAAATGTCTCATAATAGAAATTACAAAAATGAGAATTTTTACAAAACGTCGTCTCCTCATTTTGGACATAAGATTGAATGTTAATGGAAAAAGATTATTAATTCCTAAGTCTTCCAGGTTCGACGGTTTAAAGGAACCTGAAGTATTGGCACAAAAAAGGGTGAGAATGGGTGCGATCCTTTATCTTTCTGGGGCGTCTTTTTTCATCCAGCTACTGTGTTCTTGCTTGATTGGGGTAGCAAATAAGTTGGTATTGACAACCGCCCCGACACTGAAACTAAGTTAACTGACGTTAATTGGTATTGCATTGAAGAGCAAAAACAAGAAGATTTATTAACTTTAAACATAGGTGTCCTGACATTTCTTATCCTTCCCTCCACCACTAATTTGAAAAATGAATGCATCCAAGATACATAAACTCCCCCCTCCCCAAAATTATTAGAAAAGACCCTCCTATTATGTGTAAACCAAACATTAGAAAATCTCGCTAACCGACCCTATCCGAGAATAACTTGGTCACTTCATAAAATTATAGGAAATAATTAATAATCATCGCATGAATATTAGAGTGACTTATAGGGTGAAAGGGATCCCCTCCTTTTAAGAAGCACACGAAAACAACTGAATTGCCTACAGTAGAATCGTACACGATTTTCTTGTGATCAAACACATGTGACACATCGGGGTCGACATAAACACCTTATGGTACCACAAATAAGAAATATTATTGATCAATAGGAACTAGTAGAGCTTATGAGCTCTCTCCTTCTAACCATTTTGCAAAATGGAACTAATAATGAAATGAGATCTCTATTTCTAATTATTCTAATTATGATAGACTATTAAATATAAATGCTGTTTCATTTATCTACTTCCGGTATGAATGGTTCCATGACGTTTCGACTCTGCTGATTCGACTCTTCCGATTCGACCACAGGATGTTTTGACGCCATGACGGGTTGACCCCAAGCGATTCGACCACGGAGGTCCAACCACGGACAATACGACCCTGAGCGATTCAACGCCGGACAGTTCGTCCACTAGACGTTTCGACACCAGGACGTTTCGTGATTTGGAGAGTAGTCATTTACTTGAACAACTCTTGGTTACTCTTGCCTTAGGTTATGTCACTCGTTATAATTTTTTTTCAAAAATACAAAATTGATATAAACTATAAACTATAAGCGTCTTTTTGATGGAAACAAAAACTTAATTATGAAACAAAAACAGTTTATTTCTAAAGGTCTTGAAATCATTTTAGAGTTAGATACATTTTATGAAAGTGACGGTTTTTCCTCTACTTTGAAATAATTGAACTTTTTTCATGCGTCAATTCGAAACATCACTGTCGCGTCTTTGGGGAATTAATTTAATTTAATTTCTGTCTGTTTCGATTACTCTACTGGTTATCTCCCGTTACAAGTGTCCTTTACTCGATTACTATTTTATCAGCTTTTTTTCTCTCCCTCTTAATAGTACATATCGATTGATAGAAAAGATAAATTAAAATAAAAATTCTTGAAGACCTACTTGGCACGCGATGTTTTGGCACCCACTGGGCACTAAGGAAAACTTACAAAGGTTAGGACTTGGTTAGGTCTTGAGGACACGGTCACGTGTTTCGCGAAAAAAACTTTCGCCATCCATTCGATATTTTTGGAACACACTGGTTGTCTTTGAGACGCTCTCGATATCATCATGGCAAAATCTATATCTTGAGGACACACTCGATGTCTTTGAGACACTCTCGATATCATCATGACAAAATCTATATCTTGAGGACACACTCGATGTCTTTGAGACACTCTTGATATCATCGTGGCACAATCTATATCTTGAGGATACACTCGATGTCTTGAGGACACACTCGATGTCTTTGAGACACTCTCGATATCATCGTGGCAAAATCTATATCTTGAGGACACACTCGATGTCTTGAGGACACATTCGATGTCTTTGAGACACCCTCAATATCATCGTGGCAAAATCTATATCTTGAGGACACACTCGATGTTTCGAGTCACCCCCGATGTCTTATAGACACAAACTACGTCATGAGGACATACTAGATGTCTTCGAGACACTCTCCATACCTTGGGGGACAATCTATGTCTTGGGGACACATTCAATGTCTTCCGGATGCACTCAATATTTTTGGGAACTCACTCCAAATATTTTCGGGACAAACTCAAATGTCTGCAGGATACATTTGATGTATTGTGCACCCTCTAGTTCAGTTGATGATTCGCTCGATAATGCGGAGGCTCTGTTATAGTCTCTGTGGTGACCAGATTGGCTTCTCAGAGCAACATAAGGCATATACGGTACAAAGGCGTCACCCGTGGGACAAAGTCAGATTTAAAGAGATGGGGATTTTTTTACCTTGGTGACAAAGATGAATGTTCTCTTAGAGTGCTGGATAGTTTTTTTTGTTAGTTTTTTTTTATAATTTTAAATAATATTTTTTTTTATATTTGGTTGAATGAGCCGAAGTTATGAAATGAACATGGCTCAAGATGTTCAAAATGCTCGACACTTTTTAAAAATAAATTTGTGGACCACAGAAATTCGGATTCCCCAACATTTACCCACATACCCCCCATCATCTTTGCCCCGTCCAATGCCACCAGTCTAGCTGAACATTTTGACTTAAGTATGTAAGGTTAAAAAATTTTTTTTAAAAATTAAACACATTTATTTGCGCAATGATAAAGTCAGCCTTGACATTCCTTGACCCAATATGTCGGTCAAACGAAGAACTGATTATGAAATGTGAGATGCCATCGATTTTCTTTGACATTATATTTTTATCCCTCCTGATTCCACCTCAAATAAATAAATCTCTGAGAGTGATGCGTTCACCACATTCCACCGACATCCCATCCCCCAACCCCCGTTAATTTCATTTTTATGTAGGAATGGCTTAGGTGGATTAAACGGGTTTCAAAATTCAATTTGTTTACGCAATGACATTGGTTCTTTTTCCGGAACTAACTATTTTAAGTGAGAATATTCCACTAAATGAACAGTGATTTCATAAGAAGAATTTTAAAAAAAATTATGTTCCATGATTATGAAAATGGTAATGTGCCTGTGTTAAAGTTTTTTGTGTATATATGATACTAGTTTTATGCTACAATCGTTGTTGGATTTTACCTTATAATTACGGCTGTTGACGATTAATTTTAAATTTAATCGTTAACTTTTGAAAAATTAACGATTAATTAATCGTTAATTTCGATTACAGCCAAAAACTGAAATGTATAGTGTCATAAGTAACATTTATTAAACGTGCATGTTAAAAATTGAAATAACACTAATTTGTCTTCTTTATATGACATCTTTTAACCAACAACGCAAACAGACAAGTGTGTTGACATTTTTTGGTTCAAATGATGAGCGGGTCTTATTGACAATATAACCAGCTGAGCTGAACTATCGTTTACATAGATTTAGATTGTCTCAGCTGAAGTTTCCAATACTGTAGTGGATGTTTGGTTTGCAGGTGATATGTAAGCGAAGTGTTAGAACCCTGGTAGCAATGTTCGCTTTAAGCAGCGCGGTTGCGAGGATATTTGATCGATATCACGCAGGAGTTTAGAATCACAGCGCAACAAACTTTGTAGAATATGCAAACAAATGGACGTTCTGCATCTTTGCACACGAGTTGTTTTTTTTAAAACTTTGCACACGGACCGACGAAGCTTAGACTTAGAGGGAACATGGCATGGTAGGCAAACGATTTCTCTCCATGGACACAAAAAACGTTATCAACATTTTGAACATTCACGTCAGTCAATAGTTTAAAACCAAAATGTTCGTGTAATCGTTCGGAAATTAGTTTATATTTATCGGTTGAAATATTTGACTTTTTGACTTCTTGTAAATTTATAAGTGGTGGGTCGATTAACCGTTAAAAAAAATTAATCGTTAAAAAATTTTAACGATTAATCGAGAAATTAATAGTTAATTTCCGCAGCCCTACTTATAATGCAAATCAACGCGGTTGCTTTCTGTTACGCTCTTTCATTTCCCCCTGAAACTCTTTGTTTTTAGCTCGATATCCCTTGATTTATGCCTTTCTGTGTTACACTACCATGCTCTCTCTCTCTCTCTCTCTCTCTCTCTCTCTCTCTCTCTCTCTCTCTCTCTCTCTCTCTCTCTCTCTCTCTCTCTTTTTCTCTTACACTATGTGAATTTTTTTATATACTTCATTATTGCTGAATCTCCGGCGATTTTTATTCTCCCCCCCCCCGTCTGCCCCTATATTTATCTGAAGCAAGTGCTTCTCTCTATTTCTCCGATACTCCTTCCTCTATTTCTTTCTATCTACACCTCTCTGGCTTATGCCGCTCTCTATGTCAGTCTGACGCTTTCTTTCCTCTCTCAATCCCAGTCACCCTCTCCTCCATCGCTCTCTCTGGATGTGTACAAGCGTGTGTATTTGTCCCGTAAATTTCCCCCCTGTCACACGTCCTTGCACTCGTTATTGATTAAGACAACACTAATTACCCTCTCATCGAGATGTCCCCCATCTTGTGATGAACGCCGAGAGTTTCCCCCATCAACTTAGTTTCATTGACATGGACATGTCCATCCGAGTGATGGTTTATTGAAAATCCGCACAGCAAATTTATCATTTGATTTATGAAAACTCGTTTTTAAAAACGGATTATAAATTGAAAAAAAAAGGTTAAAAGAATCGATCGTCAATCAATCTTAGAGATGTTATCAAATTAAAACAGCGCGTATCGTTTTGTCTAATTAGCTACGCTACGATTCCGTTGTTTCGGAGTAGATTGTACTCGTCTATTTTCGGACGATTCGATTACCCGTTGAATCCCTGTAGCGTTACTCGTCTAATTAACGAGGCCGCAATTCCGCTGGATCCAAGTCGATTGTCCTCGAGCTCCGTGACGAGAGCGACATGGCAGAACATGGCCAGTCACCTGTGACGACGGACCCGAAGGTGGGTAGCCGCGGCGCTAGATCCAATCTAATCTATGTCTGATGTACTTCTCTCTACGTGTTGTTGTGTCGCAGATTCAACGCGACATGGGCATGGCGGTATCGACTCGAAACGTTGACCGGGATCGGATATCATTCATTGTATCGACCATAATCACGCTGCGCTGTGTTCATATTTAACATGGACCTATATCCGTACACATTAGTGTCGTTTGACGGACGCTTGGTTGAGCCTGCATGGTGACATTCTCACATGACTGAATTCTGAAGGACCATCACCGTGACTGATGAGATCGATAGTGGCTTCTGTTCTCAAGAAATCAAGTGTGGCGCATGTCATGGTGGTCTAATATGGTGATCACGTGAGATTCTTCGCGGAAGGGGAAAAAAATAATAACGTGTTCACGTTAGATCTTGTGTCAACAAACGAGATCCCTCGGGATATTCATAAAACAATCGAGGTTTTTAATGCGTTCTGCACTCTTGCTATAAAAAGACTCGCGGCACGACAGTTGAATTATTCCGATTGGGAAAGAGATTAGCGTGTCGCAACTTACCTTTAAACGCATTTTGACTGTTTCGAGTTGATTTTCAAGGACGGTTGAAGAGCAAATTTAAAACATTTGTAATAGTTATCTTGAGTAAAACCATTCGATCAAAACTTTAAATCATGGCGATCGTGTCCTATGATTGATACGTTTTTTGTGTGTGTTGTTGTTAAACATCCGGGACGGGACATATCAAGGCACACAAAGTTAGCCAGAGATCGAGTGTCACCAGACGAAACACAAGGTGAAATCTACCGTGACGTTGAATTCTTCCTGTGGATAGATACAAAGCTGTTGGCTGACAGTAGACAAAGCTGGTGCTTGGCAGTGTTCACACGAGGAAACTTCTTGGTATATTTTTACATAATATACTGTGTAATTGTTCCTCCAGTTGGTTTCACTGACTTTGGAAAAAAAATTCCTCTCGGGTCAGTTGATTTCAAATGGTGAGTAGAGCTTCTGGTTAGTTAAAAAAAATCTTTTTATACACTTAGTCTGGTCTAAACCGTTAAATAATAGATTAAACCGGTAAAATTACAAACAGATAATATATATTTTGAACCCATTTGAAGTAAATGTTATTCCGACTTCTCGCAATCAAGAGTGGGTGTTATTTTGGATGATATCTACGATGTTCATTTAAATCCCGTAGCAAATTAAATGATTGAAGTCTCGGATAGTGTTGGTTGCCTCCTTAAAATTGTTGGCATTACGAAATTCATGAGATATACTTTTTTCGTAGTAATTTTGAATAATGGGGTTCTTTAACTTTAATTTTTTATTACTATGATTATAGGTTCTTAAATTTTCGAAGTCATTCTGCGTTTTTGTCGTCTTTTATGAACAGTCGTTGTCTATTTGACTTTTATAATGATGGCATGACGATCTCTAAGGTCTCCTGTTGATAGGGACATGAAAACAATATATTAAAAATTTGGGCGAAACTATAGTTAAAATCTCAGAGCCTTTAAGCCTCTCACTTTGATTGATAAAATAGCTTGAGATGGATCAATGTTTACCTTTACGGTGACACAGTCAAGACAGCTGTGTGAGGTCAGTCATCACTAAACCACGCCCACTGATCGCAGTGGTATCACTTAACTGATGCCCGATATCGTCCATTTGCTTGATTAAAACAGGAAACCTAGCCGTACTGGCATCTGGGCTATGGAATAATACAAGTAAAAAAAAAGAAATTAAAAAAAAATCAAAGAAGAAATAATAACATTTGACGAGTAATAAGCATTTTTTTTTAAATGTTTAAATATATCAACAATTTTACTATCATTTTGTAATCATATATATATATATATATATATATATATATATATATATATATATATATATATATATATATATATATATAAAATATATATATATATAATTCACCAAAGCGAGTAGGTGCAAATTAGCATGACGAATGACCCTCGCTGGGGTCAACTAATCACAGTTAACGGGCTGGCAAGCGAAAGTAGTGGAGGGGTGGGGCATGTCTTGAGACCAGCAATGCTTTTTGCATTCGGTTTCGTTGTTCCTTCACAGAGTACGTGTATTTCGTAGTGTATTAGTTATTACATTCGCCTGACATGCGTAAGGTCTTAGGTTCAAGCCCCAGCGCAACATTTTTCTTTTAAAAGTTAAAAGGTTTATGTTTATGCCCGTTCTTTCCCCCTTTCCTAGCGAACATAAACACCGCTTCGCATGTATTTCAGGAAAAAAATCTTCGTTCAATTTTATGCCACTTCCTTCATCAGGTAACTGTCTTTTTCTATCGGTCGCATATTTCTGTGAAAAGATCATAGACGAAGTTGTCGCTCTCCAACTTGGCAACATGACTGTAAACTTTGTTTCTCAACATTGGGATAACTTCAACGGCGTGCTCTCCGTTGTTCTCAGTTCTCTCAACAATACGCTCAATACATATGGTGGCGCGGCAGAAATTGTCGCGATGTCCGAAATACTTCCCAAAAATGCTTCAGTGGTCCCCCCAACGTTCACTCGCGTTGTTCCCATTTGGTCCTGCTACTATTTGTGTTCGTCCCCTTCCCTATTCTTGCACTATCTATGAATAAGTCTGCGGCGTATACTACACCGCGGGTCGTATCTAGTTTATATTAATTAGTCAATGTATTATATATATATATATATATATATATATATTAGGGCTGTTCACGATTAATTTAAATTTAATCGTTAAATTTTGAAAAATTAACGATTAGTTAGTCGTTAATTTGATTAACGCCAAAAATTGAAATTTATGATGTCATACTTAACATTTTTTAAAATACTTGTCGAAAAATCGAAATAACACTGGAATGTCTTCTTTATATGACATCTTTTTAACCAAAAACGCAAACAGACAAGTGTATTGACATTATTTGGTTCAAGTGATTAGCGGGTCTTATTGACTATATAACCAGCCGAGCTGAACTATCGTTCACATAGCTTTATATTGTCTCAGCTGAAGTTTCCGATACTGTAGTGGATGTTTGGTTTGCAGGTGATATGTAAGCGATGTGTTAGAACCATGTTAGCAATGTTCCCTTTAAGCAGCGCGGCTGCGCAGATATTTGACCGATGCCACGCAGGAGTTTAGAATCACTGCGCAGCAAAATTTGTAAAATATTGCACACAAAAATGGACGTTGTGCAATTTTACACACGAGTTTTTTTAAAACTTTGCACACGGACCAACGAAGCTTAGACTTAGAGGGAACATTGCATGGTAGGCAAACAATTTCTCTCAATGAACACAATAACCTTTATCAACATTCACGTTAGTCAATAGTTTAAAACAAAAAAATTCGTGTAATCGTCCGGAAATTAGTTTATATTTATCGCGAAATATTTTACTTTTTGTTTTCCAGTACATTTATAAGTGATTGGTCGATTAATCGTTAAAAAAAATTTCAATCGTTAAAATTTTTAACGAGTAATCGAGAAATTAATCGTTCATTTCCGAAGCCCTATTATATATATATATATATATATATATATATATATATATATATATATATATATATATATATATATATATATATATATATATATTAGTGTCTTTGCTCAGTTTCGCCAATGTGTATTTATTTAATTGTGCGATAATACAAATAATTAAATCAATCAATATAGTTGAAGGGTTACCAAAGATATAACGTTGTTAAATAAACAATATAATAACAATGTTATCAGATTTTCTTATTTTCCTCAGAAATTTTCATCAGCAAAATCCCAGATAAACCGTTATCTCGCAATTTTTAATCAATCAATAATTATCTGTTCTCATCAAAAGTCTTATCACCCTTGCCCCCTTACCCGCCAACCTCAACCGAGTTGTGCAAGAACATACCACGTCTTTGTCCGTTAGTGTGGACTCCTGACATTGATTTCTTTAAATCCCAGATATATACAAATAAATTACGCTTTAAAATAGGCGTGGCATTATTTAATAATCATCAAATTTCGATAATATTAATACAATATTGCTAATGGCTCAATAATTATGTTACTTTTCATTCATTCAAATTATTAAATTTATTGATTTTTCAAAAAAAAATGTATCTTAGGGTAGTTTTCATTTAAAAATTTCTTTATCCAATCCAGGGAGTGTGACTTGATGGTAAAAATTTAAAACACGAATCAAGCATCTATCAAACATGTCTTAACTGCAAACATGTTTTGTGGAGTTAGAAAACAGAACAAGCCAAGAAAGGCCGCACTTTGCACACCCCTGCTATATAAAAAAAAACTCACATGCCTCCTAATACGCTAAATAGCAAACCTCATAGGTATAGAACAGTGGTGGCGAACATTTTTGGGGCCACGTGTCCAAAATTCAACCAAAACCAACTTATATATATAGCAAAGTGCCAACACTTCAATAAAACCACAAAATGCGGGTTTGGCTTAGCTGGTTTGATAAAGGAAGAAATACTTTTGTCGCGTGCCGGCTGACGAGGCTCTGCGTGCCGACTGTGGCACGCGTGGCATAGGTTCACCATCACTGGTATAGAACAATCACAACCACTCTACGTATAAAGAGATCACCCTTTTTCACCCCGTTCAACTAAACTAGAAAGTCTCATGGCGCCATATGGCACCATTGAGAAAGATTTCCCTGTCGTATCGTTGTGAAGGTCCAGCCGTGGTGGGTCATGGCTTATACCAATTAAGCTAATGGTACGCCACCTTTTCCCCACCCACCCCCTACCCATTTTGTCCGTCCCGCGCGTAGAAAAATAATAAGAAAGAAAACTTAAAAATAGAACGTCAACAATTCTGACGGATCTTTAAAGCCAATTCTGGTAAACACATTTGAGGTATTGGACATAACATCATGTAGATTGAATGGAAACATATTTTCTTTATCAATCTATATTTCGTATTTACATTTACGAAAGGTACAGAGGGAACTAAATGAAAAGGAGCCAGAAAACAAAGGTATTAAAGAAAGACTGACTAATAAAGAAGATGAAAACAATGATTTAACCCTAAAACTAGCACTTAAAGAAGAAGACATTACTGAAATGTGGAGAATTGTTATAGAAAAAGAAGAAATAAATTATGATCTAAGTCTGAAGTCATTTTTGTTACATTTCGTATTTATCAAACAAAGATAAGTTACTTGGGCTTTTGAAAAAAGTGGGCGCCGTTGGCGCCCTACGACCGGTAGTATAGAATACAAGTAATAAAAACTCCAATGAGTGTTCAAGCGCAATTTCCAATTTGTCCATAACAATTTTCAAGACAAATCACTCAATAGTGTTCAGCAAGTAAATAGCGATCACACATAATTTTAATAACAAGTGATTCAAACGCTTCTTTTGCGGTGAAAACATGCTGAGTTGAAGCAAAGAATTTCCGACTTTTTATTCAAGGGAAATTATTCTAGATTACATTAAAAGCCATTTCAAATCAATAATTCTGTAAGTAAACAAAACAATTGCTATGTACAAACTGTAGCTAAAATTGCGGGAGTCGAACGAAAAGAGTTGTTTATGACTTTCATTCTCCAACATTGTTCTAAATATTATTAGCTATCGTTTGGCGTTTGTTTGTTATGGTTGCCGAGAAATTGACAAAATACTGATTTTTTAATTATTTTTTTTATTTATTTTTTGTTGTTGTTGTTGATTTTTCAGGAAATCCAATAAACCTTTTCGGGATTTTTTTTGGCCCGTGCACATCCTTGAGACCTTCTTAACATGTTTGCAAAAAAAACAACAACCCGAAGCCTCTATCTGGTATGGTTTAAGAGTAGTTGCATGTGCAAGCTTGAACAGATATCCATACAAGACAGATTTTTCAAACCCATAGGCCCCATTTCCCCATGGGGAAATTGCGCTAAAAAACAGTTGTTTGTCTTTTAAATAGTTATTTATTTATATTGATGCTAAAATATTAAAATTATTAATATCTTTAAAGAACTTTATTAAAAAATTATATATTTGGAGTCAATAAGTTGGTAAAGGTATCACGACCCTTTGAGACATGCCTTAAAATCATTTTAATATTTTTTTCTGATTTTATTTCGGAATTATTAATGCAAGTAAATTAATTTTGCCCTTATACACTGAAAATTTATACACTGAAAATAGTTAATATTTAAATAAAGAACAAATTTTACAGATGAGCAACAGGAGTCCGACAAATTGCTTTCATTGGTTAAAATTGAGTATTTAATTCGTTCAGATAAATCGCATCATCTCTTAATTAAATTTCACATAATTATTTAACTTATATTTACAAATAAATATTGCGCACTAAAACATAGAAGACTAGAATAGAAGATACTAGTATATAATACACTAGGAAAAAAAAATAACACTAGAAAATGGAAAACTGGAATATATAGTACTTGGACCAATAATACACACACGTCCTATAGAATAGAGTATTTCTAAAGTATAAACAGTTAATTAATTAAATTATTACCACAGAAAATCCAACATGATAATATGAAACTATATAGAAGTTTCAACCGTTTTGATATAGAAGAGATTCGTATTCAAACTGATTTTTTTTACGCCAGGGGTTGATAAACGTGTTTGCCTTAAACCTCAAATTATAAAATTGTATGTTGAACTTACCCCTAAAGGAGTGAATTCTAGTCTATCACACACACACACAAATTGAGTCTGCATTACCCAGAAGATTTCCTTTTTTAAAAAAAAACCCAAATGGGGTAATTTATCCCTGTTCGCCAACCCATGTTTTATATAGACTGAAGGTAGGCAAACTTTTTAAGTTGTTGGCCTCATCAGTGAGTCATGAAACGTTTAAGGGCCTAACCTAAAAAAAATATCCCCTCCGGTTCAAGCACAAACATGTTGATTTTAACATGATATTTTTAATTGATGTTTTCAAATTTGCTGCATGCTTGTTTACGCTGGCCGCACAGAACACTGTTGCAGGTTGCGAAACACCTGCAGACGCAATTTTTCCCCATCCTGACGTAAAACTGAATGGTTGTGATCGGCTCAATAACAAGTACGCAGAATTGTACAACACTTGACATAAAGTTACATTAATTGAAAGGCACGCCAGCTTCGCTCATAAAAATGTACTGCGCTGATGTAAGACGCCAAGCGCGTATGGAAATTACAACTACGGTGAATGAACGCCAGGCGAGTACTTGCAATACAACTACGGCAGCGAGTGAACTCGTACATGAAATACAGCTACGATGAGCGGACGCCAAGCGCGTACACGAAATACAACTATGCTGACGTGCACGCCGAATGCTTGCACGGAACACCACTGAGGCAGATCATAAAAAACAAGATTGGGGTTTTACAAAGGGACAATAAACAGCGCTGGTGAATCGAAGAGCAGCGGACGATTATTGCCGCATTCATGCATTTATTGCTACGGCGTATTGGCCAATGTCTAATCCAATTATCAACGTGGTAGAATGGGTGGACGCCAACCTGCTGTCTGTCCCCGATTGAGGACAGCATTTTTTGAGCAATACACTTAATTTTCATTGTCTCACGAGTTGGCCAGGAGATAAAACTCAACCGTTCATCATAGGAAATTATGGTTGGTTGGATTGGATATTAGAATGGGATTAACCAATGTCAAGGCCATTGCTTTGAAGCGTAGAATTAGACGTATTTCTTTCTGATCATGAGCAAATTTTCCAGTAATTTAGAATGCTGGTTTGTTTGTAAGTGGACCAAACCCAAGAAATTATCCTCTAATATAAATAGTATATGTATTTCAAGCTATATCTTTAGTTGTTTTTTTATCATCCACCCTTCCCTTAATAGGGCTGATTGAGATCCGAGCTTTGGTAAATTATTTGATTTTGTACTTTTAGCCGAAGACGACTGCTATTCCGTATTACATAGGGATATTAATGGAAGAATACACGGTGTTCCAGCGGCATGCCCACTCGTCTGGCTTAACGAGTGTCACGGGTTCGAGTCTCAGTGGCAGGGATTAAGGGTGTGACTGAGTTCACCCAACTCCCATGGGTACCTGACATTATTTGGGGTGAATAAATAAGCCTGGGCATTATGCCACATGATCTCTATTACGCCGCGGCCTGTGAACGCTGCTTCACTTGCCAAGAGCCCAGCATGTTTCGTGCGTTCAATTTTTTTATTAAAAAAAAACACCATAGGACGCAATAATCTTCTATATAGGAGCGTCTGTTTTGTTTTTTGTTTTAAAAAGAAACACATTTGTTTTTATGGATAGTGGCTGAGAAAATTAGAACGTTGAAAGCAGTTGTAGTACTGTTAAACACTAGCTGGAGGTAGAAGGTTCAAGAAATCATTGTTTGAATTTTGTAGGAAAGGTGTAAAAAGATTGAAGTATGCGACATCTATATTAAAGCCAACGTTAAGCCACCAGGTGTATATTTAGGAAGGGGGTTGGAATATGGTCCGACTGCACATTTAATTGTTTTCGATGCAGCACTGGAGAAAGGTGATTTGGTATTTGGATTTCAGTAAATTGCGACAACGTAACGTCTCTGAAACTACTCTGGCAGACACCAATGCAAACATTTACGCAAACAACACTTACGGTAGTTGCACACATAGTTATTCTCTAGATTCGCGTTGTGTATAAATTCCTTTTATGCTGGGTTCTATAGACACGCTAAATAGAATTCAAACAAGTTAAAATTGATTGATTGAACGTTTCAATAACGGCTCAGTTGAATTTGAATGTGTGATTTTGTCAAGAAGTTCGTTGTTTCCAGCTGCCATTATGTGGTTGTGTGTGCTTAATTTTTGTTTTACTTTTTAAAACATTGCTGAGACACACAATGGCGTAAAACTTAAGAGGTCAACTTAATAAATTCAAAATATTACATTCATGGAAAAGAACTGACCCAAACTAAAGATGCAAAATACTTAGGAGTCTTAATAAATGAGAAACTATCATGGAATCCCCATGTCAATGAAGTTATTAAACAATCAAACAAAACCTTAGGCTTTATAAAAAGAAACTTTAACAAATGTAATAAAGATATAAAACTAAAATGCTACCTCACTTTGGTGAGACCTGTACTAGAATATGCATCTTCTGTATGGGACCCATCCACCAAAGAAAACATTGATAAACTAGAACAAATTCAAAAAAGAGCTGCCAGATTCATTACTGGAGAATATTCGAAACTGACAAGAATAACACCATTAGTTAAATCGTTAAACCTTGAAACACTAGAGGATAGAAGAACCAAAAGCAAAGTAATAATCATACATAAAGCAATTAATTCTAATTTAGAAATACAACACAAAGATAACTTAATACAACCCTCAGATAGACATAAGGATAAAAACACCTTTCTTATTCCGTATGCAAGAACAAACACATACAAGTTTTCCTTCTTCCCGTCCGGAATTCGGCCGTGGAATGGGTTGCCTGAAGAATCCAGGAAAACCAACACTTTATCAGCATTTAAATCTCTAATAAAAATTCAGGACTAAACACAAACCATAGATAAGCGTAGGACGCAATAATCTTCTGTATAGAAGGAGCGTCTGTAAACAGATAAGATAAGGTCAAAATTTTATAGGTTTTGAACCACTCGCAGTCACGTAACTCACTTAATTGTTACAATATATGCTATTTAATTGTATCAATTCAACATTTCAGTTGAATGTTTACACGCACATCGATCGAGATCTTTACCAATCAAGTTACATTTTGAATGCCTACGACCGCATGAATGTCATTGTGATTTGGAAAGAAAAAAAATCAAATAAAAAAAAGAATTTTTTTTTAAAAATCAGAGATTTTCCCTTTATTACCATGTGATTGTGTCGTAAATAATTTTCGTGTAGTGTGTGTGTGCTATTTTTCAATCACTATAATCTATCCATCTATCCTCATATATAATTCACCAAAGCATGACGAATGCCCCTCGCTGGGGGCGACCAATCAAGCGAAGTGGATTTTAAAAAAGGGGATGGGGTGGATGTATCAAAATTTTATGTTCAAGGCGATACATGATGTATGAAATGATACTTTAAGCTAGCTTTTAGCAGTGTAAAATAGAGACGGGGGTTAATTAAGCTCTGCCGGAAAGATTCGCTTTACCCTTTTATAATATAGCCTTTGAGACAAATAATAATTTTAAAAAAAATAATGAAAAATAAAACTGCGACACGTTTGAATTTGTCCCGATTTCTCAAGGAAACAAATTTACCAACCCGACCCCCAATACTAGTGTTAGGCGTTATTGCATTTTAAAGTCGTTTTAAAAAGGTGGAAATATAAGGAATTCACTCTAAAATTCACAGGTATTCTATTATTGTACTAATATCTGTTAAAGCAATTTAATTTTTTTTTCTCTTCTTTTATGTAATTTACTTAACTTTGCCCTCGAATCATCAGGTAAAAGTCTCAGCACTAAGAGGATATAAAGAATGTATTTCCATCGCCTTCAAGACCACTTGTTGAAAGACTTCCGAAAATATATTTGTATATAACGTGACACATTATCGGCGTCAGTGCACATAGGTTGGACGTCAGGGGTTGGGGAGAGAAGAGTCTTTTGAGAGTCTGAGAATATTATATCCCCAATTTAAGGGAAAAAAAGTATACTGTGTAAGGTCAGATTTATAAACAGTGAGGACCTAATGAACACACACATGATTTGTGCATGCACACTTAATGAGCACAGAAATATTGACTGTAGCAACAAAGGCGTAACTGGGTTTTTGACGCCCTTGGCAAATTTATTTTTGGCGCTCTTTATTTAAATAAAAATTTAAAAATTATAGATTTAGCGGCGCCCTTTTGAACTGGCGCAGGCCGGCGCCCTTGGCAACTGCCCCAATTCCAAGCCGTTGTTACGCCACTGCGTAGCAATAACCACTACACGAATAATTAGTGCACAAAAAAAATGCTAAACGAACGGATTTTCTGAAGAATTTTGAATGTGTGTTATTGAAGATTATCTTTAAAAATGTGTGTTATAAAGTGCCGTTTTCACATCTCAATGAAATCACACGCTTTCGTTTTCTTTCATATTTAGGCCAACAAGTTCAAGTTCACGGAAGAGCAAGTAAATAGTAAGTCACACCAAACAGTCAACACATTGTAAATAATAATAAACAATATTTTGGCCTATCTGTTCGCCAATATAAAGCCTTGGTTTGAACAAGAGTCCAACTGTTAACTCAATTGCTGTTTTGAATTAATAATATATTTATGGCACTGCGAATGCAAAATAGGGAGAAAAAAAAACATTTAAAAAAAAAGCAAACAACAAAACACTAAAAAAGCTGCTATTTGGTTTGTCATAAGATGCATTACGCAAAAGAATTATCATCTGTTTTAGATATTTAAATTTTCTTATAAGTTTTAATCTCTTAACCTCATACGTTCAAATAATTTTTTTCTTTTTTTGGAATTATATAATAACTAACTTTTGAAAAACAAAAATCCTTATCTGATGCCCAATGAAAGTATATATCCAGCTCCTAAACCCAATCATTCGTCATGACCCAGGTTTCAGAGAAGCCTTTGAACTCTTCGACAAGGATGGCGACGGTCAGATAACGGCGGTAGAGCTGGGCATCATCATGAACTCACTGGGACAGAATCACACGCAGGCCGACCTGGAGAGGATGATCTCAGAAGCTGATACCGACGGTAAGGAGTAATTAAAGGACACGCGTTCATCAAAAATTCATTGTAGGAAAGCGGCATACGGAGCTAGGCGGTCGTTTCGGAAAAAAATATTTGATGCGAAGATAAACATGCATTTAACTTATCACGCCCGATTAATATTGATGCTTGCGATGCTGGTTAAATTAATCACATTTCCTTTGGTGAAAAAAAAAGAAAATTATGACTCCATTAATGACGTTGATTACCTAGATAAACATTAACCAGGGTCATAATTTACTGTTGCTAAAAAAATAAAAATAAAAAAATAAAATAAAAAATTTTGAAACGTGTTAAGGCATAATTATCATCTTTAAAACGGCGTAAACAAAGATGGAATCGTAGGCGGAAATACTCACAGAAGACATCTCGCATTTGTTATTATTCGGCATGTCGAAAATTTGTTATTGTAATAAGAAACATATTTTCTTAAAGCTTGATTGAAGTAAAATGTATTTAAATAAATATAAATTAGTATTTGTGTCTTATTAGTATGCTCAAAAGCATTAAGTTTCAGTCCTAAAAATCGTTATATTTTCCCGTAAAAAAGTGCCATTAGTGTTAATTAACAAACTTTGATATTCCTCACATTTAAAAATCAGATTCAGAAACACATGCACAGTTATTTTGCATTATCTTAATTGTTTTCGATGCTGTTTAGACAATCAAATTATATTATAAATTATATAAATAAAAGAACAATTGTTTTCCTACTTTTCCGTCTTGAGAAAAATGTTTAGCTATTTACATTTTAAATCACGTTGACTCTGAATATTTGAAAGAAAAAAAATATTTTCCCTTTTTCGGGTCAGTTTGATGATCATAATAAGGGAAAAGAATATGCATTAGATATTAGTTACATTACCTGTAACTTTGCCTGTCTTAACAGCAGGATGATATAGTGAATGACCATATAAATTCTGGTGGCATGGACATGTCAACGCTGAAAAGTTAAAAAGGGATATGGTGAAAAGGCAAAGATTTGGTTCTTTAAAAAATGAAATTTGAAAAAAAAATAGATGAATTTATAATTTTAAAATCCTGTGGAAGTCAGGAAAACAGCCAATCACTTGGCGATAGATTAAGGGTTTTTAAAAAATATGTTTTCCGAAACAGATATCCGTAAGATTTTTTTAAAGATTAATGCGGGTTATATAGCTTGGTCCTACTTGAAGCTTATATAAGACCCACTATTTTTGTTTTTGTTTATTTTCAAATAGAAAGCAAAAACTATTTTTAGACAAGTCGTAGAGGAGCAAGATAAATTAAATAAATTTCTGTTATTTAGTGACAGTTAAGACTGTCACACAATCAGCTCCCGGTTGGTCTGAAAATGAAATGGGCACGTGTTTGGTTGCCCTGTGATTAGTAGAACCCCCCCCCCAACTCACTCTCTTCAAGTTGCCCCGCGGAAATGTTCCAAAGAGACATGACTTGATTTTGATCTTAAGCAGACATGTCATGACCTAGTGTGATCTTATGGGGAATCTACACCGCTTAATCTTAAACGGATTAATCCGGGAATGTTTTTAGAATGAGTCAATGATATAGACCATGTAAGGGAAAGAGTCCAACAGTAAAGCTTTGCCTAAGACGGTAATCGTAATAAGGTGGAAAGGGAATGGGGGGAGTGCAGTTAACAAGAGGTTCAATGGATGAAATCAAAGTTGCGGGATATGAATGGGTTTTTTTCTTCTTCCTGTGGGCAGTTGTTTATCATGATTAACTGCTGTCTGGGGTGAACTCATAAAATTTCATCAACCTCGAATCTTTAAAGTTGAGTCGTAAACAAAAGAGTTTGGTAAATCAAACGAGAACGGAGCATTGCCCTAACATCTCATACTTCAACAGGTTAGACCACAACAGGGACTCACACTGCCATCATTGCAGCCTAGCCCCTCGAGGACAGCTGTTTACCTATTGGCTTCGTATCCAACGATGGACATAAGGGTGGGTAGGGGTGTAAGGGCGGGGGAGTGATTCCTATGCGTAGAAAATGTTGCAAGGCGCTGCGTTTTATGGCAGATGAAGTAGTTTGCCCAGGCGTTAGCCAAAGCTTTAATAGAGTAATTTCAAGCTTTCAGGACTATGAGATTAAATATGGTTAGGCCTTAACATCATTTAATCACCGCCACACCCGCACGAAAACCTTGTTTTGACTTTCGGGAAATTCAACAATTTAAATGCATGCCTGCATCCGGAACTAAATACCCGTTTTACTGACAGCAGTCCTTGGAACTAATCATTTCTTTTTACTCTTTCTCCTATTCAGGGAACGGCACCGTGGAGTTCAAGGAGTTCATGGACATGATGGCCAAGGTCATGTATATTTCTGACCCGGAGGAAGATATTAAAGAGACGTTCAGGTGAGTTTAATGCACTCTATTCCAGCGTTACTTCCTAACAACTTGTCTTGCTGCCGTTGGTAAGGTTAGTGCGGGGAGGAAGAGGCGGGCTTTTGGACCGGTGAGTAGAGCAACCGTTCCAGGCTCTGTGCCCGTCCGTCTGAGATATTTTTAACAATATAAAGCCAACAATTAAACAAATCAGCTCAACACATGACACTCACCCAGGGCCCCATGTACGCTGAAGGTCTTCTCTGGGGGAGGGAGGGAGGGCTCCCCCCCCGGGCAGTCAATTCTGATGGTTGAGGTGGGAGTCTTCCTGTTTCCCTCCGGATGCACATAGCACAAGTTCCGCCTCTGCGAACTACACTCGAGAGCAGCACATTCCACATAACGGAATGCTCAACAAAAAAACAAAACAAAAACAACAACGTGTAAACATTAGACATGTTTAACTGTGCATAAATATTTTTAAAACTAAAGACATGGAAATAGAATTCATGAAATAGACAAGCATGATTCAAAATTTTCACTATCATTTCTCAGGTCTTCGAAAATCTATTGTTTATTAGACACTGTGCCACAGCCCATTACTACTAAGACTCAAAATAATAAATCCCGTATTTCTATTTATAGAGTCTCTATGCTTCCACTGTTGATCCTACATGTGGAAGAAAATCAGAAGCCCCGAGCCTTTTGCTCTTCATGGGTCTTCCTGGAAGACCCTCCCAGCTATCTGGCCCCCTCCCCCAGAAAAGGACGTTGACAGCTGGGAAAACCCCCCCGGAGCGGTCGCTTCTGAAGCGGCAACCTGGGCATCTAAGACAGAAAGTCGAGGATGCCTCCCACTAAGTTGACCTCACAAGGAGGGGTGGAATTGCCTTACTACGACCCGCTACCACTTCGGCGCCACCCCGGCAAAGCATACGAGTCTCAATGGTTAGGATCATCGCAATGCGGGGGATCATCAATGACCTACCTAGGGTGCAACCCCTATGCTTCCACTAACGCCCTCATTCTTAAAATGGTGCTATGTAATTAAACAACCCGAAAAAACAAAGTTTTTGACTATAAATCCCTTATATATGAACATTTGGTGAAAGGTCGTTCTCTTTTTGTGCAGCCAAACAATGGAATTATCTACCATTACACATACGTAGTATTCAAACAACCAAGTCCTTCAAGACTGCACTTAAGACACATCTTTTCAAAATTTATTCTCAAAATTGAGGAAACAACATTTCTTGTAAATGATTAACGCAGCTTATGTATAATGTATTGTAATTTTTGTGTTTGTTATGATATGAAAGTTAATTTAATACTTATAGGTATGTTATTTCTTTCATGTAAAGCGCTGTGAGCACAGTTCCTTACTGGGATACAGCGCTATATAAATAATCAATTTATTATTATTATATGAGACATAACTAAAATTATTGATTATGTGCAATAAAATATGCACCGCGCGACAAACATTTACAGACTGAAAGTGACTGAACTCCCCTTGTTATAAAACACGGCGATGTAGTCATGGATGGCTGGAGTGAACTTCAGTGACACGTGGATGTAAAAAATAGCAGTCGGCTACAAAGCGTTACATAGAGATAAGGGGCCGTCCATAATGACGTCACGCACCTAGGGGGGGAGGGGGGTCACACTTTTGTGACGATGCGTGACGAGGGGGAGGGAGGGGGGTTGAAGAAATGGGACGTCACATCAAAAGGGTAACTTTACATAAAACTTCCACTGAAATATTTGGTCGCTTACAATTTATCTAATGATTTTTTTCCCCCTTTTTTTAAAAATCAGTGCTTCTCAATGTGCCGGTCGGTAGGCCATCAGACGCTGGTTGGCGTAAGCTATCAAGACATGAAATTAAAATCTAATTATAATCCTTAAGTTTGAGAATCCACAAGATAACATATGAAATTGCTACACTGCGTTGTTTGATGTTGACATCAAAGCATTTGTGATGTAACCGCAGCTCCGTTTGGTTCTCTCACGGACTTTTTTGCCCGTTACCCCAAAATATATAAGTTTATGTGTGCGTTACCCCCCCCCAACCCCCAGACTCTAGGTCCTGCTCACATGACTCGGAGATTTGGGGGAGCGTCGTTAGCCCCCCCCCTCCCCCCACCAGAAAATGCTACTGGTGAGTTTTACAAGCATGAAAAGTGTCTAAAAATGATCTGAATAGGATTATGTGTAGACATTTTAAGTTAAAACGACACGGAATATCCTTTTTCTTTAAAAGGGGAGGGGGGGAGGGGAATCTATTTGATAGAATTAAAAACGTTTTAAGCTTGATATATTTGTTCGATTGGTTTTTGGTCAAACGCCCCTGGCCATTCTAGTCTTCTAGATCAGTGCTTCTCAAAGTGGTGGTCCGCGGACCGGTGCCGGTCCGTGGGCCATCCGCTGCCGATCCGCAGATGTTCTAAAAAAAGGACAGAAAAAATTGTCAGTGCAGGGAAAATAGTACACCGGTTTCTTGTGCAATGGCAAAAATTCCTGCCGGTCCGTCATACTAAAAAGTTTGAGAAGCACTGTTCTAGATATAATGGTAAATGAGCCCATTTAAAATTAGTCAAGTATTCATTAACTTTATTGAATGCATCAAATTCTTGACATCGCAATTCGAGAGGAGCACAAAACAACTTTTCTTCTTAGCTCAGTTTTTAAGGCATTAATTTTAAATATCACAGAAAGGATATGTGATACAGACAAGTCATGTGGATTAAGATTATTGACACTCGTGTCAATATAAATGAAAGTATGGGTAGATTTAGGTGTCTTCGTATATAGTACGTAGGTAAGAAATCTACATAGTTGTCAAATTTTTAAAAAAAATGCATTTTCTGGAAGGAACCGGTTCAATAATGGGCATAGGTTCCAAGCGTACACGTACACATGACGTATTTAATATATCTAGTGGATTGTAGTGGATGTTATATGTCCCAAATGAGTCTGCATTACCCCCAAGAATTCCCTTTTTGACCCCAGATGAGGTTATTTACCTCTGTTTGCCGACCTCTTTCTTACGGGATGCCCGTCAGTCAATTGAGGGATTTTTTAAAAATACATTTTAAAAATGTTATTTTTAAATAAAAAATTTTCTAAACAAAGACGTTAACCGTGATGATTAATAGTTAATGTTTAATTTGTATGCATTAAAATAAAATATAATCTAAGGATGTTAACACAGTTCGTTTTCTGAAGGCCGGTTAAACGTTTTTAAAAAATGCTTCACGCGGGTTACGATATTACAATGTAGATCTTTCACTAAATAAATAATAAATACTTAAATGACAATAAAAAGATTTGAAACATACTTATTTTCAAATAGAAAATAAACGTTGTTTTTTTATGGGTTTTTTTTTGGGGGGGGGGTCAAAGATGTTGTGAAGTATTTTTAGAGGGGAGGGGTCTAAGTTTTTGTGACGACGCGTGACGAGGGGGGGGGGTCAAAAATCGGCAAAAATCGCGTGACGTCATTTATGGATGGCCCCTAAACTAAAATGCATTAATGCAATTACGGAAAATTCGATCGATCTGAAATGTTGACGCAACACGAGTCTATGTGCAAAATTTCAGCTTGATAGCATCACGGGAAGTGGGTCATTTTTTATACTTTTGTTTTTCCGCCCGCCGACCAAGAGACGACGGGGAAGTTAATCTAAGGGATTTAATTAAACAACCCGTAAAAACAAAGTTTTTATTATAAATCCCTTATTTATGAGACATAACTAAAATTATTGATTGTGTTGAAACGCGACAAACATTTACAGACTGAAACTGACTCAACTCCCCTTTCCTGTAAAACGGGACCCGGGGGGGGGGAGGGTGTGATCACGGATGGCTGGACTGAACTCAGCGTCACACGTGAATGTAAACAACACGACAGAGAGACGAGACTGTGAAGTTAATATAAGGGATTTAAAAAGGAATCGACAAAAAAATTTTTAACAAGGTTTATTCAAATAAAATACTTTCCATTGCTTGAGCTTTGTTTATTCTATCCATTCCTATGTTTTTTTTCATTTCCTCGTGTGCATATTTACAATTTAATCAAATTTATGCCATAGAATAACAAACATCAGGTAAGATCCTTGTATATTTCTAAATCAATTTTCTAAATTATAATTCACATCATCGTCGTAAATGTACATGCGCCCTCGTTATTTAACGACTTTGTTTTACTTACGGCAGAGTCTTCGACAAAGATGGCAACGGTTACATCGAGGCAGACGAGCTGAGGAGGGTGATGACCAACCTGGGGGAGAAACTCACGGACGAGGAGGTGGAGGAGATGATCAGGGAGGCAGATGTCAACGGAGACAGGAGGGTCGACTACAACGGTAGGTTGGAAGAGTGTGGAGGAGGATATACTGGAGGTTCGATGACAATGGTCGGTTTAAAGAGAATGGAAGAGATATAGATCTATATTTGAGATATGACTAAAGTTTTGGATTTTAGATTGTCGTGCGATGCGCATGATTATGAACATTTTTAAAGACATGTCTAGTATATAAAGTATTTATAAGTAAAAAAAACTTTTTTTTTACATTAAAAAAAAATAATCAACTGAGCTTTGTTTTTTAGGGATTTGCGCCCATTTTTTTTTCTAAAACTCACTTTATTATTGTATATTTTTATATTACTATCATTGAAATTGAATTTACATTGCCAATGTTGTTTTTTTTGAAGATCAAATTTGCCAAAAAGTTTACACTTGTTTATCGTCTATAGTCTATTCTATAATTAACTATTAGCTTGTATTGTTTCGTTTAAGCAATGTTTGTGCCTGTTTAAATTAAAGGAAATGCTTCATGCCAGGAATATAGATTCGAAAAATAATCTGTATTCAAAACAGCTTTAAAAGCTTGGAGTGCTGTTCTCACAACGTAGGACGCTTGCTATTTAAAACCAATCTTAAGTTTTTGCCCATATTGACACTGGGAAAAATTTAAACATTTTTAGAACCGCTCTTTCTTATTCCAACACACGCAAAAAAGTCTTTGATGAGCTAACACCCCTTCGACATTTCATAAATTGCATTTTCACAATTTAATTTCTTTTTAATTTTAAAAAAAATCTCATGCCTGAAATGGGATTGGTTAAGTTAAAGAAGTTGGCCATTTATTCGATGGCTTATTACCTCGATCTCTAA
The DNA here is from genome assembly GCA_944989445.1 of Ampullaceana balthica. Lineage (NCBI taxonomy): Eukaryota > Metazoa > Mollusca > Gastropoda > Lymnaeidae > Ampullaceana > Ampullaceana balthica. Next base: position 213,112 of record CALYLW010000953.1, on the reverse strand, counting down.
CGTCGTCTTTGCAATCCCTCTCCTCCAATAATCAATATTTTCTTTCCTCTTTAGAATTTGCCCGCATGATGAAATCAACGTAGCGTAGACTTCCATCCCATCGTTGGAGAAGCAGACGGTCAACAAGGCGCTTGTGATACATAATGTGGATAAAGTCCCGTTGATGTTTCTTTTTATTTGTGTGCGTGTGTGTGTGTGTGGCAAACTTATTCGATTACCTGTATTTGTGTATGTAAAAATGACTCATGTACATGGTTTTACTATGTGTGTGAGCGCGTATGTGATTTTTAAAAATGAAATACAGGAATAAATCATTGGTAAAAAATCAAACAAAGAAACACGTATTGTAAGAAGATTGAAGTATTTCTATAGTACCTTCTTAAGTGTCTTATTTGAAAAGAAAAATTGATACCTGTCAATTGTTTAATTAAAGTTGACTATTTGTAATGAAAAAAACAAAAACAAAAAAAATCAGTGTGCGTTATGGGATGTGTACACGTGTGAACGTTTTTTAGGCGTTGTGGTGCCTTGAAATGATTATGTAAGACAATGTTCTGCTGTTCCAAATCGTTCATCGATGTGCGTCGTCCCCGCTATAACAGTTTTAACACCTCGTTAAACGTGATGCTATTTTGTTTAAAATTTCATGTACTAAATTCACACCTTTTTTTTTCATTTACGACTACGACATGATTGTCCAGAATATTGATAGAAAGCTGCGTGGATTTGGTAAGCGATGCCACACTATTCCCTTACTGACATGTGGACTTTGGACATTCCACTCTGCGGTTAAATTACCGTTAAATTTTGGCTATTAGACTCGGCGTCGGCTCTGATGTTCATTGAGTGACTGTTCTTGTTGTGACTGATGGTAAACATGCCGTTAGCACTTATTAATAATTACTTTCCTGCATTTCGCCCTTGGGAGACACTTGATAAAAGCAAACATTGGAAAATCGTTAAGAAGAGCTTAATTCTGCAATAAACGATTTACAGATTCAACTTGATGTTTTAGTTGCACGTGTGTTGTTTTTGTTTTAAGTGATGGGGGGGGGGTGGCGGGTATGTTTTGTGGGAAGTGGTGTGTGTGTTTGGTGGCGACTTAATTTTAACGGGGTTTGTGTTAAACTGTGTGTGTTTTAATGACGTACAAGGGTTTTTTAGTTTGTTTAATAGCAATGATTAGTTTTTGAAGAAGTAATAACAAATATTAGAAGTCAATTAGCCACATCTCTCCCCAAAACCACGTCAAACAATTTAAGCTAAAGTAAAAAACAAAACAACTTATATTCTCGATTGGAACAGATTGTACCTTCATTTTTGAGAGAGAGAGAGAGAGAGAGAGAGAGAGAGAAAGAGAGAGAGAGGGAGAGAGAGTGAATGAGAGTGAGTGAGTGAGAGAGAGAGAGAGAGAGAGAGAGAGGAGAGAGAGAGAGAGAGAGAGAGAGAGAGAGAGAGAGTGAGTGAGAGGTTGTGGATTTGAACAAAACTCGAGACTGTTTACTTCAATACGCAATTGTGACGTCACATGCATGTTTTTTTAAAAGCTGTTTCTCCACACACCCCCCCCCAATAAATAAAATAAAAAAACCTTCCATTTTAAAAAATCAACTTAGCGTTATGAGGGTTGGTTGTTTAAGTGAACCTCTTGGAATTCACTTTTCTTTCGACATCCCAGAGACTTGGAACGTGACGGACAACCACATTTCATGCATTTTCATCAATCTAAAGTTGGCGGACCCTCGACTTTTCTATTGTGAGAGATTGGTGTGTTAAATGTTTGTGTTATGTTGCGTATGAGCGTAAGCGTATATGATCGAACGCGTGATAAGAGCTTATGTTTCACTTGGCGTACGAGAGAGTGAGAAGGGTGAAGATGCAAAGAAAGCAATGGGGAAGCAAAGTGTGGGAGAGAGATTTAGGGGGGGGGGAACAAGGACAGATAGAGGGAGATTGGGAGAGAGGGAATGGAGATAGACATTCGAGACAAAGTGAGAGATTTAGAGACAAGAGAAAAAGAAGACAATGGACAGAGGATATGAGAAAGAGACAGCCTGGGAGAAAGAGCTAGGGTTCGGTTGTAAAATGGGGGGGGGGAGAAAGAGAGAGAGAGGGGCAGAGAGAGAAAGACAAAGTGAAATCTGAATCAACGATTTTTTCATACCGTGATTAAAACCTTTTGACATCAACTTCGATTTGTTTTGTCCTTATGTTTTCTTTCCATTCAAAGTATTATATAAAATAAAAATCTGCAAACGAAAAGTGTTAAGATTGAATACAACCCTAGGCACGTAGGACTATATGCTGGGCTTTTCGGGGTTACGTCAGATCAATATAACAGTATGTACGCTCGGACGAGAGTTCTCTTAGCTTACATAACGATGGTGACGTGACGTATGTCAACAGAATCGCTATCGTGTCAGTTAATGACGTCGATACACGAATGAATCCGAACCATTCCCTACGGACTTTTCTAGAGCAAGTCGATGTGGAGGAAAAAAGAGGGAGTTCATATAATCGCCTATCAGTTACTATCAGCAGTTATGGTTTTTAAAAAAAAATGTGTTTTTTTTTAAAGTTTTGGTCAGCAAGAAAGATTTAGAAAATACAGGAGAAGGATAAACGAAAGAAAATATTAATTTAAACTGAGTGAGAACGGATAAAAGAGTGAGAAGAAAATAAATTGGAGGCGGGAGTCCAAAAAGAGAGAGAGGGATGGAGAGTTGATTTATGCGATAAAAGGAAATGAGATCTATAAGAGGGATTTCAGCCATAAGATCAATACACGGTCTATTGCGACACAGTTCATAGAATATTTGAGCAACTGAACATTGCCTTGAAATATCAGCAAACGATTGCTGTAGACTAGACATAGTCGAGATGAAAATAATGAGTTGTTTGTATAAGGGTTGTCTCGAGGGAGTTGGAGGTGGCGATGGGATTTTGTTGTTGTGTGGTTATGATGGACTCATCAGATGGCGGCCGGGCGTCAAGTAGGAGGGGGTTGTGCTATTCGGTGGAGGCTTTGTCGGTGGGTGGGGGTTGCGTCAGTAGGTGGGGAGAGTGGTTGTGTCGGTGGGGTCAGTGGGTTGTGTCAGTAGGTGGGGTCAGTGGGTTGTGTCAGTAGGTGGGGTCAGTGGGTTGTGTCAGTAGGTGGGGTTAGTGGGTTGTGTCAGTGGGTTGTGTCAGTAGGTGGGGTCAGTGGGTTGTGTCAGTGGGTTGTGTCAGTGGGGTGTGTCAGTAGGTGGGGTCAGTGGGTTGTGTCAGTTGGTGGGGTCAGTGGGGTGTGTCAGTAGGTGGGGTCAGTGGGTTGTGTCAGTAGGTGGGGTCAGTGGGTTGTGTCAGTAGGTGGGGTCAGTGGGTTGTGTCAGTAGGTTGTTCTTGTTTCCCCCATTATATGGGTTTCTATTTAAAGTGACATGAGTTCCTTAAATGCGTGAGATTGGGTCAGTAGCCAGTGGAATTGAATAGTTTAGAATACAGGGTGTGTTACCTTGACGTAAGGAGTGGGGAGGTTTGAGGGAGCTTATTCCATGAAATGTCCGAAGGATTTTTTTTTATGATTGAGGTTGAAGGACATAGAAAAATCGTTAAAGTATACTATAATGTATTGGCAGTTGGGTTTGGATTCGATTGTGTTGGCTAGTTTGTAAGTAGAGACTGGCAAACTAATTTGCGGAAACTAATGAATGCGGAATATTTCGGATGATATAGATTGGAGTGGATTAGTAGAGACGATAATTCTAGAAAAATAGTACTTTTAGATCGCATAGAGCTTTAGGTGATATTGGAATGTGTACAGAAATAGTTGAGAGTTTCTGCGTTAAGACATAGGTGATGTCAAAGTACGCGTGTGGAAAGCTATGAAGGACTTCGTGTATTAAAAGGAAATGTGTTTTTCGTTTAAATTTACAGGTGTGTCTGCATAGTGTGCTCAGACATGTGACGTTTTATGAAGTGGAGGAATAAATAAATGTTGTTTTGGGCATATAGATAAGTGAGGTTGGGTGAATAGGTCAAACGGATGAGGTCAACAGGGTAGAATGCTATTAGTTGTACAATAATTGTTGAAATGTCATGATAAGGCAGTCTTATCATTAACTTTTAAAATAACTTTATAATACACCCATACCATAAACCAATCAATTAAGAGCCATTGTTTTTTCCCCCGAATGTTTGATGTAAAACTTATGCCAACTATTTGTTTTGATATATTTGTCCCCCACTCCCACCCCACTTTTAAAAAAATGCAGTAATGTAAGAAATACATTTTTAAAAATAATTTTTACTATACTTTCATATCAACTTCCTTGTGTACTCAGCTAATAAATCTCTCTCATTTTTTGAATACATGTAACTTGAATGAATTGAGCAGTAGAAATAAAGGAATGAGATTGTTTAAGGCCTGAATTAAATCTTAATTTCTTTGTAATCTCTAAAATCAATTTCTAGACTTTAGTGACAATTTGACATCTTAGAATCATATTTATTAAAATTTATTTCAAACAATAAATTCATGTAAATTTAATTTTTCTGTACATCAAAAAATAATTAACAATTTCCTTCAAATTTAAGAAACATTCTAAAAATAAGAATGGTACATGCTTAGACATTTGAAAAACAATTATCACAGAAATTTATTTTAAAATAAAACTTAAGTTGGGACAATTGTATACAGCATTCTGAGATGAAACTGTTACCATCTTATGAAACATCCCACATTATAAATGAGGTTGTGATAAAACGTTAACTTCATTTTTATCCTAGATTATCAGATAAATCATCTCAAGGAAATAGAACCCAGCTTTATTTCGATCTGTCTAATTACAAGAAATATAATATTGGGGCTTCAATAGAATTAGTAAGGATAAAGAAGTCTGATTGAGTCACAGTGGCTTCAAGTTTTATTGCATAAATCATAAAGACAATTTTTATATAAAAAAATGGAAAGCCAAGTTAAGGTCAAAATTTATTTAGAATGGTCTTGTTATTTCAAAAATAAAATAAATCTTGTTGGAGAAAAACTGGAATTTTAAATAATCTCTGTTTTAAACATTAAATTATTATCTTGTGGTTTTCTTGTTTTTTTTTAAAAAGGCTTATTTTAATCTTATACATTATAAAATGTAATGTAATACTGTAAGTATGATAAATTATAATTGACACATTTTAACTTATGAAAATATAATTTTAGTACATGTATTCCCAATAAATTATGGAACTTGTACAACCTTTGGAAATTCCACAAATATTCCCTGTGATGACAAAATTACAGGAGCAGGCAATTACGTGACTTTCATATATAAAGTGTTCTTAAAAATTGAATTTTCTTGAAATTTTTTCAATTTACCTAAAAGCCAAAAATAATTTAACAGGTTTTTCTATCAACATTCCCTTTGAGTTATGAACATTGAATTTACAATAGCATATAATTTATGTTGTCTTAGTTAAAGGACTTTTCATATCAAGACAATGAAATAATAATATTTTATTGTATTTAAAGCTAAAAGCTGTCCCGCTTTAACAAGAAAGAGAAAAATTACAATGTATCTTTGGGACAGTCAAAATTAAATAAATCACACTAGCAAACAACTCAACATTTACATAGTGCCAACAGTAAGTCTTTGAGAGGCTGCTGATACCATCTGACCTTTAGAAAACAACATGGCTGCCCTTTCCTGAGTTTGTTCTAGCTCTTTCCATCTCCTTTCTTCTATATTTTTCTGAAAAATAAATGGAAAAATTGTAAGAAATATAACAAGCATAATTTCATTATAAACAGCAATGACATCAATCTTTGTTAACTGCTTTATTTAAAATGTTTATTATAGAAATCACCCATTTATTACACACATTCTACTTTCAGGTGTGATTTACTTTGATGTATAGATACGTTTGGAAGAAATTGAAGAAATTGTCTCATTAACTTTCATTACGAAACATAAAATTATGATAACAAAAAAACAAACTTTCTCAATTTTAACAACGGCTTCAGAACAATGCAGTCAATAAATATTAAACATAAGGCCAATATTTTTTTTTAAATTTTCCTTTAAACAGTCAAAATGAAAAAATGCACAAAAGAAATTTTAAAATAGTTTTTAAACAAGAAACAAAATCTTTTTGAGTGTTGAAAATCAATCAAGGAAATATTTTCCTTAAAAAGTGTTTGAAAAAGAATTTAAAAATGGCAGCTGTCATTGATTTTAAGTTTTATTTTGTGATTTTTATTTTCACATTTTAAAAATGAACACATTTCTGATCCATACTCACTAAAAAAAAATTTAAAAATAAAAATTCATTCTGCTTTTTATAGATATTGGTTTTATTAATCAGATTGATAAAAGTTAAGAAAATAAAATTATAACATTATCACACCATAAATGATAATGTGTTTTATTTTTACAACACTGCTTATATTGTTAAAGGCTTTATTAAAATAATTTTTTCTTGGACAAGATAACAATCAATTTAGACTGATCCCTATATAATTCATTTTAAACATTCAATGGATCCCAAAATTAGTATATTTAGGGGTATTTCAAGGAAGACTTTTTACAAAACTTACATCCGGACAAGGACGAGAGAGAGCTTGACTGAACTCAGAAAAGTGAAACAATTATATGTGCCTATCCTGAACAACACATTCTTAAAATACAACTAACAGAGAATAAGATTTTATGGTAAAATATTGCTTTCCAGCTCCGTTAGGTGTAAATGTTGGAACTTACACAAAAATAACATGGAGCCAATACAAGGGAAACAATATGCTTAAAGTTTACTTTATAATTAGTTTGCCTTAAATTTCATGACATAGTTTAGTTTCCGTACTTATCTGTTACAGACGCTGTTTCTATACAGAAGATTGCTTAGGCAATCTTAATTATCCTCATGGCTTGAAATGCATAACATAGCTTAGCCAATTTAGGAAGTCAATGCATTCCATCTCTTCTAAAGAGAAATATTAATTTATCTTATGGAGACATAGTATATTTTTACTACAGGTGTAAAAATGAACAATTGATGAATCGATGTTCAATATTTTATTTGATTAAAATTAATTTGAGCAATTAAAATTTAAGAAAATATTTCTCCCTTTTTTTTCCTCCAATTTTTTAATAATTTATATTTTTTTTTGATTACATACTTTTCTCTTGTATTATTATTATTTATTTAGATGTGCATACGTAAACAAAAAGGTTTTTCTTCCTTATTTCTCGCATAGCAGAATGAACTTGCTGTGTTACGTCACAAAATTTGGGAGCCATGGAATTACAGCGACTTCACTGATTTCATGACATAATGAATCGCAACTTAACAGGATCTATATATGCGTTGTAAAAATATAATTAATAGAAATTAATCGATTAAATTTTTTCCTGATTTATCAAAACAAATTTTTTAAAGTCAGAACCAGCCCTAAATTTTACATCTCGAAATTAGCATATGACATGTAGAATTTTGACAAAACAAGAAACTTAATTTATAACTGATATTTAAAGTGCTAAATTTAACCCATTAACTTAAAAATGCATGTTTTTCACTGGATGACAAACTTTGCCCACTTGAATTCAGTTTTCAGATTTTGAGCAGTAAAAATCGTTCTGAGTGTGTTTGTAGAACCAAAACCCACAAAGGCTTAATATAAACAAAAAATATGGGAACCTCTGCAGAAGTTAAACAGTTTTAATTTGCCTCAGTGACATCGCACTGAAACATTTTAGCCCAGACCTTTTGAGAAACAAAGTTAATTTTCTTTTGGGCTGCTGACGTTGTGGGGGCCTGTGGTCGCTGTTCTTGCAGCCGAGCTGATCTCCTTTCCTCCACTTTCCTCTCCAGCTCTGCAAGGGCTAAGCTCTTGAACTGTCCTGTTCCTGTCTTGGGTTTCTTGCTGGCTTCCAGTCTGATCAAAGGAATAAAATTTGAACTCAATGAAAATTGATATCAACAGCTGATTGTAATGAATCAATTGGTCTTAGTCATAAATTATTATATTAATTCTCTTGGCTTTGAAATCATGCAGATAATAACAGGGTTTTAGCTACTTTTGATAATTTAAAAAAAAATTAATTTATTCTTTACACTTTAAAAAAGCAGAGAAATAATGAAAAGAAAATAATGTTTTTTTTTCTTCTTATAAGTTGAAAAAAAATTATATACAATTATTGATTGACTAAAGCAGGTATATCATTTAATAAAAATTAAATAAATAAAATGAATTATTGTTAATTACTAATAGTGCCATCAGAACTATGTAAGGCTTTTGAGATTTAATCTTAATAACAGTGCATTCGATCGATCTGAAATTTTGAAACATCATTTTTATCATCACCACGAGTCTGCTTGCAAAATTTCAGCTCGCCAGTGGGAAGTGGGTTAAAAATCGATCCAAAGTTTTTTCGGCACTCAAGCAGACACAACGAGTTAATATAAAGGATTTAAAAAGAAAATGTAGGTTATGTTAAATTAAAAAAGGGTTATTAACATTTTTTATTTAATAACTAGAACAAGAACAAACATGCAATAACTTGCTAACATTTCACCTACAGTCTGTGCACACTTCTCCCAATACCTGCAACAAGTCTAAACAACAGAGGCACAGACTTCAATTGATATCTTTACAAAGTTCTCCCAAAGTTGTATTCATGTTACCAACATTCTTCCCATGAATTTGGCACAAAAACTGTTCCACCAAATGGAACAAAAAAAAGAATCCTTTTTTTTAAAATTCAAAATTTAGAATACCAATAAATTTGACTTACTTAAGAGCTGCACTTCTTGTCTGTTCTGATCTATGCTTGGAAATCATGTCCAGGGTATCAGATAAAAACTCAGCTTTTGCCTGAAAAAAAAATGGTTCAGTTTAATCATGTAAATGAAATTTACAGCTTAAAAATTTCATGAGAAAATTTACACTGCAGTTTGTTTTAGAGATAGAATAAAAAGCTCTGAGCTCCTATTTTCTGTTGACAGTAAAATAAATATACATTCATTGAAACTACTGTTTATCCCTTTACTGCCACTCATTTAGTATAAGCATCAAGTAATGTTTATCATTAAGACTCAATGTAGTAAAAAATCATGCATTTATGATTCAGGATTCATACATTTTTATGATATTTTCACAAAACTTCCATTTTTTTTGGTGTCTTTTTCATTGGTCTGCAAAGTATTCAAATAATTCAACTGATGTGTTTTTGTTTAACAGTTGAGTTTATTTACATCCATTATTTTTTAATGTTTAAAATTGTAAAATTTCAAGTAGAAAGTTATATACAAAGTATTAATATATAGAATTAATGCAACAGTTACAATGTTATTTTATTTTATTTTAGTGCTTTTTTTAAACCTTTTATTTGAGAATATTTTAAAAAAATTATTAATCAATCATTTCAAAATTATACTTTTAAGGTTTTTAATTAGAACTAAATTGCTTTGGGACCATAAATTGGATAAAATGTATGAGTTAAACTCTAGATTAATTTGCATTTTATAAGATTTGTACAAAATAAATTCTTTCTGATTTTTCACCAGTTCCAGAACCTAACTCACAAATTTTTGGTTAAGAATTTAAATTGAACAGCCTCTACGAAAAAAATAAAATAATTAAGGATAATACATGCAGTTACATTAGGGTGAATTACATAAATGATATTTAATAATTTTTGCTTAGTTTTCTGCTTAATATAAGTGAAAATGTTTACTTCTTGTATTTTCATCTTCTTTGCTTTTTTTTCAAGTGACATAATACCTGTTTTGCATTGAGAATGTTGTCTCTCCTGATTTCCTCATCTTCCTTATTCTGAGCTTTCAACAGGGCAAGTCTTTCCCTCAGCTGGAAAGTTCAATAATAAATCTATGGTGAACATGAATAAGCTAATTATGTTGTAGAATCTTGACCCAATGCTAATGCTATGATACACAATTACAGATAGGTGTATTACTAAACACTTGCTCCTAACTTATAACTGAATATGATTTTCATTTAATTTTAGTGATTTTATTACAATTTTAATGTTATAAGCACACATGAAATCATTCTAAAACAGTAATATTTTTAATAGTTTGTCTAAATTTTAACCAAAATAACTTAAATGTTAAATGCGTACTGAAGCTATATAAAAATATATATTTAATACAAGTTTATTAGACAACCAAAAAACATTAAATATAAATAAGAAACATTTTTTTTAAAAAAATAACGAGACATATGCACTAAAAGAATTTGTAAGTCCACTAAAGTCATCTTAATTACCTCAATTATGCTCATCTCTCCTAAAAGCCCAGCTCCTGAAGTTGATGTCAGATCCAGCATTTTAAATCTACTGACAGGCATTGATTCCATCACCCGAATCTGTTGGATCAGTTCCATCTTGGCACGCATCTCAGCTTCAGCCTGGGAGGTGTGATAACAAACAATGGCCATGTTCATGGTCAGCATTGAGCACAAACGGTCTATTATAATCATTCAAGGTTATAATATTTTACAAATACTACATGCTGCTAATCATTCATATATGTATTTTTTAAATTTCGTGACATGAGTACATTAATATATTAGATATGATGTCAAAAACATTCCATTTTGTTTACCTCTTCGAGAGCTTGTTTCATGAGTTCTCTACTTTCTTTATTTACTTCTTGCACTGTTAAAATTTAGAGGAAAAAAAACAACAAAAGAAGATTAGTAAATTGACGTAATATATTGCATGAAAAGGAAAACGTGTGAGTACTAATTGGTAAAAAAATTTTAATTGCATCAATGAGACTAGATGAGTCAAATAATAGCTAAATGGTTAATAATCTGTTAATTTTGAGAGAAAGTGAACTATTTCATCATTTTATTGTTTTGTGACGTCCTGTCAGGCCTAAATATACCCTGTTTAAATAACATAACTATTTCATCATTTTATTGTTTTGTGACGTCCTGTCAGGCTACATGTAACCTGTTTAAATAACAGGAAATAACTATTTCATCAGTTATTAGAACACCTATTTAACAGCCATTTAATAAATATAAAATATAGAAAATGATATTTTTGGCAATAGAGACATTGAAGTTTTATTAAGGAATCAGAGTTAACTGAAAAGTTTTAAGGTAGAGATAGATGTTCACTTACCAATTTACGTTTGTAAGCCTTTTAACTTCTCCTTTGCTTCTTTGGCATTTTTGTGACTGGCCATTGTGTTTTCAACCAAAGTTCTGAAAAGTATTCCACATTATAAAATGTGAATAAATATTCAACATAACATTTAAATCATCAACAATTAAATTAGGCAAGCATTAAATTCTTTCACATTAATGTTGAATAAAAATAACTTAATATTTACTTCATTTCTTTTTCTTCTTGGAACTTTTTATCCAGGAATTCTTTCATCATGGCAGCTGTCTAAAGGTATATAAAAAAAGAAGCATTTACTTAAAATGTATGAATTAGTTTTAATTCAGTCAGATTTATTATTTAGCAAAAAAGCAAAGATAATACTTTTCAATATTATTATTCTGAAACTTAAATTCACTAACAGTTTACAAATATTAACCAGTCACTCCAAATTGTGAAAACCAACTGAAACATAACTTAGGATAATTCTGTCTAAGAGCCTTGTATATTTCTGCTTCTTTAAGCATATAAAAAAAAACCTAACACACTTGTCTTTTACTGATTGAAAATGTACTACGAAAGTATTTTCCTATTAATATTTAAAAATCTCACTTCTTTTTGATATTTGAACCCGTGTTTGATTCTCTGCATTAGGTTCTTACGGGCATAGATGGCCTCTTCATGACTCAGCTTTCCCAGAAGCCCTCCTTTCCTCAATGGCCATAAGTTGAGCTTCAAGATCTCGTTGCCTCATCTCTGACTGCCATTTGTTGAAATCACTAGCATCATAAGCACCAGCCTCAAGACGACGAAAGTCCTGCACAATAAAAATTTATTTAGATAAAGTATTTTATTGAGCTGTCGTATTGTATGCCAGTTGAATATATAAGAATATTATGTTAACATCATAAGATTTGAAAAAGAAAAATTTTAGATCATCTGATTTTTTTGTAATGTGACTGCGGAAACATTTTTCTTTTGTGGATTATAGTAAAATGGTTAATTACACAAACATTTTTTTACAAAAAAATATAAAAACCTTTTAGATTCAAGGCATATAAAGAAGACTTCTTGAAATCAGATACAAATAGAGGTAATATGACATACATTCAATGAAAGTGACCTACTTTTCCATTACTTCATTTTCTAGCTTCTGATATAATAAACCCTCCCTCATTATAGTTCCTGCTGTCATTTTCACTGGCACCGCCTCTTTTTTCTATGGATAAAAATTTATTATGCAGCAATAAATCATACTAGTGCTATAATTTAAATATTTCTAATAGTATCATATTAGCGCAATCTTTAAAATAGTAGAAAGGAATAATTTATGATATATTCAAAAAAAAATTAACTTACAAAATCTGGGAGGGGTCTGGCTTTGACAGTGTGACCTGAGTTTTAGCCATCTCTTCCATGGCTATGTTGTGGAGGATGTTCTTAGTTTTGTCAGATTTCTCAGGTTAGCACAGGAAAACTGAATCTTTGAAGCTTCCATCAGGCGTTCTTTGCAAAGTAATATTTAAAAATTAAAAATATAATGCAGAGAGGGCTAAATAAAAAAGGGTATAGGTAATTTTACATTAATTTAAAAATAATGCTCATACCTCCGCTTCCTTCTGTTTTCTATCTTTTGTCTTGCAATTTCTTCTTGATCTACTGGACGGTTTATATAAGGATTCAGGAATAGGATTTGATTTCTTTAACTGTGGAATCTGAAAAATAAATGTAATAGTTTTAATACTAAGATATCTTCTTTAAGTAAAAACTAATAAAAATTTAAAGTTATGAAAAACTCTATGAGTTTTAAAAAAAATAAAATAAAAATCCTTAAAAACAAAATCTTATACAAATATCTTTACTTTATCTGGAATTGGGATGCTTCTTGGTCTTGGTTTTGTCAGATTGAATGGTTTCACTTCTGAAATAATTTCAAAACTATAGTGTTAAATATGATTACAGCTATTTAAAAAAAACATCAATTTATGAAGAGTGTTAGAAAGATGTGAATTGAAAGCAACAATAAATTTTTCATCGTATAATATCTCATGCATATTAAGATTAAAATTAACTGTATTATTTATATATTGTATTTCAGCAATCGCTGTAAAGAATGATAAAGTTGTTCACTGATGTGTGCATAGATTGAGTAATCTGAAAACATTTTTTTATCCAAAGTGCACCATTTAAAATACAAGGCCAAAATAATTACTTAAAAAAAATATATATAAGTAAAATATAACTATCCATGACCCACCATCCGAAGAAATTAACTTCACTCTCTGTTTATGTGATAAGTTCAGTCACAAAAAGTCAATTTTATCTACATTGTTAAATATTCCATCAAGAGGCCCTCAGATCCCTTTCATTAATATTTTTGTAAAATAAAATTATGATAATGACTCATTAATATATAAGTTGTGGATAATTTTGTTCTGAACTCGTAGCATGTAATAAGTAACCGATCTAAAGAATTATCTATAAATTTCCAAAAGAATCAATATAATTTTCAAAGTTGTGATGTCAACAGTATTGAATCTCAAAGTTTAGATAAACAATTTTACTTTATTTAAGTTTATCTTATCTTATCTATACAGACGCTCCTTCTATGCAGAAGATAATTGCGTCCACAGACCATGACAGATTATCTGGTTGGCAAGTGAAGCAGTGTTCACAGGCCACGGCTTTGTGGGTCCACCATTCCACAGCATTACCCATCGCTAACAATTGTTAGTACCCATTTGGAGCTGGGTGGACTCAGAGGCGCCCTAGGCCCCGGGAACAAATCCTTGCCTTCACATGGATTCGAACCCGTGGACCATCGGTATCGCTAGTCCGTGCGCGCTGCCACTCGACAACCACGTCCCCTAGTTTACCAGAAATGGGTGCATTTGAAAGTAATCGAGTATCAAACCTGTAGCTGGTATTGTGGATTTTTTGGCTTCAGCTTATTTTCTATCCTGTTTTTCATTAACTTGACCAATTCACTGAGCTCTGGCAACACCTGTAATTTCAATAACAGATAATAAAAACAACTATAAAAAAATAAAAATAAAAATTAATAGCCTTTAATTAACAAATTTGTTCATAATAGATCATAATGTATTAAAAGCTTATTCCTTGAATTATATTGTCGACAGGGCCATATTTGTTCTTGAACTATTCAAAAACATATTTTTATATAAGGGTGTGGGGATGGAAGGGGTTTCAATTGAGTCCCTTTGCTTAAATATTGAACAACCAAATTAAATTAATGACAAAGAGATGCAGATAATATTTAGAAAATTAATTGAAATTAATTATCAACATGAATACCTTAGTATTGGAGACAATAAGCTTGTTTGCACATAAGAAGCTCATAAACTGATTCCATCCATCTTTCATCCAAGTAATCAGATTTTTTTCATCAAAGAAAAAGTTTAGAAACTGTAAAAATCAAAATTTGTTTCAATGTTAATTGTGTGTTAGTTAAGTCAATGAAGTGTATCATAATTTTACTGGTATAAAATTTGATAGAAATAAAACATAACTCGAGAGGAGGTTAGAATGGTTTCAAAAAGCAAATTTTGAGACACAAGACCTTGACTGAGCTATGAAGAAATTTTAACCCCATCACATACTTTATAAGCTGACTTCATTTCTAAAGTGCTAACAAATTTTCTGTAGTGTGCAACTCCCAGTTCATCAAGTCTGAGAGTGCCAAATATGCCAGAACTGAAAGATTTTTAAGATACTTATATCAATGAGTTTGTACATTTGTGTTTCCATTTATTTATTAAATATATATATATACATGTAATAAACTTAATTGTAAAAAATAAAATTTTCATTCTAAAACTTTCAAACAAAAAAAATGTAAAAACATTCGAAGCATTATAAGTAAAGAAAGATAAGATACAATACCTTTATACATGCTTTGAAGGGATCTTAAAATATATCTTCCATCACGAACATAGAACCCATCAACAACAAAATTCATTATAGGGCCATGTCGAACACACCCAGAAATACTTCAGTTATGAATATTCTATCATCTTCATCTTGTACCTGAGCGCACAAATAATTGATATTGATAGTAAAATGCTCAAAAGCGATGTTAGTTTTTTAATGCCTTGCTTATATTTTATGTTCTCTTTAATTAAAAAAAAATGGAATTTAGAAATAAATAATCATTTGATTAACTGTAATGCAAATTCATTAAATAAATGTATGTGATCTACAATAATTGCTCTCAATAATTGATGTGCATCCATAAACAATGCAACACAAAAATGATCCTTACTCCTTTATTTGTCCGCAAAAGGAATGAATTGTGCTTAAAAAAAAATTGGGACAATTTTGGTGAGTAGAGTGGTATATACTTGAATAGTATCACATATTAATGGATGGCCACCAATACAGTCTCTTAAATAAGCACCCTGTTTGGCATTTAAATAATCCTTCAGGTGCTCTCTATGCTGTAGTTTCTGCATCTTAAGAATCTAAGAGATAGCACAGTGAGTGATCAGCTGCTGGTGTTTGGCATCCATTCTGAGAACTAGCACATCCAGGTAAAGTGAAATGAATGCAAAGCTGGTGAAGTACATAATTTTTAATAGTGAAAAGTGAAATTAATGTATAAAATATAAGTCAAGTAATAGGAAAACACACTTTATAAAATAAATAATAAAGTGAAAGTGATTTATTTGTAATAATTTTTTATATCAAAATTACAAAAATAGTTTTAAAATATTATCTTTTATAAATATAAAGATACCACGAATATTTATTCTAAATGGATTCAAAACTAAAAAGCAAAACATCGTACATAATTATTAATTTTTGCTACCTCCTCTAAAATAATAGTGGGGAAGAAGTGATGGAAATTACTCATTTATCGCTAATCGGGCCCTTTAAGTCATATATAATAAAAAATATATATCAAATTTTGTACAATGTGTTTCTACTCGGAGCTACATAAGTATATTTAATTTTATTGTATAATGATTGTAATATTTGTTCAGTATCTGTAAGTTCATTAATAATATAATGGATAAAGTGGCTTAAAAACAATTATAGGCCTAGTTAAAATTTCAATATCGATAATTTTCATTTATTTTTTGATCCCTTCACTGACAATTAGTTATAAAAGATTTACAAAGTTTGCAACTTTCTTTAATAAACTGTCAATATTTCTGGCATAGTCAAAGATTTATTTTTAATTTTTGGAGCACAGTTATGTCAGTGGTTGTCATGTCAGTTACATACATCAACATCTGAAACACTGCTAGGAAAAGTGAATCAAATATTATCACATATACTTATACAATTTGAAAATATTTTAGAAGTGATAAGCTGTGTTTCAAAATTAAGATTTTACATGACATGACTAACCATCACAAAGTAACACTCAAGTTATAAAGTTGTTGCCTAATTGACCTAGAGATAGAGTTGAATTAAGTAACTATCTTAGTATTCTTAGATTTCATTTTTATGCCTCGTCCAAATACAAATAATAAATTTGCACTGCACAGCCTAAATCATATGATATTATTTGTTTTATGAATATAGACCTATGTCTACAAAATATATTACCTTTTAATTTTTCTCTAGCCTATTTAAAACTATAAATGATAAAACTTAAAAATCATAATAATAATAGATTATTGATTTCGATAATCCTATTTTAAATTTAATAAGTACAGTGCTTTTTTCTAGCAGAACGCACCTGTTACGGCGTTACTGCATCTTTTTTCTACAGACTTTTTACTATTACTACCTGGAATGTTTAGGTACTTAATGATTTTTAATCCCTTATATTAACACTTCACCATCGGCTCTTCGGTCGGTCCAGACGGAAAAACAAAAGTAAAAAAATGACCCACTTCTCATGATGCTATCGAGCTGAAATTTTGCACATAGACTCGGTGTCACCTAACAATGCATTGTATCAAAATTTCAGATCGATCAAATGTCCATCCATTCATCCTGTGGCGCTACAGCCCATGTAGGGGCATGGGCCTGCCTCACGACCTCCTTCCACTCAGTCCTTATCAACGCCTTTCTTCTCCAATGTTGGATGCCCAGTTTAGTTGTAGATCTTTCTCTACATCATCCATCCATCTAAGCCTATAGGTCTTCCCTTGAGCCCTTTTCTTCTGGGGTTTTGGTGGTGTACTCTCTTTACTCTATCATTTGACATTCTTTCTAGGTGTCCTGTCCAGCGCAGTCTGCCCTTTTATATTTCTGCAACTATGTGGTATCCTGACATCCTGATATAGACTGTATAGTTCATGGTTGTTTTCTATTCTCCATCCGAACTCATCCTTTGTTGTCCATATATTTTCTCTGAGAACTTTCCTCTCCCATGTATTAAACAAGTTTCTGCAGTTTTGTTAAGGTCCAAGTTTCACTTGCATAAGTTACAGCTGGTCTGATGACCGTTTGATAAAGAGTTTTCTTTGTTTCCCTTGTAATATTTTTGTTTTTGAGGATTTTCTCAGGCCTCTAAAGTATGCTCTATTCCTGGTTGATATTCTTTCTTTGATTTCTATTATTAATTCATTCTTTTCATTTAGTAGTGATCCTAGGTATTTAAATAGATTTACTTTTTCAAAACTCTGGTTCTAATTTTAATGTCTTCACCAGTCATTTCTTCTCTTTCTAGGGTCATGTATTTTGCTTTTTTGGTTGTTGACTTCCAGACCTGCTTGCAGTAATGCATCTTCTAATTCAATGTATGACTTTGATATGAAGAGCTCAAGGGAAGAGAAACGGCTATGTCAAATTTTTTTAGCTTGAGATATTCAAGTTTTTAAAGTTCAAAATTATACAGATTTCTATAATTAACTTAATAGATTTGAATTTTTAATAGGGTCAGATACATAAATTTTTCATAAAACCTCATTCAGAATATTCTATTTTGATCCTCTATCAGATACAGAGGATAACTAAAATAAACTCAAAAATGTACATATAAACAATTTAATTTTCTAAAGATAACAATAAAAACATATGGTCCTTTATCAAATCTAAAAAAATGGAACCTTCAGGAATAGCCACACTATAAGGCTCAAATGATAAAACCTATAATGATAATGAGACTAAAGCTAATATCCTTAACACAGTATTTTGCATCATCATTTCTCTGCCTCAGGCTACAAGGAAGTTTTAATAAATTTAAATAAAATGGAGAAATAGGTAACATAACTGTAGATGAGATAGGTATACATTCACTCCTAAAAAACTTAAAAATAAACAAAGCTACTGGCCCAGATGATTTGCCTGCAAGGTTATTAAAAGAACTAAGCAATGAACTGTCCCCAATCCTTGTAGTCCTTTTTCAAGCCTCTCTAAACCAGGGTAAAGTGCCCCAGGATTGGAAATTAGCTAAAGTAACTCCACTCTTTAAGAAAGGTGATAAATCAGAACCCTGGTAATTACAGACCTGTATCACTTACTAGTATCACCTGTAAATTACTAGAACACATAATATATAGTAGAATAGTTAGCCACCTAGACAAATATAATGCCTATGCCCACACCAACACGGCTTTAGAAAAAACAGATCATGTGAAACACAATTAATAGGTTTAATAGATGAACTATCAAAAGGCTTAGACAAAAATGATCAAATAGACACAATCATAATTACTAGACTTCTCAAAAGCATTTGACAAAGTTCACCACCTTAGTTTACTTAAAAAACTTAACTACTTTGGAATCTCAGGTTCCCTTACATCACTGGATCCAAGACTTCCTTTTGGGCAGGGAGCAAACTGTAATAATTAATGGATCTAAATCTGCACCAATAAAGGTTAACTCAGGAGTTCCACAAGGAACTGTGCTAGGTCCCTTACTCTTTTTAATTTATATAAATGATTTACCCAACAACATCTCAACAGGTACAAAAGTTAGGTTATTTGCTGATGATTGTATAATCTATAGAACAATTAAATCAGAACAAGATAGCAAAATTTTACAAAAAGACTTAGATGAATTGATAAAATGGGAAACTAACTGGAGTATGTCTTTCCACCCAGAAAAGTGTCAACTGTTAAGAGTAACAAAGAAAAAGAAACAAATAAATTCAAAATATTACATTCATGGAAAAGAACTGACCCAAACTAAAGATGCAAAATACTTAGGAGTCTTAATAAATGAGAAACTATCATGGAATCCCCATGTCAATGAAGTTATTAAAAAATCAAACAAAACCTTAGGCTTTATAAAAAGAAACTTTAACAAATGTAATAGAGATATAAAACTAAAATGCTACCTCACTTTGGTGAGACCTGTACTAGAATATGCATCTTCTGTATGGGACCCATCCACCAAAGAAAACATTGATAAACTAGAACAAATTCAAAAAAGAGCTGCCAGATTCATTACTGGAGAATATTCGAAACTGACAAGAATAACACCATTAGTTAAATCATTAAACCTTGAAACACTAGAGGATAGAAGAACCAAGAGCAAAGTAGTAATCATACATAAAGCAATTAATTCTAATTTAGAAATACAACACAAAGATAACTTAATACAACCCTCAGATAGACATAAGGATAAAAACACCTTTCTTATTCCGTATGCAAGAACAAACACATACAAGTTTTCCTTCTTCCCGTCCGGAATTCGGGCGTGGAATGGGTTGCCTGAAGAAACCAGGAAAACCAACACTTTATCAACATTTAAATCTCTAATAAAAATGCAGGACTAAACACAAACCATAGATAAGCGTAGGACGCAATAATCTTCTGTATAGAAGGAGCGTCTGTAAACAGATAAGATAAGATAAGATAATTAAAAAATGTCACATAGCCATTTCTTCCCTTGAGGTCTTCATATGTCTTTAGTACTTTTAGCAAGCAGGGCTATGTCATCAGCATATGCAAGGTATTGGATGGGTTGGCTATAGAAAGTGCCAATAGCTTTTGGTTCTTGAGTTTCCCTCAGGAAGTATCCAGTTATTGTTCCTCGAGTGTCGATATTTATGTTTCTAATAACTCTTTCTAACGTTAAGTTAAAAAGCATAGAAGACAGTGAGTCTCCCCTGCCTTAGTCTTTGTCTAATCCTAAATTCCCTTGAGTATTCTCCTTGAACCTTAACTTTGCTTCTTGAGTTGTTCAACGTGACATATATCATTCTTGTCAGTTTGTTGGGTATGCCAAACTCCTGCAGCGTTTCATATAGATATTTCCTTTTGATGCTGTCATAGGCTATTTTTTAATCTACATATAGTTGATGCACTGGGATTTTGTATTCATAACATTTCTCTAATATACATCTGATGGTGAAAATTTGATCAGTCGTTGATCTATTTTTTCGGAATCCACATTTGTAGTCTCATAATATTTCTTCAGCATATGGATGTAGTCTTTTGGCTATAAGTTTCATCAGTATTTTGTAGAAACGTTTAATAGGGAGATTCCTCTGTATTTTGTGCACTGAAGTTTGGATCATTTCTTGTGTATTGGGGCTATTAATGCCATTTCCCATTCTGTCGATCGAATGTACCGTAATTAAATTAATTCATTATTAGTTTATCTCTATGTAACTCTATGTAGCTGTCTGCTATTGTTGACATCCACTAGTCACTGGAGTTCCTTCCAGCCATCAATGATCACATTCCCGTGCTTACAGCAAGGGGAGTTCAGTGAGTTTCATTCTGTAAATGTTTGTCGCGCTGTGCACATAATCAATAATTTTAGGTATGTCTCATATATAAGGGATTTATAGTCAAAAATTTGGTTTTTTCGGGTTGTTTAATTAAATATGCATTCCGGTACCTTTTTTTTAAATAGAAAAAAGCACTGACTAAGTCTAAAATCGATATTTTATGTATGCTATTAAATTTAATGTCTTTAATAGTTAACTTGGCTTACTTCACTGATAATTCATTAAAGAAAGAGTCAGTATGTCTTTAGTCTAAGAGTCTTAGTCTTTAACTTGTGTCATAGTCTTGTCTTTAATTTTACAGTTTACACAGTTTAATCAAACTCATGGGTAATTACAGTTTTAAAAAAACTCAGACTCAGTGCATTTAGACCGTAAGTAATACAGTGAGTTTGGTATAGGCATAGGTAGTGAAATACAGTAGAGTAGTAATAGTTTACTAGTGACTGCAGAGGCATCACTAGGGTTGGTGTCACCCGGTGCAGATAGCTCATGTTGTCACCGCCTTAAAACGTACCCCATAGTCATAGTATAATAGCCATAGGCCATAGACCTCCTAAGACTAACATTTTGCCAGTTGGCCAGTTCCATTAACTATTAACGGTAACATAATGCTACATTTACATTAATTAACAATTTAGTGTCACCCCTTATGATAGTGTCATCATGTGCGGTCCGCATCTCCCTAGTAAAGCCTCTGAGAAACTGTATTGTAAGTATCTTAGACTAAGACTAGTGTAAATGACTGACAAGTACTTCAACTTCAATGTTCTTTAACTTGAAGTTCAAGTACAAGTAACAAAAGTACAAAAGTAAGGCGCTTTTGTTTTCATTCATATACATCTTGTTCAATTTTGTTAAAATAATTTAACAAAGATTGATTGAGAGATATTTTTATGAATACCTATTTATTTAGGCAATACCTTACTTAAACGAAATTATAGAGAAAACTGTCAAAAGTTATCCACTTCATGCCATTGCTATGGACGCCATTACCAACAATAACATCCGTTTTCTTCTCTTTAAATTGAAAATAACAATTGTTAATTTTTTAGAAAAATTCTTCGATTTCCTATTAAATTTTTTTAAAATAATTATTTTAGAAAAATAGCAGTTATTTTTAAATTATTAAGTACATAAGTCAATTGTTGAGCAAGCAAGTTACGAAAATTAATTTATTCAAATAACCCGAGGATCTTTTGTACTGCCAGATACGACTCTAGAGCCAAAAACAAATAACATTTGAAATAAAGCAACTCGAATCTAAAAACATAACCGTAATTAATATAAAAAAAACATGAGCTTTAAATTTTTCAAATGTATCTTAATATATTTTTCCAAAACGGGTTTGATAAATAAAATAAGAAAAGAAATGCCGAAGTTACAAAATAATGATAATAAAGTATTTAATATATATATATATTTTAAATTGCTTTGGGGCCGTCCATAAATGACGTCACTAGAAATTGGCCGATTTTACCCACCCCCCCCTCGTCACACTTCGTCACAAACACTTAGACCCCCCCAATATGACGTATCAAAGCTGTTACACCCCCCCCCCTAAAACTGGTATTTTCTATTTGAAAATGAGTATATTTTAAATCACTTTATTGTCATTTTAGTATTTATTTAGTGTAAGGCTGCACTCAAATATCGTAAAACGCGTGGATCCATGTGAAACGTCGTAAAATAAATAATAAGAAATCGAAAATTTTAGTGGAACTTTGATTAAAGTAGCATGTTTTGACGTGACGTCACAATTTTTACCTCTTCTAGGGCCGGCGTAAGGGAATTTGAGGCCCTAGGTGAAGTGAATTTGGTGGCCCTAAATGTCATAGCAAAATAAAAAAATAAATATGGAAATATTCTTGTGCGAGGCCCCCACTAATGATCAGACTAAATTGGAGGCCCTAGGCGGCTGCCTAGTTTGCCTATGCCTAAAGCCGGCCCTGTCCCTCCCCCCTCGTCACATATCGTCACAAATGTGGGGAACCCCCTCCCTCCTTGGTGCGTGACGTCATTTATGGACGGCCCCTTTCCAAATTTTACAAAAATAATTATGTGACATGACCAAGAACTTAAAACAAACAAGATTTGAGCTATTACAAAACCTATTATCAATAGTGTGGGTTCAATAGTTTAAAAAAAATATGTATATTGAATTATGAAATGAATTTTATTGTAAAGGATGAAATAAAAACGTGATTTAATTTTTATTTGAGATAATTTTTAGGAACTCCAATAAATGGCTTGGTCAAAAGACAACGAATTAACAGCAATTATTTAATTTAAGAAATATATTTTAATCATAATAAGAACATCCTTCTTCATAAAATAAATTAATTAAGTGAGCGTTTATAATAGATGGATGATTTTGCGTGTTATTTTTCATTATTAATTCCGTTTTGTGTAAAAACAAAAAATATTAGTTTGCTGGGCAATAAAAATATTCATTTCATGTGCTTTCATTGGAATTTCCCGAACGTTTTTCTGAAATCTGGCCAAACCGAACGCGCAAACAACATTAACATGTTATGTTAGATTAGCAACAGTTCCATTGGACTAAAGCGAAATAAACAAAACAAAAATGAGTCAAGCGCCGTTAGAGGTAATGTGAAACATTTTCATTTGTTTTAAGATCATATATTCTTTTGCATTTGTTTATCTTTATTATTGTAAGGAAAGCTTGTTAGCTTTTAATGTATTTGCAGTGACCTTGTACTCCAGGTCAGGGAGTGAGTCGTCAGGCGTGTATGCTTAAAATCAATGTATATTCTGCTATTTTCAGTGTGCGCAATAGTACATCTTGTCAAATTGTGTGAGTAAGAACGAAAGTGGCGAAAGCTGTAGACTAAACTTTCATTGAAGTTCTTATAAAACTTATCTAAAACATTAACATTTTTTTTCCAGATTTTAAAGAGATACTTCGTTATATTATTATATTTACGTATCTATATATATAATTCTCTTCATGGGACCATGCCAGGCAAGTAAGCAGCAAAAATATGTGCAACCGAGCATGACGAATGACCCTCGCTCGGGTCAACTAAACACAGTTAACGGTTGGCAAGCGAAGGTAGTGGAGGGGTGGGGCATGTCTTGAGACAGCAATGTTTTTTTACATTCACTTTCGAAGTTCCTGCACAGTGTGTATGTATTTCGTAGTATATTGGTTATTACATCCGCCTAACATGCGGAAGGTCTTAGGTTCAAGCCCAAGTGGCAACATATGTTTTTTTTAATTTTTAAAAATGTCAATGCCTATTCTTTTCCCCCCTTTCTTAGCAAACATAAACACCGCTTCGCATGTCACGGAAAAAAGCTTTGTTCAATGTTATATCAATTCCTTCACCAGGTACCTGTCTGTTTCTATTGGTCGCATATTTCGTTCATGGACGAAGTTGTTGCTCTCCAACTTGGCTTCATGGCTGTAATATTTGTTTATATATTGTGGCGATGTCCTAAATACTTACCAGAAATGCTTCGGTGGTCCCCCATCGTTCACCCGCGTTGTTCCCATTTGTTCGTGCTACTGTTTGTGTCCGTTCTCCCCCTCCCTTTTTTCTTGCACTATCTATGAGCAAGTCTGCGGCGTATGCTACGCCGCGGGGCGTCTAGTTTACAATATCTATTCTCTACTCTGGACTCTAGTCAAGGCGTGCGGCCTAGGTCCAGGAGTAGGACTAGGACTAGGAGGGGTTTCTTTCCTTTTTACTAAGGGGAGAGGGCGGATGTCGGGGGTAATTTTTAAGTTATAGATTTAAGAATATAACGACTATTCTTGCGCAGACTTTACTTTAAACTATAAATACTTAAATATTATTATATATCGTTTTATCACTTTTTAATATTGTAACCCAATTACAGTGGAGATGGTAGGGACCAGGGAAGTGGGAGGGTAGGTGAAGGTGTGTTTATAGTTTATTCTAATTTATTGCATTAGTAGTAAAGGATGGGAGAAAGCAATTTCAATTATTAAAATATTTTTCTCTATTTGTCTGTTTAAATATAATTGTAATTTTTAGAATGGGTTAATAACCACAATAAAGTCTCCTAAAGTTACAGATAAATTTTAGACTGAAGCTTCTTTTACCATGCATTTTAAGTAAGTACAGTGGCTGTATCTAATATTTCAGGGGAAACATATGACATATGTTATGGAGCTTGCATGTCAATCATTGTGGAGAAAGACACTCCTACCAGAGCATCAATTCTGCTGCTTCATTCCCTAAATCTATATTAATGAGAGAATTACAAACAAACAAACAAAATAATATTTTACATTGATTTTCAAGAAACTTCATTGTAATAACTTTTATCATCTTATCACTTCATGTTTATATTAAAAATAAAAGTTATTGTTCAATGTTCATACCATGTCTTATCTTGAATATTTTTATCCACAGCAACGAGAAATATCTGCCCCAAGAGTTGGCCGTTTCAAAGTATACATCCAGGTCAGTGTGACATAAGTGATAAATAGTTTGAATTTCAAATTCTTAAAAAATAACATTATAAGTTAGGTGGGGCATCTTTTACTGTTCAATTAGCTATGAATGGTATTCAGGATGCTAAATGAAAAAAAATCTCTGTTAGTGGTGCTACACCATATATATATGCATATTAGTTACATATATATTTAAATAATTAATCATATTAATGCAATGCATGGTAAATGAACTATTGGAGAAATCTAGGTTATTATGAAAAGCAGTAAATAAATGCAGCAATTTTTAATGTGTAGGGCCATTTGTTCCATTCTGGTATAGTTCTGTATTGCTGTGAATAAGAAAAAAAGATGGTTATCTAATCCAGGACTCATTCCCTTTTCTGTCTGAGGCATGTTAATTGTAGTTTTGGTAGTGTGAAGAACCTTTGTAAGATTATATAGGGGTCTACCGATATCGATATCTGGATATCGGCAATATCGGTATCGGTAGCATGTAAAGGTCCCGATATTGACGTCACCGATATTTCATAAAAAGTGACATTTTGACCCCAAAAAAAAACGGAAACAAAAAAAACCCCTATAATTTAGATTTAGAATATCTCGACAAATTAATATATACCGGTATTGAAATAGTCAAAAGAGTCCTAGTATTAAAATGTGCAACCACGATACAGTTTGCCATGTGCTTTGATATTGTTTAGGTATCGGCCGATTTTCGTATACTCAGAAATACTGTGTAAATAGTGCCGATGCCAAGTATACCGTAACATCTCTAATAAATGTATAACATTATGTTCACGTAATTGCTCTAATAGCAAAGATGCACGCAGAATCGCAGATGTCTAAAACATTTCGTTTGGTATGGAATAACAAAATGTACCGTGTGAAGACTTGTTGTCATTGGCAACCATTCAACCTTTAACCTCATTTTCATTCTATTACTAGTATTACTATTACTTTGTCCTCATTATTTCATTCATAAAGGTGGCCGTGTGCAAAAGCCATTAAACTATTGGTTAGAATTAATAATTATGAGTCAAGGTTGAAGTTTCAAAAGAACTTCGTAATTTTGCTTGTCCATTTTTATAAAGGACGGTTCGTTTTGTTATGAGTCCTTTGTAGGTCATGATCTGGAACTTGTAAACACATCGGAAACTTCGTTTCGGGAGAAAAAAAAATCGGTATTATCGGCAAAACTGGATATCGGTAGACCCCTTAATTATAAAATATAAATAATTACGAGTGATAAATTTAAGAATGGCGTCATCAAATATGACCACTGTTATTTTTGTCCTAACAAATACTCATATCGGCACTCATATCGGAAGAAAATATCGGTAATATCGGCAAAAATACTTATCGGTAGACCCCTAATATAAAATATAAATAATTAGGAGTGATGAATTTAAGAATGATCGATGTCATCAAATAAGACCGCTGGTTTTTGTCCTAACAAATACACTATCGGCACTCATATCGGAAAAAAATATCTGTAATATCGGCAAAAATGCGTATCGGTAGTCCCCTAATATTAAAGATAAATAATTACGAGTGATAAATTTAAGAATGACGTCATCAAATATGACCGCTGGTTTTTGTCCTAACAAATACTCATATCGGCACTCATATCGGCAAAAAAAATATCGGTAATATCGGTATCGGCAATATCGGCAAAAAGGCATATCGGTAGACCCC